>JAEIFZ010000170.1:417500-592500 GCA_018904035.1 Zaprionus ornatus
TCTGTTTGAAGAAGGTTTTTTGCTGGATCATTGTGTGTCAAACAGAGTTTCACATCATAAGCATACATAAGAATGTTAGAGTGAAGGCGTATTGAAGGAAGATCGTTAATATAAAGGTTAAATAGCAATGGTCCAAGGTGGCTGCCCTGAGGAACACCAGAAGTAACTAAGATCGGCTAGAGAGACATTCTTTAAAAAGAACTCGTTGAGACCTGTTAGTTAAATAATCGGATATCCACAGAAGGAGCTTTTGAGGAAAACCAATCAAATTTAACTTATGAATTAAGAGATTATGATTTACGGAGTCAAATGCTTTACTGATGTCAGTATAGACCACATCAGTTTGCATTTTGTTCCGAAATCCTAGATTGATGGGAGATGAGAATTCTAAAAGATTAGTAGCTGTTGATCTTGCCTTTATAAACCCATGTTGATGGGGTGAAATTATAGATTTACACATAAAAGTTAACTGGGCCGTAAAATTTTTTTCAAAAATCTTAGGAATTGCGGACAATTTGGAAACACATCTATCATGGTTAGAACCACGTTTGTGAAGAGGAATGGAAAACGAGTTTTTCCAAATAGGTGGGAAATAACTATTGGATAGTGACAAGTCATTAGCTTATGAATTGGATTCAAAATAAAATCAGCACAAAATCTAAGTACGCATGCTGGAATTCCGTCAGGGCCAGGAGAAAAAACGGATTTTATCGATTTAAGATCAATTAGTAGAGAGGTTTTGTCGATAGAAGGACAGAAGACAGTGTTAAAATTTTCTATACTATAAGGGTATGGATGTAAAGTGGAACTATAAGGTTCAGTTAAATAAGTTGATTGAAAAAAGTCTGCAAACAAATCGGCAGCTGCCTGATCATCAGTTGCTTCCTTATTTTCGTATGATAGAGAGGGAGGAAATCTACTTGACTTACGTTTTAAGTTAACAAAGTTATAAAACTGCTTTGGGTCCTGAGCAAACTGCAAACGGCAGCGACGCAAATACTTTTTGTAACAATTTGCGTTCAGAGCAATAAAATTTGCTCTTGCAGCAATATAACGTGATAGGGATCTTCAGGAAGAAGAAGAAGATGAATTGTTTAGTATAAGTTTCTCTTATATTTGTATGGTAAGCCGATCGGCAATTGCCGACGGCAAATTTGAGAGTGCGTGGCCAAGCTGTGGTCACCGCTCGTGTCAGTATTGAATATTCTGTGAAGCCAGCAGCAATTAAAGTTGTATATTGTAAACCGAACCACCGCGCCTTACATTTTTGTTTTTTAATAATTTATTTTACTTCGCTAAAAACACTTAGCGAGTTTTTTCATTGGCGCCCGAGCAGGGACTTCGGTGTGTTTCAGTTTTATAATTGTTGTTGACAATTTTAATTGTTGCCTGGCCTTTACAGTCGTTTGTACGTGCAGGAAAAAGAAAACTTTAAACAAAGTTTATCGTTCTAAATCGAGTGCGAGAAAATTGCTGACCTTCTTCGTCGCCGCCACACCAGTGTTTGCTGCTACTGGACTGGGAATATTGCCGATGGATAATTCAAATCGATCAATGTCTATTGAAACCCTATACTGCCTTCAGGTATTTAGTGCCACAAATTGAGCGTGTGTTATTGGATAATATTGTTGCAAATCGATGCGTATGCAGTTTAAAATTATTGAACAGCTCAATTTCTGGCACATATATAACTAACACTTGCATGCAAAATACAAAAAATTCTTGTCTATATGTACAGTGGCTCGCAGCTTATTTCGTGCAGTTGAAAACTGAAAGTTCAAGTTGGTATTGCCGATAAACTAAGAAAGAAAAAAGAAAAATTTAATTTTCTCTGCTCTATGGTTGTACGAGGTGCCATTTTAAGTTTTTACCGTTATCTTATTAATGAAGTGTGACCAAGCTCGAAAACTCATAGAATACATATTTATAATTACACTAAATGTTAAAAGTACAAAAAAATCTGAAATTTTAGGGATTAAATTGACCATTTATCGAAAACAAAAGTACTGCACGAAATAAGCTGCGGCATAAAAAATAGCTCATATTTTGTTTTTTTTAACTTATTTTTAAATTTAAACCATTTAGAAAAATTATTCTTTTGTATTTGAAATGTAAGAATCTTGTGTAAATAAACGTCATTTAAATTTTTTTAAAACCTTCAATAGTATACCGGCAATAATGATTCAAACTTTCAGTTTTCAACTGCACGAAATAAGCTGCGAGCCACTGTAGGTGTATATAGGTGTATATAGTATGTATGTACATACATTATTAACTGCTATTAATACATAAATCGCCTAACAAGCCGCCAAAATATTCTGCGAACAGCAGACAACGGTACAACATTACACATATGTACATAGAATAACATAAAACATACATACATGTGGGATCGGTTCGCAACACTAGAAGTGGCCGACAGTTTTAGTTAAATATCGATATCAATCGTGTCGTCAAATCGGAGTGTTATCGGATAAGTCAAGTTGTGATGCGACTCTGTAATCGCAGTATACATAAAAAAAGATCTATAGAAAAAGAGGGAAGTCGATTTGAGAGTGTCAGTTGTGTCGGTTGTGTGCTCAAGCTCCATATTTTTTGAATCAATTTAAACGCATTTAATTTCAACATTTAATTTCACAATTAGCAATAAACTATTATGTTATAAAACTAAGCTAAATTCTCAGTGTTTCAATTAAAGAAAACGAGACGAACGTCGGCATATCCTACAAATTTGGTGTCAGAAGTGGGATATAGCGTTTTATGCGACGTAAATGAGAAGAACATTGTGAAATACTTTTAATGCGTAGTAGATTTGTGAGAGCCAAAATAAGAACAACAGTGACACAGAAAAGACTTGGTTGCATTATAATTCTTTAAAATTATAAGGCAAAGTGGCGAATATTGTGCAAATCAAATCCCAAAATAGCGGCGTGACATTGTGAAATTCAATTCACTGGAAGTGGCGAACCGTTAAAAATTTTTGTACGGACTGGCGCCAGTGGCTAGATGTCTGCAGTGAGCTAGAGCGAGACGACTAGTGTGTATTCTGTCGTAATACATAGCGAACGACGAGTGCAAATCGGCTTGGCAAAAGCTGGAAGCGACGATCTGAAGAGAGTGCGTGTGCGTCAGAGAGCAGATTGGCTTGGCAGAGGCTAGAAGCGACGATCTGTAAGGAGTGCGTGTACGTGGGAGTTCGGATTGGCTTGGCAGAGGCTGAAAGCGAAGATTTGTAAAGAGTTCGAGTACGCTGGAGCAGACAGTTAGCAGAGAGGCTGAGTTGCAGTGGGAAAATCACAGAGGGTGATATCAAGCAAAGCGGAGCGACGAATTTAACAACTGCGTGTTCTACATACAGGACTGCAGTGCAACGACCGTGAGGTAACAGTAGGTTATTGAGTTTTATTTAAAGTTGCAAAATAGTTAAAACAATTGAATTGTATTTACCACCAAGAAAAGAATATTCTGTTTTAAAAATATTTTTAATACTTGTAAAGCACGAGCAACAACAGTAGCAACATGAACAGAGACGAAATATTAGCATTACGGGTTAGAGAATTGCGAGAAAAGTTGGTAGAACGTAACTTACCTACCACAGGCAGAAAGCAAACATTGCAAGACCGATTGCTAGAAAGTTTTGGATTGCAAGTTGATGTAAACGATGATACCTCTGATGATGACGATTCGGTGATAGATAACTCTACAGTTCCTGAAACACGATCAATGTTTACGTTGAGGGATATTGAAGATTCACTGTCTCAGTTTAGTGGATCAGGGCAGCCATCAGTTGAACAATGGGTTCAAGAATTTGAAGATAACGCAGAAGCAGTTCATTGGAACAACCTTCAAAAGTTTATATATTCAAAGCAATTGCTAAAAGGTGCAGCAAAAATATTCATGCGCAGCCAAAACGGAATTTCTGATTGGAATTCACTTAAACAAGTATTGTTGGCAGAGTTTGGAGCATCAATTTCGTCAATTGAAGTCCATCGTATGTTACGAAATCGGCGCAAGCGTGTAGGTGAGGACTACAGAGAATATTTATACAGTCTAATGGAAATAGGCAAGTCAGTAAGTTTGGACGAGAAAAGCTTAATAGAGTACTTTATTGAAGGTATTCCCGATTCAAGAAGTAATAAGAGTAATTTGTATCAAGCTAGGACAGTACAAGAGTTGAAAGAGCAAGTTTTAATTTACGAAAAGATTCGTAGCAGTCGCCATCAAACTCATAGCGGAAAAGATGAAGGATGTAAAGACAAGAAAGTTGACGCTGAAAAAAAGGACGCTATGAAAAATAGGAAATGTTTCAAATGTGGTGATCCATCACATTTGGCAAAAGATTGTAAGCAGGCAGTAAAATGCTTTAAATGCAGTCAACCAGGTCATAAAGCAGCAGATTGTGTTAGTTCAAATTTAATTAAGCAGGAAAAGAGCATGAACACAATGGTAAATACAGTAGACTCTGGTGGAAAATGTATTTTCAAAAAGGTAACCTGCAAGAATGTTTCATTTCCAGCATTAATCGATACAGGCTGTGATCTCTGTTTGATTAGATCAGATGTGTTTAAGAAACTAGGGAACGTGAAGTTAAAGCAGGAAAAGCATTGTCTTGTTGGAATATGCAACAGTGAGCTTCATACGCTAGGTAGCTTTGTAGCTAAAGTTGAAATTGACGGACATTATTTAGATATCTCGTTCCATGTAGTTGACTACGACAATATAAAATATTCAGCTGTTATTGGAAACACAGTTTTGGATGTTGTTGATCTGATTGTTTCTGAGCAATCAGTGAAATTTTGCCCTAGGGCAAAGAAAGAGCATGAAACTATTGCAAATAGTACCTTGGAGATCAACTCAAAATTAGAATTGTTTGAAGAGCTTGGTGATATTTGCATGCTTTCAACAACAAACGAATCAGATATTGATTTGTCACACCTTGACAAGCCAACTGCTGTGGCAGTAGAGAAACTGATAAGCGAATATTCACCAGGAATGAATAAGAAAAGTCCCATTCAGATGAAAATTTTGTTGAATGACGAGTATCCAGTTTTTGAACGTCCAAGACGCATATCGCATGCAGACAAATGTGTTGTCAATACTCAAATTGCAAAGTGGTTAGATGAAAATATAATTCAGACCAGTACATCAGAATATGCATCTCCTATAGTTCTTGTACCAAAAAAAAGATGGCAGTAAAAGGTTATGTTGTGATTATCGTCGGCTAAATGCAAAGATCGTAAGAGACAACTTTCCTATGCCTTTGTTAGATGATGTTATCGAAAGGTTGCAAGGTCATAATGTGTTCACCACTCTTGATCTAGAAAACGGTTTTTTCCATGTGCCAATCGAACCAGAATCCCGAAAATTTACTTCGTTTGTCACACATGCAGGGCAGTTTGAATTCCTTTTTGTTCCATTTGGAATATCTAATTCCCCAGCAGTATTTTCTCGATTTATTCATGCAATTTTTGTCGATTTGGTGCAAAAAGATATTGTTGTCACGTATATGGATGACCTTATTATCCCCGCTAAGGACATAACTGAAGGTATCCAGAAATTGAGTTACGTGTTGAGTAGAGCAGCAAATAATATAAAAGAAATCCAGCAGGAAAATCGAAGAACGTTCAATAAGAATCGTAAAAAAGAATCAAAATATAAGTTGAATGAATTAGTTGCTATTAAAAGAACGCAATACGGTTCAGGTTTAAAGCTTAAGGGAAAATTTTTTGGTCCGTATAAGATAGTTAAAGTCCTACCACATGGTAGATATGAAGTAGAGAAAATTGGTGACCATGAAGGTCCAGGGAAAACTCTTACAGTAGCTGAGTACATGAAAAAGTGGGAACCTTTAGATGAAATTTCGCAAGAGACATCATTCGAGCCGAATGAAAATTCAGGATGGCCGAATGTGGGATCGGTTCGCAACACTAGAAGTGGCCGACAGTTTTAGTTAAATATCGATATCAATCGTGTCGTCAAATCGGAGTGTTATCGGATAAGTCAAGTTGTGATGCGACTCTGTAATCGCAGTATACATAAAAAAAGATCTATAGAAAAAGAGGGAAGTCGATTTGAGAGTGTCAGTTGTGTCGGTTGTGTGCTCAAGCTCCATATTTTTTGAATCAATTTAAACGCATTTAATTTCAACATTTAATTTCACAATTAGCAATAAACTATTATGTTATAAAACTAAGCTAAATTCTCAGTGTTTCAATTAAAGAAAACGAGACGAACGTCGGCATATCCTACATACATATTGTACATATATTGTACGTCCGATGAACTCGGACCGTTCTTTGCTTGCGCTCTCAGTTTTTTCGCTTGCATTTGCCGCCGCTTGCATTTTGCAGATTTTACAGCTGTCTACAAACGTAGCGTCAGCGAACTTTTGATTTGATACTCTTTTCGCTTGTTTCGTTTGTTTGATATACATACCACTTAGAGTGCGTGTGTATATATTCTTTCGTTAGCATTGCTTATTCCGCACCCCGCATTTTACATTGCTGCCTACAAACGTAGTTACAGTAAACGTTTAGCTTGCCTTACTTTGGATCGCTTGGATCACTTTCGTTGTTTGCTCACACAACGCATAGGTTGCGTGTGTGTGTGTATTAGGCAAGCTAGATTTACATAGTCGGCGTCGTTGCAAGGGTAGCTCACAAAGTTGTGAGATTATTTTCTTTGTTGAGTTATTGATATTTTCTTTTAAAGCAACATGTTGGAGTCTGAAAAGACTAGTGAAAAGCCACAAGTCAGCAAAACAGCTGCAAAATTATCGCTATGTTTGCAAAGATTTGATAAGGTTAGCGCTGACATCTCCCGTATGCAAACAGCAATTAAATCAAAGACCATTTCGTCTGATAAAACAGAGTTAGCGTGCCGTTTAGAACTTCTAGACGGTTACATCGAAAAGGCAATGGATTTACAGGCTGAGTTGGATAATTTAAACCCTCAGAATGATTCTAGAGGGCCGTTAGAAGATTTGTGTGTCATCACAAAGGCATTATATATAAATGCATCCAAGGCAACGCCAGAGCCAATAATTGAGCACAATTGCTCCATAGTTTCGAGCCAGTGATCCCAATTGCCGAAAATGCATTTGCCCAGATTTGGTGGCAAACATTCGGAATACAAAAATTTTATCTGCCTGTTTGAAAGTTTGGTCGACAATGACAATTCCTTGTCAAACGTCGAGAAGTTCAACCATTTAGTTTCGTGTTTGTCCGATGAAGCAGTATATGACAACAAATGTCTTATATTCTTTGATACTGTTTCGCAATTGTTTGACATACCTAGCATGACAAAACCATCTGCATCGAGTTTGAGATCGATCATAGACACGGTGTCTGCTATTTATGCTTCGTTGTTGTCGTTAGGTAACGACAGAGACATTGCTAATGCAATGATAATTCATATGGTCATGGCAAAGGTAGACCATGTTACCAAATCTCGTTTTGAAGAGCAGCTTGACTATGATACGCTGCCATCCTGGGAAGATTGTGCTAGACAACTGAATAAAAGATATCAGTATTTGTCAACCGAGGAGTCAACTCGTGACAAAACAAGGTCGCGAATTGACGCCAAGAAGCCCCATCAGGGTAAGTCGTCCTTTGCTATTTCTGATGGAGGGCGTCCATCAACGTCTGTGTGTGTTTTTTGCAAGTCAGAAACGCACAATATCTCTTCGTGACCATCGTTTTCTGCAATTTCAGTTATGCAACGTTTTGAATATGTCAAAGCACAAAAGTTGTGCCTAAATTGTTTGGTTGTTGGGCATACAGTCTCTAAGTGTAAGGCGCCAAAGTGTAGAGTTTGTTCAAGGCCTCACCATTCCTTGCTTCACAGGTATACTACTCCTGATCAAGGTGAGGTATCTACACATCAAGCATCAAGTTCTCGCCGCTGCTGTCGTTGATGTTAAAGACAGATTTTGTCAGTTGCATTCTGCACGAGCCTTGCTTGACAGTGGTTCCCAAATCAATTTGATATCAGAGAGTATGGCCCAGATGTTACGGCTCAAGCGGGAGCCAACATCTCTAGCTATTTCATGGTTGGAGGTGCGACAATAGATAGCAAAAGCAAGATATGTGCTTCTATTCAGTCGCGCATAAATTCCCACAATTTTTCGGCTGACTGTTGGGTGTTGAAATCCATTTCAACAACACAGCCAGGACAGTCCATGAGTATTTCAAATTGGAAAATACCCAAAAATATAAAGCTGGCAGATCTAGAATTTTATAGGCCAGCTAAGGTTGACATTCTTTTGGGAGCAGAATTATTTTATGAATTGTTGTGCGTTGGGCAAATAAAACTGGGTTCTGAACTTCCAACAATGCAAAAAACGCTGCTAGGATGGATAGTAGCAGGCAAATATACTGGACAAGTGCCTAGGCATCAGTTCAGTGGGTGTTTAGTAGCCCAAACTAATTGTTCTCTCGACTCTTTAGTTAACCGTTTCTCGGAATTGGATCAATGTCCATTCGAGTCGAAGTCTGGTCGCCAAACAGCTGAACAACAAGCTTGTGAACTGTTCTTCAAGAAAACTGTAAAGTTATCTTCTAGTCGTTTCCAAGTGGATCTCCCTTTCAAGACCGATCCTAAAGTTCTTGGCTTGTCCTTTCAAACTGCTGAAAGGCGTTTTTTGCAACTTGAGTGTAAATTATCGAAGGATGCAGTTCTAAAAAGCATGTACCATGACTTCATGAAAGAATATTTGCATTTGGGACATATGTCCATTCTGAAGTCAACTCCTCTAGGACAGCATTATTATATTCCTCATCAATGCGTTCTTAGGCCTAAAAGTTCCTCCACCAAGCTTCGTGTAGCTTTCGACGCTTCTAGTAAGACGTCAACAGCTGTTTCTCAAAACGAAACACTGATGGTGGGGCCGACAATTCAGAGGGAGCTATATTCAACCCTGATTAACTTCCGGTTGAATAAGTATGCCGTAACTGCTGACATTTCAAAAATGTATAGGCAGATCAATATTTCTGAAAAAGACAGATTGTTAACGATATGTTGGCAGGTGCAGATAGTGTTAAAGAACTTAACGCTATTTGCAATCAAGTTCAGACAATATTTTAATCAGGAGGTTTTCCACTTGCCAAGTGGGCAACCAACTGTAGTGATCTGTCGTTTAAAACAAAAGCTGGTGACGAAGTGACTCTGAAGATTGATGAGCAGAGTTCCGTCAAAACTCTTGGGATGCGCTGGGCACCTCAAGAGGATATATTTAAATATTATCTCGACGTGGACAGCTTTGTTTCGGATAGGCCAACGAAACGCAACATATTGTCTGCAGCGTCTCGTTTATTTGACCCTCTTGGGCTGCTATGTCAAATTGTTACCAAGGCCAAAATGTTGTTGCAGGAATTGTGGAGACTTAAAATAGATTGGGATGAAGCCATTCCAATGAGCCTTCACACGACATGGAATAGGTTCACCATGACGTTGCGCGAGTTACACAAAATTTGCATTCCTCGATACGTATGTCTTAATACGTATCAAAAGGTTCAAATACATGGCTTTGCTGATGCATCCAGTCATACGTACGGTTGTTGCATTTACGTGCGAACGTGCAGCAACCGAGACGTTGGCACTACATTGCTCACTGCAAAGTCTAGGGTAGCTCCACTAAACGTGAAGACAATACCCCGATTAGAATTATGCGCAGCACTCTTGTTGGTTAAGCTGTGGCACCAAATTGCGACAACTCTAACCAAATTTAGCATTGAAAGTTTGAATTTCTGGTCGGTTGTGTTATACTGGCTTAAACGCGATTCTTGCACATTGGGCACATTTGTGGCAAATAGAGTTGCAGAAATTCAGGAGTTGTCGAATGGTATTGTGTGGCGTCATGTTCCAACAGATGCTAATCTGGCGGATTTAGTATCGAGAGGAACCGATATAGATGAGATTGTTAGCTCGTTATGGTTTGATGGGCCAGGTTTCTTGAAGTTGGAGGAAGACCATAGCCTCAGCTTCACCAGATTGAGATAGCGTCGGAAATCAAAACTTCAGAAGATAAAAAATGTGCTGTTGTATGTACATTAGCAGAAGTTGAGCCAAATTGTTTTATAGAACTCATAAATCGTCGCTCCAGCTTCCCTAAAGTAATTCGCATAATGGCTTATGTGCTTCGATTTTGTCACAAGGGCTCAGGACAGATTCGCTCGTGGTGTCGGCATCAGAAAGAAATATTTCATTTCTAAAACTGATCGCCATAGTTCAACGCACCTCGTTCGAGAGCGAATCCAAATTACTGAAAAAATCACGCTGGTGCAAAAGTTCTAGTTGGGCTGTTGAGGCAGCAAATTTGGGTGTTAAATGCTCGAAGTTTATGCACTACAGTTGTGCGAAATTGCATACACTGTTTTCGGTATAAACCAAAATTGTTGGGGCAAATAATGTGAAATTTGCCTGCTGATCGTCTTCGAGAAGGTCGGCCATTTAGAGTATGTGGAGTAGACTTCTGTGGGCCGTTCTATGTCAGCTATAGGATAAGGGGTAAATGTGAAAATGTATGTTGCTGTTTTTGTTTGTTTTGCCTCAAAAGCAGTCCATTTAGAACTTGTAACCGACTTGTCAACTGATGCTTTTTTGAATGTCTTTAAAAGATTGATTGGGAGACGCGGACTGCCGGAGACGATGGTCAGCGACAACGCGACGAACTTCATGGGAGCGAGCAACGTGCTGAAGGAGCTGCAGACGGCGTTCAACAGCAGTAAGGAGGCTCTGACGGACTACGCAGCAGAGAGAGGGGTACAGTGGAAATTTATCCCCCCCACGCCCCGCACTTCGGAGGACTTTGGGAAGCCGCGGTGAAGTCCGCCAAACACAGGCTTCTGAGAGGAGCGAGCAACGCCAACTTAACACAGGACGAGCTGAGCACACACCTGGTGGACGAAGAGACGCTGCTCAACTCCAGGCCGTTGCTCGTCGACAGCAGCGATCCCAGCGATGGAGAGGTGCTGACGCCAGGCCACCTGCTTATCGGACAAGACCCGGATATTTGAAGCGGTGGCAACAATTGTCGGTGCTCAAGCGGCACTTTTGGCACAGGTGGTCCAAGGATTACCTGCACAGTCTCCAGCAGCGAGCGCAATGGGCCAAAGGCGAGGCCAACCTCGAGGAAGGGGCGTTCGTGCTAGTGCACGACGACAACACACCCCCTCAGCAATGGATAACAAGGCGCGTAACGCGCACAATTCAAGGGGAGGACGGCAAGGTCTATCTACTAGCTCGTTCTTTACATAAATTATGATGCCTGTTAAAGGCCTAATTGATTCAAGTTGAACCACAATAGTGAACCCAGGTATTTCTACAGTTTCATTGCTTATGGAAGTTTCCACGAAGCATAATATTGATGACTGAAGCATTAGCTTGTCCGATCGAATATATTCAAGATGGGAATTCAAGTTCTGAGTATTATGGAAGAAAATGTTAAGGGCAGAACTGTTAATTACAATAAATAATCGTAATGACTACACATTAGTTTTTCAGTCCGCAATTTCTTCAATTGGGCTTTCACTTTATCATTATTTTGGGGAGACTTAGGGGGAACAAAGTTCCCAATAATGAATAATCCTAAAGCAGTAGTTGCTCTACTGCTTTATACGTATTAATTTATTTATTTATTTATTATTTTAGTTTAGTTTATAGTCGAACTATGATCAGTCGACTTTTTAAAAGTAAAGAAACAAATGAAATTAGATTTAAATTATTTAAGTTAAAATTTTAAACTAAAGGTAATTTTAAATTAAGGGTAAAACCTTAAATGTAAAGAAAAGAAAAAAAAATTATTAAAAAATTGTGCAGATGTGCAAACGTGCAAACTGGGATAAAGGAAAGCCAATCCAACATTTGTTGCAGAGGATTGGGGAAAACCCAGAAATAAAATAAATTAAATTATGAGTAGAGTGTTAAAACATGCAGTATGTTAAAAGTACTACTATGAATAGAAAGAAGATTAGTATGTGTTTAACTAAATTCTAGATAAGTGGGCGAGGAGTTGTAATTTTAAGCTAGATATCAAGTTGTTATTGTTAGCTACAATGAAGTATAGTTTATTATAGTCCGAACATAATACCCTGAATGGCTCATGCAGGGCATAGTTCGAGCTACAATTGGGAAGTTTTAGAGGAAGGTAATTACGGGTGATTCTACCAGGGACAGAAAAGTGTAGTCTACTAAGTAAGTCACTACTATCTATGTCACCTTGGATAAGGTTGTTAATAAATATAACACCAAGCATGGTTCTACGATTGGCTAGAGAAGGCAGATTAAGTAACAAAAGTCTACTATGATAGAAAGGAAGTCTTGAATTTACATCCCAGTTAAGGCCTCGCAAGGCAAACATTAAGAAGTTTTTCTGTACGGATTCAATGCGGTCTCTATGAACTGTGTACTGAGGGTTCCAGACACATGATCCGTACTCGAGAATTAAACGAGTGTTTTTAAAGAGGACTCGTTGGGTTCTGTCACCCAAATAGCTCACAATCCAACTAAGAAGTTTTGGTGAGAAACCGAGAAGATTTAGTTTATGTGCAAGAAAGGAATGGTTGACTGAGTCAAATGCCTTACTGAAATCAGTATAAATGACATCAGTTTGAAGATTTTCCTGAAATCCTTTTACCACAAAGGATGTCAGCTCAAGCAAATTTGTCGTGGTAGAACGACGCTTCACAAATCCGTGTTGAAAAGGGGATATAACGGATCTACTAAAATGCTGCAAGTGAGGAGTAATAACATTCTCGAAGAATTTCGGTATAGCCGACAATTTAGAGATACCTCTATAATTGCTTGCATCAGACTTGCTGCCCTTTTTATGTAAAGGGATGATAAAGGATTCCTTCCATATGGATGGAAACGAGGCAGTTACTAAGGACAGCGAAAATAGATTGAGCAATGGCTTACATAAGGAGTTGGCACAGTATCGAAGTACACAGGCGGGGATACCATCGGGACCTGGTGAGAAGACTGGTTTAACCAATCGAAGATCCCTAATAAGTGAACTTTCATTCAGTAAAGGTGTGAAGATGCCATTCGAGCTTGGTACGCTATATGGATAGGAGTGAATGTTTGGCGTAGAAGAAGAATAAGTTGTTTGAAAAAACTTGGCAAACATATCAGCGTTATCGAACATAAGTTTAGAAGGAAAGCTCGCTGTTTTTTTAAGCGAGACAACTCTTTTGTAAAACAAGGAGGCCTACTTGAGCTTGTCGGATAGAAAAACGGAACACAGATATAAAAAGCAGAGTTAAGGGTTTTATAAAATATATTAATAGCCACTGACATATCAGTTGATAGATAAAAGTCAGACCAATCACAATATGAAATTAAATAATTTAAATATTCAAAGTCTGCTTTCTTAAAGCAGAGCACGCGATTGCACGGCTTTACACTTTTATCCACAAAGCTAATACCCAAGACGAGATTCACTTCGCAAGTGCGATCATAAGGATCTTCAGGTAGGGAAAGAGGTTGTGCCCTGTCTAAAATCACCCTGGAAGGATCTGAGACGAAACATAGATCAAGCGATCTGTTTAAAGTGTTTTTGACATGATTAACCTGCGACAAAGACATGTCAAACAAACCGTCAAACAGATCATGTTGCCGGGAGGGCAGAAGGAAGTTTCCCTCCGCAATGGATATCCAATTACATTCCGGGATATTAAAGTCACCCAGGACTATGAAATGATCTCGATCTGATAACAGGTTAACAATAGTCTTAATTGCAGACAAATGTTGCAAGTAGACTGATAATTCCGATGACGGCGGAATATAGGAGCAGGTTATATACAAGAAAAAACCGGGAAAGTGCAGTTTTACACAGATTAATTCAATGTCGAATTGAAACTCCGGCTGTAAGAGGTCCGACATAATGGAGGAGTCTACTGCAATCAGTACTCCACCACCCCGTCGGTCAGGTCGATCAAGCCTGTATGTTGTATACCTATCTGGAAAGACTTCAGAGCTTAGAATCTCAGGTTTTAACCAGGTTTCGGTAAAGGCAATAATTTGGGAAGAAAAGGCAAGACTATGAAGATAAAGACTAGAGATTTTACTACAGAGGCCTCTTTGATAGGAAAGAATTAAGGAACAAAGAATATTTATGTGTCCCCTATCATTTTCAGAAGCATGAAGAGAAAAGAACTTCAGTTTTTTGAGGACTTTGCACTTGTTGTAGGTCCACTTGGCGATGTAACGGCCAATGTGGGAAGAGTGACGGACGTTCGGCTTTTTTGTTTTGGAGTGAACTCCTTAACAATAAGGTCGGGCGGCCAGAAAGAAGCTGCGCAAACGTCTTTAAACTGTTCTGCAGGGAGAATAATTTTGAAAGAAGAAATGTCGCGCTTTAATTTGAAGTTGAATTTTTTAACAATCAAATCATTTACATTCCTTTCGAGAATTTACGATTGTACATCTTCTATGGTAGTGTCTGGAGCCAAGCGAGAGATAAACACCAATTTTTTGGGTTTAATCGCAATCAGAGGTTTTATTCTCGGTGCCTGACTAGCAGACATGATTGCTGGAACATTACCCTTTACGTTGTTATCATTGCTCGTAATGGGAGTAGGCACAAGAGGGGCAGCAAGAGGTTTCGGTGCGGTAACATTGCTGCTAGTTTTTTTTTTTTGTGCAACTAGAAGAGCAAGACGGTATAGGGGAAATTAGGCTTAGAAGATCAGAAGAAGAAGCCTTGGAAGAAGGTAGATTGGTGGGCTTTAGAGTCGTAGTAACTGAATCTAAAGGAATATTAAGAGGAGCAAGTGGCTTACTAAGAGCCGTAAAGGCGTTGATTTGGGTCTCCATCTCCAAAAAAATTATAGAAAGCTGTGCGTATCCGATATAACCCGAGTTTGGTTTTATTGTGGATTTTCCGTAGATCGGATTCACCCACACGGCACGCTTCACACGACCATTTAGGCCTACATTGGCGTTGACGGCATCTCTAACCTGCACAGTTAGGCCACAGCATTTTAAGTGACTAAAATTGCCACAAAAAAATTGCCAGCAACCAATGTAGTCCGCATTAGCATCTGAAGAGCATTTGCAATTTGGTGCAGAGCACGACACCATGATAATAAAATAAATATGCCTTCGAATTGTAGGGGACAACGAAGAGAGCAATAGAATACTAAGACAAATTTCTTGAGAGAGCAAGACACAGTTACAGCGCCGAAAACTGGCATGTCTGCGGCAGTTTTCAGGTGTATGGCCATACTCCTGGCAACGTCGACATTGTGCAATTTCAGCGGACTTTTGCATTCTTTCAATCCGTATTTTCTGTCGGCAAAGGGTCGTTACATGATAAATTTCATTAATATTGGCACAGGGCTTAATATTAATGAAAAAACTATTAATTTTATAACTTGAACTAGGGTTGTGAAATTGAAGTACTTCATAGACTAAACATTTCAGGTCTTTATTTGGTGTGCTGTGATGTACGAGTAAGTCCCTTACTACAATTCTGTGTGCTCTTTCTATCAGAATTTGGTAAGTGTGAAACTGCATACCAATCTCATACAGATAGCTTACAATTTTTTGTAAGTGTCACTGTCTTTGGGAAATATTCTCACTTTCCCCTTGGTTAGCTTTGGCTTATATATTTGGCTCATATATTTGTGATTTGTATTGGTGATCGGCTGTGTTTTTATTTTGCTCCGCTTATTTTATTTTTTTTTAAACTAGAAACTAAAGTGATTTGCTATATTCATTGTGTTTTAAATTTGTGTACAGTGTCTGTGCTAACAAGTGAGATTCACGGGAGTCTGGCATAACTACTAAAATTGTGTTTAAAGTAGTTTTTATTCTTGTTTAACTGACGCGTCTTAAGCGTCTTGCTATTCTTTGTTTTTGTTCCTATTTCGCTCTCCCACGCTCATTCGCGATAACATCGCTCTCTGAGAGGGCTGCGCTGTGCTAAGAGTTATAGTTGTGTTGTTGCTCTGTCTTGTTTTCGTGTCTCGCGCTCTCGCTCTCACGCTTTATTACGCTCTCTGGTATACTAGTAGTGGTAATCAGCTGTGTATCATTAGATTTTTCTGCTTTCTTGCTCTTTTTTAACTTTTTCCTTTTGGAACTAATATTTTGTATTTCGCTTTAACATTCTTGTTTATTTTTTTGGTGTTCCCTATATATTTCTTGAAGGCTTATTAGTGCGCAGTAAAAATGCTGGTGTGCGCTGCAACCTCTTGCAAATGCAAGGCCGATTCAAAGCCAGACTTTGTTTCTTGCTGGTTGTGTGATAAATTCTATCACATAAAATGCATCGGCTTAACAGCACGAATCAAAGACACCCTCAACAGCAATGATTCTGGCCTGAAATGGTCATGCGAAGTTTGTCGGGTGAAAGAACTGACTTTGAGTAAGATGCTTAGGGAGACCAAATTAAAATTTGAAAAGCTGCGTGCAGCATTTTCAAATCTCCAATCTGAATTTTCAGATATGGAAACTAAATTTACTAATTTCGAATGTTCCGATGAGCCTTCCGCACTTCCACCGGCAACTCCTTCAGGTATAACATCTCCAGTTATTGCCTACTTAACCCCCTCTACTTCTACGTCTCCTAACATTCCTCTAGCCGCCCCGGCTGTTTTGTGCGATCCACCACTTTTGATCGTCACCTCTCCAGTCCCACCTTTATCCAAAAAGAATCTTCAAAATTCTTTTGATAACACTGCCGTCAACACGCAAACGGTTGTTTCAAACGTTAAATCGCTTGTCGCGGTTAAGCCTAAGAAACATGTTTTCGTTTCACGCCTTGCGCCTGATACTTCGATTGAAGATGTAAAATCATTTATGCAATCAAAAATTTCTGTACCTAACATTGTAGTAGAAAAGTTTAAATTTAACTACACGCGAGATATCTCATCCTTCAAAATAAGTATACCTGCAGACAAATTTCAATCTGTTTGCAGCGGAGCCGTCTGGCCGCCTGACTTATATGTAAAAGAGTATTCTCCAAAACTAAAAAATCGAACTGCGGTACCACTTCCTTCAACTTCTCGCGCCTCTTCTTCTTCTAGTGGAACATCAAAAAACCAGAAGAGATTTCCCATCTTTATTTAGCTTATCAAAACGTTAGAGGCCTAAACTCTAAGCTCTCTAAATTGTTTATGAATAGTGTTTCGTTCGACCATCAAATTTTAATATTTACTGAAACCTGGTTAAAACCTGATGTAGATAACTGCTCAATTTTTCCTAATAAGTACACCTCCTTCAGATGTGACCGTTTATCACGAATTGGAGGTGGTGTTCTTATAGCTGTAAGGTCAGATCTTCCTTCCGAACTTGTTCCATTAGACCATGGTTCTTCCTTAGAATTTTTATGTGTTAAAATGACGATGTGTCAAATTTCAATTTACATTACCTGCTCGTATATTCCTCCCTCTTCTGATATATCTGTCTACTTAGACCATCTTTCATCTATCCAATCAGTTGCCTCTAAACTATCTGATAGAGATTATCTGCTAGTTTTTGGTGATTTCAACTTACCAGAAGTTACTTGGTCATCTCAATCAGATATATTGGTGCCCTCTGTATTTAACTCTTTCTTAAATGGCCTTTCGGAGCTATCTCTTTACCAAATAAATACTGTTCCTAATTGTAGCGGTAGAATGCTTGATTTAATTTTCTCTTCTGACATTTTACTAAACACTATCTCTAGAATGAATCCCTTAGTTCTTCCTGAAGATCCCTATCATCCTACATTGGACCTGGTTCTAACTCTGCCAACCTCTATGCAAACTGCAACTGTTTCCCCTATAATAAAATCACGTTGTTTTCGTAGGACCGATTTCCAAAAATTGAATTGTTTAATTTTGGAACATGATTGGTCAATTCTTTATTCATGTTCTGATCTAAATGAATGCATTTAATTTTTTTATTCCTCTATGAACTCATTTTTTGATCAATGTGTTCCTGTTACTTTTCCCGTAAAGTCAAATAGGCCTCCTTGGTTTTCACGTGAGGTAGTAAGGCTAAAAAATTTGAAATCGCGGTATTTTAAAAAGTTTAAATTAACTCGTAATCCTTCCGATTTTACACGTTATATTGCTGCAAGAGCAAACTTTATTGCTCTGAACGCAAATTGTTACAAAAAGTATTTGCGTCGCTGCCGTATGCAGTTTGCTCAGGACCCAAAGCAGTTTTATAACTTTGTCAACTTAAAACGTAAATCAATTAGATTTCCTTCCTCCCTATCATACGAAAATAAGGAAGCAACTAATGATCAGGCAGCTGCCGATTTGTTTGCAGACTTTTTTCAATCAACTTATTTAACAGAACCTTATAGTTCCCCTTTACATCCATACCTTTATAGTATAGAAAATTTTAACACTGTCTTCTGTCCTTCTATCGACAAAACCTCTCTACTAATTGATCTTAAATCGATAAAACCCGTTTTTTCTCCTGGCCCTGACGGAATTCCAGCATGCGTACTTAGATTTTGTGCTGATTCGATTTTGAATCCAATTCATAAGCTATTTGACTTGTCACTATCCAATAGTTATTTCCCACCTATTTGGGAAAACTCTTTTTCCATTCCTCTTCACAAAAGTGGTTCTAACCATGATGTGAAGAACTATAGATGTATTTTCAAGTTGTCCGCAATTCCTAAGATTTTTGAAAAAAATTTTACGGCCCAGTTAACTTTTATGTGTAAATCTATAATTTCACCCCATCAACATGGGTTTATAAAGGCAAGATCAACAGCTACTAATCTTTTAGAATTCTCATCTCACATAAATCTAGGATTTCGGAACAAAATGCAAACTGATGTGGTCTATACTGACTTCAGTAAAGCATTTGACTCCGTAAATCATAAAATCCTAATTCATAAGTTAAATTTGATTGGTTTTCCTCAAAAGCTCCTTCTGTGGATATCCGATTATTTAACTAACAGGTCTCAACGAGATCTTTTTAAAGAATGTCTCTCTAAGCCGATCTTAGTTACTTCTGGTGTTCCTCAGGGCAGCCACCTTGGACCATTGCTATTTAACCTTTTTATTAACGATCTTCCTTCAATACTCCTTCACTCTAACATTCTTATGTATGCTGATGATGTGAAACTCTGTTTGACACACAATGATCCAGCAAATAACCTTCTTCAAACAGATCTTGATTTGTTTTTTGAATGGTGCAGCCATAATCTGCTGCATCTTAACTGTTTGAAGTGCAAGGTTATGTCATTTTACAGATGTAACTATCATGTCATCGATTACAATCTTAACCTAACCCCACTCTTAAGAATATCTGAAGTAGCTGATTTAGGTATCCTCTTTGATCATAAATTGAAATTTGATCGTCACATTACACAAATTGTCAATAAGGCATTTCGACTACTCGGGTTCATCAAAAGATGGGCCAAAGAATTCGAGGATCCTTACACGACAAAGTTGCTTTACACTTCTCTTGTTCGTCCAACTCTTGAATATGGGTCTTGCGTGTGGTCGCCGCAATACCATATTCACCAAGATATAATTGAGTCTGTTCAAAAGCAGTTTCTACTCTTTGCCTTGCGCAGTTTTAATTGGGTTCCGGGTGTAGACTTACCACCATACTCTAGTAGACTCCTTCTAATTAACCTACCTTCCTTAACTAACCGTCGTATTATGTTAGGCGTTATGTTTATTGTAAAGCTAATAAAGTACAATATAGATTCCCCTACTCTGCTTACTCAACTTAATTTCTGTATTCCTTCTAGAGTTACTCGTAATTTTATGCCACTATCCTTGGCCTTTTGTAATACTAACTATAGCTTGCATGATCCCTTCCGAGTTCTCTGTGCTGACTACAACAGACTGTCTAGAGTTTTCAACTCCGAGTCCTCCCTTTACTCTGTTAAACTGTCTATCCTCAATCAATTAACACTACATGCTAACAACTAATAATAATCTACCGATCTGATTGGGTTTTACTGGGTTTTCCCCAATCCTTTGCAGCAAATGTTGGATCGAGAATTCTTGTTTTGTTATCCCCAGCTTAAATTTAAAAATATATACTCTTAATTAATTTTAATTCTAAACTTATTGCAAAATTTTTAATTTCAAATTCTAAATTATTTTCTTTTTTTTTTAAAATCTTCATTTTTAATTCGATTGTAATCTAATTTTTAATTTTAATTTTAAGTCGACTGTTTTAGTTGACGTTAAATAAATAAATAAATAAATAAATAAATAAATAAGATAATATTATGTATGTATTTGTTGCATCTATTCAATAGAAGCAGATACTTCTAAGATCACGTTCAAATAAACTAAAAAGTATTTTCTTTTATAAACTCAAATAAATCATTTAGTTGCTAATATTAACAACAATTTGCGTTGGTTTTTTAGGACCTTTAAGTTGATTGATAGTGTTAAATGTTTGCTGAGATTTACTGCCAGTATTGATTTATTCAGATTGAAGTTCGTCCATGTGGGCACTAACATCATAACCATCCTCAATCATATTACTAGAGCTTACCTTCTGTTTAACTGTGGGGGCCAAGTGCAGATCCTGGCTACTGCTCACTCTTTTCGGGTTAAAGATGGGGGACAGTGGCTTTGCATTTTATCTTTTTTCTTCTTTTTTTTTCGATTTTGATCATCCAGTAATCTTCTGGCAACATCGCTTAGGTTTTTTGCAGAACAGATGCTGATTATTATGGCATTGCCACTGTGTATATGGTGGTGCTACTGGCACTAGTAAATGTCACTGTTGTTGTGGTGAGTCCACTTCTTTAAGTCTCATTGCATGTAATGCGTTGAATTTCTGATCGGCACTCATCTTCAATCTTATTAGATAATTTTTCAGCTATTGAGAACATTTTTTCATGATCAATCTGCTGCTTTATAAGCTGAGAGTCATCAAAACTGTATTCATTCATTGTTTATAATAAGTTTAATATTTAGCAAATAATTTGCAGACTTAAATTTCCACAAACATAGCAAAAACAGATAAGCTTTACAGATAAGCAAAGTTTTTATTCCCCCTCTTTTGAAATTCTGAGCGGGGTGAGGTGTATGACTTGCCCGAAGTGCAGAGAGCACCGTTCACCTAATGTCATTTTTGTTTTTGTCAAACTGCCGACACCGCCCGAAGCATCGGTGCTATTTTTAGCACACAGAGAATGCACCGATAAGCAAAATAGACAATCACTGTTGCATGCGCGCAGCTCTTTTGACCGAATTATATAGATTTCCCTAAAATATGCAACAGTTTGTCAATCCTTTGAACGGTTGGAGTAATGGATCAAATCTTTTTTTTCGGATACTTAAGTTGGCTTCTGGTCACACTATTGATTTAGCCAGCACTTGCGAACACGTGGTCGCTGGGCAGCGGAGCCCCACTTTCGGAAAATGTACGCTATTTGTATTTTGTGAAAATAAACACATCCACGTTCTACAATCACTTCACTATATTGACTTAAGGTGTCAATATTTATAATTTATGCCACTATTGTTTAGAAGCGTGCTGCACGGATAAATAGAGTTGCCGGACTTTATTCTCGGTCTGTCTAATGTCTATATGTATGTATGTCAATGTGTACAAATGGATGTAAATAATTGCATACATTCAGATCGATCTACCATGTCATCTATTGGTTGTATAGAAATGTATATAGTAACATATCCATTCTACACTACACCTACACCACACAAAACTCAAGCTGTAAACACAACTCTCCTTCCACACACATAATTGTAAACAAAACTCCCCCAATTACTCTAAGCATAAACATGTAAAACTATACCACTGTACCACAGAATAATTGTAAACAAAACTCCCCCAATTACTCTAAGCATAAACATGTAAAACTATACCACAGAACAAAAACCCTTCGATTAACCTCGGTCGTCGTTCACATACTATACCATACGTCACCCTCACCATAAAAGTCCGTTCTCACAAATATCATAAAATCTGCGACATAAACAATTGTCCCCCAAAGTCCGCGACATAAACAATTGTCCACAACATAAACAATTGTCCCCCAAAATTCGGAGACAATAACAATCGTCCCCTAGGCTACTCGAATTCGATCTTCGATCACTTGGCGTCGACCACTTGGCGAGCCAAATAATAAAAACAAACTATCCGAGTTGGTTCTCACGCACTCGACTCAGGATTCTCCAGTTACCACTATTTTTCGGGAATCTCTCTCCTCACGAGAATAAGAGTTTACAAACTCAAACTCTCTTAAATCTTCGCTCTTTGGCTAAGCCAAATTGCCTATAAAATCTGATGAGGGGAGAATCCCGCCGATTTAAAAGTAAAATAAAAAATTATGCGTTTCAAGTAAAATCCAATAACATTCATTGTTCGCGACTCCGCGCGACGATCTGCTTGCGTTCGCTTTCTTGTTTTCAACTCTAATAAACTAAGCAGTTTTAAGAACTACCAGTTCTCTCTCAGTCTCTCAGTTTGCTAACATTCTGTTATCCCTATGTTCTGTTTACATTTGCTTATATATGAAAATATTGTACCTAATTTCAACACCTCTCCTCAATATTTTTCATTTCTAAATACAACATTTTTCATGACATTCATAAGCTTAATCAACTTCTCGTGTTTAAGTTTTGACAAATTCTTTGTTAACATGTCGGCTATCATATCGTTAGTTGGCACATATTTTAATTCAACATCGCCTCTCTTGATAACTTCCCTAATGAAATGATACCTGATATCAATACGCTTTGACCGAGCATGGTAAACTGGATTTCTGGCCAAATTCTGAGCGCTAAGATTGTCTCCATGGATGATTGTTGGGGTATCCTTCCTTCCACAGCCGATCTCGATGATTAAACGCCTCAGATGTAGCGCCTCCTTTACAGCTGATGAAAGCGCCATATATTCTGCTTCTGTGCTGCTTAATGCAACACTGTTTTGCTTTTCCGACTTCCAGGAGATAGGGCCTCCTGACAAGAAGAAAACAAATCCTGTGTACGAACGTCGGTGGCTGACATCACCTGCCCAGTCGGCATCAACGTAGCCCACCAACGGCGACTCTCCAGTCCGATAGCTTAAGGTTTTCTTGGCCGTTCCTGCCAAATACCGCATCACATGTTTCATAGCCAATACGAGTACATGTTCGCTATGCGGGTTCTTATTTCGCTGCGCCAGCTTCACAACTGAGTGATAAATATCTGGCCTTGATGTTAACGCAATCCACATTAACTCTCCTATTGCAGACTGATATCCAGTTGGATCCTGAGTAACACAATCCTCTTTGTTACACACCACCTGAAATCCCGCGTCTAAGGGTGTCGCTGTCGGCCTGCACTGCTCCAAACCGTGTCTCTGCAGCATATCCTTGATGTACAACGTCTGATTCATCGTTATACGGCCCAACTCGCCTTCACGTTCTATCTGCATACCCAAAAACGTGTTCAGTTGACCTTTGTCCACGCATTCAAATCTCGAAGCTATCTTGACCTGCATAAGATCCACTCTGCTCTGGCACGCTATTAGAAGATCATCAAAATAAATTAGTACAAGACACAAGTTACCGTTTATGCCCTGTTTGTACAAGCATGCTTCGTATTGGCAGGGCACGAATCCGATCTCCCGAAGTGCTTCATCTAAAGTGGAGTTCCACTCACGTCCTGCCTGTTTTAGTCCGTATATCGCCTTATTGAGCCTCAGAACCCTGTCCTTGCACTCATCGTCGTCAAAAATCTTAGGCTGTTTCATATATACGGTCTCGCTCAAATGACTATTGAGGTAGGCTGTACACACATCCATCTGGTGTAGGTACATCTTTAGCTCCACTGACATTGCCAACACTAGGCGTATGGTTTCATATCGGCATACTGGTGAAAAAGTCTCTCCATAGTTAACTCCAAATTTCGCTACCAAGCGAGCTTTATACCTCTCGGGATTGCCTTCACCGTCCCTTTTAATGGTAAAAACCCATCGGCATCCTATGGCTTTTTCTCCTTTTGGCAAGTCGCAAATCGTCCATGTATTATTTGCCACGAGCGCGTCATATTCTGACTTCATGGCTTCCTTCCAAAAAGTAGCTTGCTGGCTATGTAACGCTTCTTCACAGCTTTGAGGGAGTGGGATTTCAGCCTTGATCATGGCATTGACAACGTTAAATTCCTTCCTTGGTCGGCCTGACTTGCCGGTCCGAATTATTCTAGGCCTCCCTGGCCCGATTTTTACTGCCTCTCCTGCCGGTGGCACCGCCTCCTCATCCTGCTGGTTACGATCCGTGTCTCTTTCTGAACGCTCTGCTCTGAGGTTCTCCCTGGATTCTTCACTTTTATCAGTTTCTGGCTGCTCATCCTCCTCATGCTGCCACTCCACCTTGAGTACATTTTCAGCTTTCCTGGGAGATGCTTCTGCAGCTGGAAATTCAAAAATCTTAGGCTCGTCTTCTTGAATTTCATTGAATAAAACATCGCGTTTAACAATGACCTGTTGCGTCACCTGATCGTACAACCTGTACCCTTTTGATTCCAGGGAATATCCAACGAATCGATATTCCTTACCTTTGGCCTTGAATTTACCACGGTGACCTTTATCTAGTTCCACTGTCAACGATCCGAAAATTCGCAAGTGACTCACATTAGGTTTCTTGCCACTCCACGCCTCATAGGGAGTAATTCTGACGAGAGCTGCAGTTGGCGACCGATTTCTGATGTAACACGCTGTCATCACCGCCTCTGCCCAAAGGCTCTCTGGCATTCCTGAATGAATAAGCAAAGTCCTGGGCATTTCCACCAGGGTTCGGTTGGCTCGCTCTGCCACGCCGTTTTGCTGCGGACTGTATGGAACCGTCAACTGCCTTACGATTCCATTTTCCTGAAGCAAATCGTCAAAACGTTTATTAACAAACTCACGGCCATTATCGCTGCGTATTGCCTTTATCTTGCGTCCAAGCTGACTTTCTGCCATGTTTTTAAAGACTACAAACTTGTCGTATACTTCGTCTTTGGACTTTATGAAGTACACAAACACACGGCGGGTCATATCATCAATAAATGTGACAAAATAAGAAGCTCCTCCAATTGACTTCTTTTCCATTGGGCCACACACATCCGTGTGAATCAGTTCGAGCTGGTGCTTCGCTCTGTTCTCCGATACTGGAAAGGGCTGTGTATGTATCTTGCTCTTCATACACGACAGGCACTGACTTCTTTCCGAAAAATTAACACAGTTGATGCCTTGCACCATTGAATGTTTTACTAACTCGGATAAACTGGTATAATTTAAATGTCCATATCGATTATGCCACAGACTTGCACTGGTCTGAATGGCGCCGTAACAAGTGTTCCGTTTGCTCTCGAAAATAAACAGCTTGTTCCTTCTTTGCGCTTTCAACACTTCTTCTCCATCCTGGTATACAATCGCATAGTCTTTGCGAAATATTACAGTACATCCTCGAGAAACTGCACAATTAATAGACATCAAATTTCCTTTCATTTCTGGAACGTGCAATACATTCCGCAGCGTCAGATCGCAATAATCTGTTTTCACGATTACGTCACCTTTACCAATTGCTCTCATTACGTTGTTGTCTGCCAAAATAATATCTTCCTCTTGGCCCACATAACTGGTAAAAAGACTTCGAGTGCAACACATATGAGCTGTGGCCCCACTATCAAGACACCAGCTAGACGCTTCCAACTCTTGTACGTTACTCGCAGGCAGTATCTGTTCTTGCACTCTTTCTCTTTTTGCAATGCGTTTCTGCCTTGCGCTTTACACTGATTTTTATAGTGGCCTCGCTGTCCACAGTTATAACACTCCACGTTTGATTTGTCTCTTCTCTTGCTCTTTATGTTCTCCGATTGCGCCTTTGCCTGGAAAGCTAACTGTTCATTTCCAGCTCTATCTTTGGTTTCGGTGTTCCTTCTCTCTCCTTCAGCAAGCAGTTTGACCTTCAAAACGTCTAACAAGGGCAATGTGTCCCGCGTTTCCATGGCTATGACGAAATTTTCGTAATCTCGACTTAAACTCGACAGTAGTATTATTGCTGTTAGTTCGTCACCTAACTTAATATCCACTTCACTGAGTTTGTCCACTGTCGAACAGAACGAATTTATGTGCGCTGCAATTTCGTCACCTTCTGCCATACGCATACCAAGTAGTTTTTTATATAACGAAACCTTTCGCACTGGCCCGCTTGGCTGATGAACATCTTTCAGTTTTTGGGGTCTGTTTTACGCTCAGCGTAATCATAGCTAGAGCCTTTTGATCGAGTCCGTCCCATATTCCATCGTCTCCATCTGGCCGCTGTCCCTGGATCACTCTCCAAACCTCTGCATGGATCAGAACACTACGCATTTGGATCATCCAGGTGTCATAATTTCCTGTGTCCAATTTATCTATCTGATACATGGCGCTCATGATGACCGATGACGACGTATTCCGCGTAACTACCGTTATCCCGCGGCGTAGACCGATCCACCTTTTTATATTACTTCAAGCAGGAAAAATTAGGCTCTGGGCCCATAACCTGATGAGGGGAGAATCCCGCCGATTTGAAAGTAAAATAAAAAATTATGCGTTTCAAGTAAAATCCAATAACATTTATTGTTCGCGACTCCGCGCGACGATCTGCTTGCGTTCGCTTTCTTGTTTTCAACTCTAATAAACTAAGCAGTTTTAAGAGCTACCAGTTCTCTCTCTGTCTCTCAGTTTGCTAACATTCTGTTATCCCTATGTTCTGTTTACATTTGCTTATATATGAAAATATTGTACCTAATTTCGCGCCCCCAGGCGCCAGTTCAATACTGAGTACGCTATCAACCGCGATAGCGCTGCCTAACTTCGATATTAGAGGTATATTAACACAACCCCGAGATAATCCAAAGGCTTCAGTTCTTTTTGATAGAATTGAATAAAAAGTGTTAATTAATATTACAAAAAACCAACTTTGTGTTTTTTTTAATTAACCCTCAGTCTGAATTCGTAATTGGCGCAGCCGGTAGGATTCTCAAGTAAAATCGTGCGACTCGTTCCAAAAAACTAATCTAGTGACAAAGGAGTCTTGTACGACCAAGACTTATACTTTAAAGAGATTAGACCACGCGAATCGGCGCTATAGTGAACGCGAATCGTAATACGACGAAGACTTAGAATCCGCCAAAGAACTACGTGAGTCGGTATTTAACATATACGAGTCAACTTACTGCAAACGAACCATAAAAGTGTAAAAACAAAAACCCTATCACTAACTCTATTACTACAACAAAAGTGCAGAAACCAAAAACTCTATCACTACAAAAAAGTTCAAAAACCAAAAACTCTATCACTTCAACAAACTTCATCACCACAACACAAAAAGTATAACATCAAATGATAACGATGTCAACGGAACAAGTTAAACTACTGTCGGAGACACACTTGAATCAGGCCTTGAGTCAAATAAGACAAGTGCCTTCATTCAGTGGCAGTACCCAGGAGCTCAGTGCCTTCATCCGAAGGATTGAATTTATACTACAATTATACCCAGCGACGGACACCAGGCAACAACATGTGTGCTTCAGCGCAATCGAAATGCAGTTGGCAGGAGATGCTCAGAGAGTATCGCAATTATCTGGAGCCAGGACTTGGCCGGATCTGATGAATGCTCTTATCAGCGAGTATAAGACGCAAACACCATGTGAGGAATTACTTCGCCGCCTTTATAATACCCCTTTCGCTGGAAGTATCCGTAAGTTCGCAGAAGACCTAGAGACTAAGTTATTCATTATTTCCAATAAGTTAATGTTAGAAAACAATGTTAGCAACACGATATTATACACAAATGCCTTGAACAACACAGTCAAAGATGTTATAATGAGGAAATTACCCGATAGATTGTTTATGACCGTAGCTAGGCACGATATAACAACTGTGTCCAAACTTAAACAGGTAGCACAGCAAGAAGGCGTTTACGAAACGGTCTTCAACGATAGAACAAAACCACAGAACAATTCTAACTCAAATACAAATTCACCACAAAACTCCAAGAATAAGGGAAACTATCAAAATTTCTCAAACAATGCCATGCATAATGCAGGCAAATCGAATCAGAATACCCATTCTAAGCCTGCTGAAGCTAATTCGCAAGCTATGAATGAGTTCAAACAGAAATTAAGCCATGGTAGAGCCCAGAACCCCTTAAATCATAACTTCATAACTTTTCTGAGAAATATGATTTGCTATTAGGAAGAAATTATTTAGAGTCAACTAATGCTCAAATCGATTACTCAACTCAAACAGTCATTATAAATGGCTATCCTTTCAAAATGTGGTACGACCACATCCAAACAGATGAATCAAAGGCTACCAATGAGTGCCCTAACTCATCAAAGCAGAGGAAACCCCTCTAACTACCCTAACTAAGGAGAAAACCCTCCGAAAATCAAAGGAAACCCCTTTAAACACTTCAACTAAGGAGAAAACCCTCCGAAAATTTAAGCGGAAATCCCACTTAAAATCAGATAAGTCCAAGGTTACCAATGAGTGCCCCAAGTTATCTAAATTAGAAGAGTCTAATGAGTGTCCCAAGTCTTCTAAAACTGGGGAAAACCCTCAAATCACCCCTTACATAGAAGAAGCCCTTCTAGCAACTTCCTCTAACTACGCCTTAGACGACGAGTTAAGAGAGTCCAATGTATTTAGATTAGAACATCTAAATGCAGAAGAAAGGGAGCAACTTTCGCATGTCTTGCTTGAATATAGTGATATTCAGTACAAGGAAGGTGAAAATTTGACCTTCACGAGTACGATTAAACACTCTATTCACACAAAACACGAAGACCCTCTCTACAAAAACCTTACAAGTATCCCCAAGCTTTCGACCTAGAAGTCAACAGACAAATTAACGAAATGATTGAACAAAAGATAATTAGAAAAATCTAAGTCCTTATTGTTCTCTGATTTGGATTGTCCCCAAAAAGGTGACGCTTCTGGCAAAGCAAAATTTCGATTAGTCATAGACTATCGCAGTCTCAATGAAATAACCATTGATGACAAGTTCCCCATTCCACTAATGGATGAAATATTAGACAAACTCGGACGTTGTCAATTTTTCACAACTATCGATCTAGCTAAGGGTTTCCATCAAATCTAAATGGACCCGCAATCAATTCCCAAGATAGCATTTCCGACAAAACATGGACATTACGAATATACTCGTATGCCCTTTGGTCTAAAAAATGCACCAGCAACCTTTCAACGTTGCATGAACAATCTCTTTGAAGATTTGATCTACAAGGATTGTTTAGTCTATTTAGATGATATTATTTACTCCACTTCGTTGGAAGAACATATAACATCACTAAAAAAGGTATTTGATAAGCTTCGATCAGCCAATCTAAAGTTGCAACTTGATAAATGTGAATTTCTGAAGAAAGAAACAGAATTTCTCGGTCACATTATCACAACAGATGGCATCAAACCAAACCCCAATAAGATAAAAGAAATTGTCAACTTTCCTATTCCTAAAACCACAAAAGGAATAAAGTCTTTTCTTGGACTCCGCGGATTTTACCGTAAGTTCATTCCTAATTTTTCAAAGATAGCAAAACCCATGACAATAAAGCTAAAGAAAGGAGCAACAATCAATATAAACGATAGTGATTACGTGTCCGCTTTTGAGAAACTTAAGGTACTCATCACGTCCGATCTCATTTTGATATACCCTAATTTTGAAGAGAAATTCTCACTAACCACAGATGCGAGTAATATAGCTATAGGTGCTGTATTATCCCAAGAACATAGACCTATTTGTTACGCAAGCAGAACTCTAAACGAGCATGAACTCAACTATTCGGCAATAGAAAAGGAACTATTAGCCATAGTTTGGGCAACAAAATACTTTAGGTCCTACTTATTCGGAAGAAAGTTCGACATATTAAGCGATCATAGGCCACTTGTCTAGTTAAACAACATGAAAGATCCTAATATGAAACTGCAAAGATGGAAGATAAAACTCAATGAATATGATTACAACATTCAGTATCTACCTGGTAAAGAAAATCACGTAGTTGATGCCCTATCCAGAATTCAGATCCAAGAAAATTTCCTAGGTGAGGAAAATACAGTTTCCCTTTCCACAGCAGCCACTGTGCATAGTGCACAAGAAGACAGCCAAAGTCACATCCCCATAACTGAAAGACCTCTTAATTATTACAACAGACAGCTAGAATTTATAAGAGATAGTTTCGATGATGTCCAAGTAATAAAATATTTTCATAAAACAAGAATAAAAACAAGAGCAACAGTCGAGTTGCACACGACAGTAGGATACCCTTGGACGTATGTTGCCATAAAAAGTATTTAATTGTATAATACTAATTGCAAGCTATAAATTAATAATAATACTGGAGTGCGCTGCCACCTTGCTTCAATTTCGATATTTTGCCAATAATTTATCGCCGCAATTCCCTAAAGCGGTGTGAGCAGTAGATATCGGTATTTCTTTATAAATTTTAAATTGGTTAATATCGATAACAAGGTCCAAGGGTATAAAAATAAAAAAATAATAATAATTATCAAACCAATTTTCCATTCAATGGTTATACTTAACTATTAGATAATTAAATTTAAATTATTAAAATATGCCTACATACATATTTACATATATCCTGTCATTTAGATTTCTTAATTTCTAACCTATTCCAAACATTACAAATTCATGCCTGAATACTAACAGATATCCCATTGTGATGGCTATGCAAAACCTCAAAAGTCCTAGCACTAATCTTTTCATTATCTAGTATATTTGAAAACGCTCAATCAATATGTGTATCCATAATCCTTTGCTAATCAAAAAATTATAAATACTCTTACACCTGTTAAAGGTTTTGAGGCACAAATTAAAATCTCCTAAAACTAGCAAGCTATCCCCTAAATCACCTAAACGAGAAAATTGATGAATTATCTCCTCAAATTCTATTTTAAATGTGGACAGAGGAAAGTCTGGACTTTTATATAATATAAGAAAACTTATGGCATCAAACCTATATATGCCGAACTCAAAAACTACTGAGCCAAAAGTTTTTCTACTGCTAAATAAATGGGAAACTCTATCTACTAGCTCGTTCTTTACATAAATTATGATGCCTGTTAAAGGCCTAATTGATTCAAGTTGAACCACAATAGTGAACCCAGGTATTTCTACAGTTTCATTGCTTATGGAAGTTTCCACGAAACATAATATTGATGACTGAAGCATCAGCTTGTCCCATCGAATATCTTCAAGATGGGAATTCAAGCTCTGAGTATTATGGAAGAAAATGTTAAGGGCAGAACTGTTAATTAAATAATCGTAATGAGTACACAGTAGTTTTTCAGTCCGCAATTTCTTCAATTGGGCTTTCACTTTATCATTATTTTGGGGAGACTTAGGAGGAACAAAATTCCCAATAATGAATAATCCTAAAGCAGTAGTTGCTCTACTGCAAGCTACGTATAATGCAGCACGCTGCATTCTGGAATTAGCATGGACTACCACTTTGCCATACGTAGCTCCCTGACTCTTATGAATTGTGATGCCTTCAGCAGGCACAATTGGAAACTGCCTACGGTCAATGTTAATTTGTGCGTTATTTGAATATTGATAACTGCGAACAATTTTCTGAATAGGAGTCCATGAAGGATCTGTACGATGTGTACACTTCGAACGCGCAGATATTCCTACAGTTTCCTCTGTAAATTTCATCCATAAAATGTTGGGAGTGTTGGATGTATTGAAATCTATTTGCATCAACACACCTGATGCCTCGTTTACTAATCCATCCCCTGTGTCTACATTGACCGTCATCATGTACTTGGCAGTATTTTTTAGGAGAAGAGACGTACAGAGTCCCTGTGTAGCGGAAGTTTTAAAACCCTTCACTTCTTCTAATATTCTTTGTTTCCTAGTTGGTTCCAAATGGCCCGCCTTAATAAAATCTTCAGCAGTAGAGAAAAATTGCTCAGTAGCAATTGAGTTAAGTTTCGTTACATTAAATAAATCAACCTCATTATTATTACTAAACAGATGAATTGCATCATCGGGCACTGCCGATGGTTCGCATATTCTAGATTGGAAAAGGACAATATCATCGGCTGTCATACAACCCGATGCCATATTATTTAAGGCAGAAGCGAAAAGCTGATCGTCACGTTGACGCATTATCTCTGTGAGCTCAAAAACAAAAAAAGGTCCCAGAGATACGTACCAAATATTTCATGGTAAGGGTCAGAGGTATTTGGATCGAAAATCCAACTACCTCCTACGGGCTGTAACTGTCTAAGATCACCGAATACGATGATAGAAACACCACCAAAAGGAGAAGTATTTTTGAAAATTTGCTTCAAACGAGAATCTAAATAAGAAAACATTAGAGAGCTAACCATTGATATTTCATCAATAATAATTAATTTAAGATCGATTAACCTTGAATGAAGGCTATTAACTAAATCATGGCTTAAGGCCCTTAGAGGTGCTGAGCGAGATTGATTAACAGGAAGTGAAAACATGGAATGCAGTGTCGAACCACTAATTCCGAATGCTGCTTTTCCTGTTGGTGCACATAAGAGGATTTTAACAGATGTCGGATCAGCTCCTGGTATACTGTTATACATTACGGATAATGACTGAAAAATTGCTGATATAAGTCGACTCTTTCCGACTCCGGCGCCGCCTCCAACAAATTCATAAAAGACTGTATTGATTTTGGCATTATGCAAAGCATGTGTAAAATATAGCTTCTGCTTTAAATTAAGAGATCTAACTATAATCTGAGAAACTAAGGCTGGAAGCTTGATAAAACGGACATTACTATCTTCATCATTCATATCAATATTTCCATCCACATTTAAAACATTTAGATGTGGATCTATTTCAGGCAATCCTAAAACTGTGAAGCCATCATCTACCACTTCCTGTTCTCCTACTTGATTATTCTCATTTTCTGCTTCCTCTGTTAAGTGGCTCAGAGCATCTTCTAGTTCCCTATCATCTAGTAAATTATATTTTCTGCGATTGTTCTCTACTAACTCCGAATTTTCCCTACAGAACAGTTCACAGTCATGTGTGACTAAATCCAAATGCTCATCTCGCCATGGGGCGTAAAGCATTTTTAGCTCTCTGAAATAGTCACTTGTTTCTGTATTGACATTAAATCTCCTATACCTAATTATGCACGCAGTGGTCCTCTTTCTGATGAAGCCACTTTTATCGCGAAGAGCGTAAGCTATTGATTCAGAAGCCCTAGGCACATCATCGTCAAAGTCATCTGCATTTTCTTGGCGAGCTCCTCGTTCTGATTTGCAGTAGCTATAAAAAGCGGATATCTCAGTGCCAAATATAAATTTGTTACCTAAATGTTGTAACTTTTGCTTAATAGTTACATTGTTATTGTCTTTAATCTCATTGATTGCCTCACGCATCAACATTGAGATACCTCTCTGAGACTTGTTAATATAATTAACGACGTAGCTGCAGCAAGCATAGGGGTCTAAAATAAACTGAATATCCATATTTGCTCGCTGCAACAAAAGGAGGTGCTTATTATAAGCGTTAAGCTTGATTGCTGCAAAAGATCGCTTCAAAAAAACTTTTGGTTTCTTTATACTTGATCTTACAGCATTAATGTAGCCCTCATAACTAAGGTTAAGTTGATCTTGGGACAAAAAGTTGTTAAAATCGTTAAAATTTTCTACGCTTTCACGATCAAATGGGAAGTCGAGCAGACTTTGAATTTTTTCGAAATTCCTACGATGCTCGGCCAAATTTGGAGCATTTTCTTCTAAAGGGAGAAGAATTTCTGTTTGAGGCATGAGAGGGTATGGGATACCAAATCTACAAATTTGTTTTGACCTAATTTCTCGCCTGCAAGAGTGCCTGTGACTATGGAGTTGATACTCCAAATATGGAGCAACGTCCGGGCAACTAGAATCAGCAGTAATAAACTGATCAATAAAGGACTTCACAGGCATAAATGTGGACTCATTCTTTAGGTCGAGCTTTGGGACGTCTTTCAGCCAGAACATGCCATGTATATGTGGAGAGCCTCTTTGCTGAAACTCCACTCGCCAATAAAACTTGATGACCTGGTGACAACCAAAGACACCGCCTTCCTTTTTCATCAGTTTTAAACCCTGTCTATATCGAAAATCGAAATATCTGGCACAGGTCACTGGGTCTGCTCTAATGAGAAAATTTAACGCTTCTTCTTCGGATACTTCTAGCTTGTCTACTTTTTTACATAGCAAGACTAAAAGCTCCGGCCACCTAGTTTCCGCTGCGGAAAATGTTATAAAAAAAGTTGGAAGCCCTACCTGCCTAATCATAGCCATCACTTTCTTTTTCTCGTCCTCCCAATGAGCAGGAGACGTGCGAATACCTTTTAAAAGCCTATAGCCATCATCATGAAGTATTAACCTATTTAAAGTTTCATCATTACGCACATCAGCAGCCGAAATGCCTTGAGTGGCAGAGTGCTTACGTAAGCAAATTGATGTGCTATTCCTAATGCTAATCATTTCTAACTTTTTGAAGTTATGAAATAATTTATCAGTTCTACAACCTCTTCTATCAAAATTCCTAAGCTCTGATCTAACTATAGTTGTAAAACTTTCCTGACATTTTCTTTTAATGCCTGCAAATATTGTGGGAAAAGCCAGCTCCTCTGAATCACAATCGGTTATCATGTCAAGAGGTCGCTGACCCTCTCCTGGTGCTATAGCAATTCGAGGAATATCTATGTTTTCAACAGGGACATTTTCCATGAAGGTTTCTTGACCTCCTGGATTCAACTCTACCTCTTCTTCTACTACTCTATGCTCATTAGGTTGTGCTGCCTTTTCTAACATTTGACACACAATGTCCCTGTCGTCTGCTGACGCAACAAATGGTACAGTCTCAGCTGAGTAAGAAGACAACCACTGCTCATTGATAGTAACCTGGTGCTTCTTATAAAGTTCTGTGTTCACTAAATACCGAATTGCATCAACTATATTTGAGGGCCTTATGGTTTCAGCCATGAAATCATGGTTATACTCCATCCTACGCTTAAGATGAATCTGAACTACTTCGGCTTCATTAAATGCCCTGGGAAGGGAAGTTACAACATTTGCAACTGGAATTGGCACATTGATCACTGCTCCTTTAATGGCACTTTGACGTCCATATCCAAGAGACTTTATGATCATAAAAGGAAGACGGGGAGAAATCAGCCTTTCTTCTAGAGGCGTCAAGCCTTTCAGGCATTCCGGAAGCTCCGGAAAATTTAGGCCATTTGTAATAGAAGCCTTTGGTTTTTTCCCTGACTTAATACTGCGGCTGCAGGTTTTGCAAAAGCTAAACCTATTATTATGGGATGGAAACATAGAGGAAAGATACAAAATATCAACACTATCTGCCTCACTACACTTTTCCTCTATGACCTCACGCGAAATTTTGTCCACTTGATGTGGAAACCACAAACCTTTGCAACATATGCAAACCTGATCGGGTCCCTGCTTGACTGTCTTATTAAAATTGGCTATTAGGCAATCTAAAATAGTTTTAACCTGCGATATCCTATCATCTGAAAGGGTATTCGCACGGTCCACTCTATTGCGGGACGCGTTTCTCTTATTCTCTGCTATCCTATTGGTGCAAATACTCCTATATAGACTCACTCTTTGCGACATATTCCTATGGGCTTCAAAGGCCTCACGTTGAGCTCGAATTCGAGCACTGCGGCGTGCACTAGTATTGCGTGCCTGCTCAACAATCCTACGAATAGGATTGTTTCTAACCTGAGACCTTTGACTTCTATCTATTGCCCTTTCTAAAATTCGCGTCTCCTGATTTTGTCGCTGAATCGCCCTTCTAACAGCATCTCGTCCGCTTTCGTTGGACCTGAATTGTGGACATTGCCTGCGCCTCGATCGACGCAAAGTATTGGCAAGTTGTTCGGCATTTCTAGTTGAATGATCAGTTCGTCGAACACGGCGACGAACTGCATCCTGCTCTCTTTCCTGAGATCGAAACTCAGCATCTTGCCTGCGACTCGAACGACGCGAAGTGTTGGCAAGTTGTTCGTCTGTTTTAATTGCAGAATCACTGCGACGTACACGGCGACGAACTGCATCCTGCTCTCTTTCCTGAGATCGAAACTCAGCATCTTGCCTGCGACTCGAACGACGCGAAGTGTTGGCAAGTTGTTCGTCTGTTTTAATTGCAGAATCACTGCGACGTACACGGCGACGAACTGCATCCTGCTCTCTTTCCTGAGATCGAAGGTCAGCATCTCGCCTGCGCCTCGAACGACGCGAAGTGTCAGCAAGTTGTTCTTGTAATCTGATTGGCGAAGAAGCCCGAAGAGTAGTGTGACGAATTGCGTCCGGTAATTGCTCAACGGCCCTAAATGTTCTATTACTTCTGCGGACTCGATGCTGTTGACTATCTCTAACCCTTTCAGCTTCCCTAAATTCGAAATTTTGCCTACGTTCTCTATGTGCCTCTAGATTATTTACGCGTTCCTGCTCAGAAAAGTCTATATCTGACCTATTCAAACGATTTCTTTTTCGCTGTGTTTAACTCCTATTGCAAGCTGACTTTCTCTTAAGTCTAGGCATCTTCTAATATATAAGTTTTAAAATAATATATAGGTATGTTAAAAATAAAATTCTTATAAATTAATTTAATTTGAACATATATTTATCAAAAATTAATATATAGTTATATATATAAAATAAAGTTATTATATTTATTTATATATATAAATATATTCATATATTTAAATAGATATATATATATATTATAATTATATTCATATATTTAAATAAATATATGTATATTATTTAAAATAATTATATTATAAATGAAAATAAATATCTAATGAAAGAACAAATAATAATAAAATTTAATAGGAAAATAAAAATAAACAAAATGTGGAAAAAAGAATAAATATAAATCAAAGAAATAATAAATTAAACCTGCAAGAAATTCCAGCGAAAATTCCAATTTGAATCGCGGAAACGAACCGATACCGATGTTCACGTACAATCACACACACTTCAGAAGAGTCTATACACATATATGTATGCATGCACAAAAATACGTTACGCTGTGTACCGCACTTTTCTAAAATTGCGCGCCACGTTCCGGGCAGGGCGCAATCATTCACACGCATAAAAAATGTTCCGTTAACGCATAACAATCACACACGAGGATTTACTTATTATATACTCGACTTACATTAATTTGCATTAAATGTTAAATGTATCACGAACACGCGAATTAATTATATATTATTTTATATTTAATATCGAAAATACAAATGATAATCGACAATCGACGACGACACCGAACACGCCAATCGCAAACTACAAATTAACATAACACTGAAGCGCGCTGCCACCTTGCAACAATTTTGATACGTTGCCAATAATTTATCGCCGCAATTAAAAAGTGCGCGAAACCTTAAATTTATAATAATGATCTATAGAATCTAATATACATACAAAATATACATATATTAAAAAAACAAAGTAGAAGAAATGTTAGTACATTTTTTTCAAACATAGTTTCAATAGACGTGGGGATATAATATAATTTACACATATTAATATAATTTATATGCAAAACATATGAAATATATATCGATATGTTTAATATATATTAAAAGCTATCGATATGATAGCTCATAATATATCGTGAAATCTAAATTAATATTTATTTAATAAAAAGTCAATATATAAATTATTAAATAATAATAATAATATGTCTATATTAGAAATCTAGTAAATACCTGCATTCATGCATGCCGATCAACCACGCTATTGGTTGTATATAATTTCACATATGTATGTGTGAACACAAATTAAGTATGTATAAGTGTTTGCATTTATGCACATGTATTTTGGTAATTGACATGTGCATGAAAAAGAAGAGTCGTGAAACAGCTCGCGCTACGCGCTCGCATCGTTTATCCTTTTCTTTCATGCACAAGTAATTTAGTTCTGACGTCATCGACAACTTCTTTGCTTTCTTCATATTCATATATACGCCACCTATTGGTTGAGTGTTAGCATATATTTATGCACATGTATTTTCGGTAATTGACATGTGCATTGAAAAGAAGAGTCGAGAAACAGCTCGCGCTTCGCGCTCGCATCGTTGTCCTTTTCTTTCATGCATAAGGAATTTAGTTCTGACGTCATCGACAAGTTCTTTGCTGGTCGAAGTGTCGAAATGGTTTATCTAATAACTTCAGTGTTTATTGTCTGATCGGATTGCAATTTGGAGGATAAGTTCATATATTATTTATCTATATATATGCTAAAGCAGAACGTTAAGAAATGAGTTCTTCGAATGTAAATAGCAATGTAAACCAAAATTGGCGGTTTGCGGGGGCGGTAGGCGTGTTATTCCAAGTTGAAAATAAACTTGATCTGCGTATGGTATACAGGAATCTTCATCCTAAATTTGGTGTCCGTAGCTTTTGTAATAGCTGAGATCGGCGCGTTCATCCAGACAGACAGACAGACGGACAGACAGACGGACATGGCTCAATCGACTCGGCTATTGATCCTGAGCAAGAATATATACTTTATGGGGTCTCCGACGCCTCCTTCTGCCTGTTACATACATTTGCACAAAGTTAGTATACCCTTTTTTGACCATTTTCAATGGTCCAAGGGTATAATCAGTTACAAAGAAATGACGGATACCCTTGCCAAAGAATTAATTAAGGAATATCTCTGCACTAAAAAAGTGTTATCTACAATATTTCCCCAATGAGGCCGATTTCCAAATCTTCCAAAATGCTTATGTCGAAATAATAAGTCCAGATAACTTCACTAAAACAATGAGAACCAGCGGTAAATTGATAGATCTTCAAACATACGCCCAGTTTACCATAAGGAGATTATTCTTAAAACGCATAAGGAATTATTACACCCTGGAATAGAGAAACTTATTCTTCAGTTCAAAGAACACTATTACTATCCTGATTATCAGAAACTTATTCAAAACATTATAAATGAATGCGAAATCTGTAATATAGCCAAAGCTGAACATAGAAATACTAAACTAACCTTCGAAACAACTCCAGAAACCTTCAACCCCAGAGACAAATATGTCATGGATTTCTATTTAATAAATAACAAACAGTTTCTATCATGTATTGACATTTATTCTAAATACGCCTCCCTGATAGAAGTAAACAGTAGAGATTGGCTTGAAACCAAAAGAGCTATTTTAAGCATATTTAACGATATGGGCAAACCCATAGAGATAAAAGCTGACAGAGACTCCGCTTTCATGTGCACTGCACTCAAACTCTGGCTAGATTCAGAGGGAGTAACTCTAAACATTACGACAAGCAAAAATGGAATTTCTGACATTGAGAGATTTCATAAAACTGTCAACGAAAAATTAAGAATTATAATGAGTGAAAACGAACCCGAAAATCAATTTACAAAGTTCGAGAAAATACTTTACGTATATAATCATAAAACAAAACATAATACAACGGGTCGAACACCAGCAGATATCTTTATTTTCGCAGGAACACCTGCCTATAACACTCAACAGAACAAAATAGATAAAATCGACAAGCTAAATGAAAATAGAACAGACTTCGGTATAGATACCAACTTCAGAGAATCCCCTCTGGTCAAGTCAAAGACAACCAACCCTTTTAGAAAAACAGGAAATATAAGGCATATAGATAACAAGCATTTCGAGGAAACAAACAGAGGCAGAAAAATAATCCACTATAAGTCTAAATTCAAAAAGAAAATGAAAACTAACAAAAGTAAATACGATAATGATAATTCCAGGCTTACTCCCGAGCATGATCTTCACGATATACCTCCTAACAACGATTAATGCACAGAACTTAGAAGTAACTCCTATCCAGGCTAAAAATGGCTATTTAATATTTCAAACCGGATCAATAGACTTACCCATAAACTATGAATGACATTATCTATCCTTTAATTTAACCAAGACCGAAATTATTTACGAGAAACTCATTAAGCAGGCTCAATTTTTTGAGAATTTACAGCAAATTAAGTACCTAATAGAAAAACTCAATAGGGAAATGAATGGTGTAAGAATCGAAAAACGCAGCAAGCGTGGTCTTGCTAATTTTATGGGAACAATTTAAAGGTATTTGTTTGGCACCTTAGACCAAGAGGATAAGGAAGAGTTGCAACAGCAAATAGGCGATATTTCCAAGAACAACATACAGATAAGTGAGCTTAATCATGTAATAGACGCAATCAATAAAGGAATAGAAGTGACAAATCATTTAAATCACCTCCGCGAACAAGAGCAAATGTTGGCTTTAGTAATTTTCAACCTACAACAATTCACAGAGTATATAGAAGACATAGAGCTTGGTCTACAACTAACACGTTTAGGTATCTTCAACCCCAAACTCCTAAGACACGATTCATTAATTCACGTAAATTCAGAAAAACTCCTTAGTATCAAAACTTCTGCATGGCTCAAGTCTGACACTAATGAAATCTTAATAATTTCCCAAATTCCCAGAGAAATAGTCAAAACCCCAATCTTTGAAATAGTACCATATCAGGACAAACAAAACAATATACTAACAGAAACTATTCATGATAAATACTTTTCACATAATAACCAGACCTATACAGCAGGCTCCCAAAGCTTAGTCATAAACAAATGCATAACGGGTATATTAAATCAAATAGCAACGCAATGTAGATATAGCAAAACACACTCCGACTTTGAAATCAAGTACGTTGAACCAAATATAATTACAATACAACTTGGAACCTTCCCAAGACAGTCCTAACCAGAATTGTATTAATAGAGAAATCACAATAGAAGGCAACAATATGATTAAAGCGTTCAATTGCTCTGTTCAGTTAGAAGAAATATTAATCACTAATACAATGCTAGATTACACTCAGACCATTTATGTAAACAACAACGTAACTAAGTTAGAACCACTAGAGTATATCCAAGCAAAAGAAATAATCGAACAGCACGCTCAGACAAATAATATTTTTCAAGTAATAATCACAGCACTAGACATAATAATTGTACTTGCCCTACACCTACACCTACACTACACCTACACTACACCTACACTACACCTACACTACACCTACACTACACCTACACTTCACCTACACTACACCTACACTACACCTACACTACACCTACACTACACCACACACATAATTGTAAACAAAACTCCCCCAATTACTCTAAGCATAAACATGTAAAACTATACCACTGTACCACAGAATAATTATAAACAAAACTCCCCCAATTACTCTAAGCATAAAAAACTATACCACAGAACAAAAGCCCTTCGATTAACCTCGGTCGTCGTTCACATACTATACGTCACCCTCACCATAAAAGTCCGTTCTCACAAATATCATAAAATCTGCGACATAAACAATTGTCCCCCAAAGTCCGCGACATAAACAATTGTCCACGACATAAACAATTGTCCCCCAAAATTCGGACACAATAACAATCGTCCCCTAGGCTACTCGAATTCGATCTTCGATCACTTGGCGTCGACCACTTGGCGAGCCAAATAATAAAAACAAACTATCCGAGTTGGCTCTCACGCACTCGACTCAGGATTCTCCAGTTACCACTATTTTTCGGGAATCTCTCTCCTCACGAGAATAAGAGTTTACAAACTCAAACTCTCTTAAATCTTCGCTCTTTGGCTAAGCCAAATTGCCTATAAAAACTCAAGCGCGCCCCCAGGCGCCAGTTCAATACTGAGTACGCTATCAACCGCGATAGCGCTGCCTAACTTCGATATTAGAGGTATATTATCCCAACCCCGAGATAATCTAAAGGGTTCAGTTCTTTTTGATAGAATTGAATAAAAAGTGTTAATTAATATAACAAAAAACCAACTTTGTGTGTTTTTTAATTAACCCTCAGTCTGAATTCGAAATTATATATAATATGTACATATGTACGTACACAAATTATTTATGTATGAGTTTTATCATATATATGCAAATTAACCAACCCGCGAACGCGTGATGGAAAAAAAATTTATTTTTTGTAGGAAGAACAGTTCCGTCTTTATTGATCGCAAAATTAGGACTGATGTTACAGATATATTCTTAAGCTAAAGTATTGTCAAAGCTTCTCTCAAAAGCTTTAGACTTGGGGATCAAGAGCTTTCGGAAATGGAACCAAAGCTTTCGTTCGTGGTGAAATTAATGACGCGCTTGGGCGAAGAAGGATTTGTTTACAATAGAGCGTGGAGACGCAGATCATGAGAGCGTTGTTTATGATACGCTCTTGATCGAGAATTTTGTTGACACTTAACCGGTTCTATTGTACTTAGGATGTTGACCAAGAGGTCAATATTTACGTCTTTGAACTGCATAGTTTAATAACTGCCTCTTGGAAAAGATTGTTTGTGTAACGAAAAGAGTGGCTCGAGGCCGATGACAGGCTTCGAATATTGTTTATGCTTTTAAGAGACTGGCGCAAGAGTGCGAATAGATTTCTTAAATGGAATGACGCAATGGGATAGGGCTAGAGCAAAAAATGGGTTCCCAAGTGGCTATGAAAACTGTTTAAAATTTCCATAGTGAATATAGAGGGACTGAGGGTGATAACTCCCCCTTTCTTAAGATGAATCGTCCCCGATTCTAAGGGGTATCTGTAAGTTGGTCAATTTTTTCATTAAGTGATTTTAAAGCGTTTAGGTCAACTTCAGGTATCTGATTTGTGTTACGTTTAGTAACTGAATTTAGTTTTATGAGGTTTCCAATAATTGGACATAAATTGGTGAACAAATTTTTTAGAAGCTTTAACATAAAAAATACAAAAATAATTAAAATTATTGCTAATGTTATTTGAACATGGTTGTTTTTTGGCGGAACTATAATAGGTGATAATATATTGGTATTTTCAAAAGTAAGTTCAGTATTGTTACTTTGCAGATATTCGGATATTAAAAAGTTAGTGAATCTATTGTTTTCAATATAATTTAATAATTTTTGTTTTTGATTGGTATAAGTTATGTCATATATGTCGACAATGGTTTCAAAGGTAATTACGTATGGTAAATTCCTGAAATTAGAGTATGGTTTACATAATTTGTTCCGGACACTAAAATAGCGCCATCTATTATAATTTCTAATTGTCTGTTTTTTTCTTTTATTTTCTTACAACTTGTGAAATCTTTATTGAGTAGGTCTACAAAACAATTTTTAGTAATTCGTAATTGTGCAAAATTACTATGTATTTATTTTTTATAAATTTGGATGGAAGGAAAAGTATTATTACATTTAGCTACTTTCTCTTCAATTAATAATTTTCCATCTTTTTAAGATATAGCCTTTGCGTGGTATAAGTTACAATTGTTGTTTACAATAGGGTATTTAATAAAGAAAATGATTAAACCTTTATAAGAAACAATTGAAAAGATAGAAACATCTATCAATTCTATTAATGTTATGTTGAATTTTTCGTTTGTAAAAATATTTGCCACATCGTGGTTATTCATGATTATGGAATATAAAATTTTGGCTTTTGAAAAAGTGATTGCATCTTGCAATGTTTGTAAATCTTTTGACAGCAGTTGTAATCTATATTTTTTAAGTAAATATTCTTTATCAAGTTGGAGGCTTAGCAAATTGGTTACCCTTTTTATTTCTTTAAAAATTGCTGAATTAATTTGATTTTGTTTATTGTTATTGACTATAAGGTCATTTGCTTTATTTTGTATGGTAACCATATCATTATGATCTGGTGTACGTTTTATCCATTTAAAAATGGTACCAAGTTCATAATTGCTTCTTTTTATTTTTTTGTGTGGTGTAAGTTGTTTGAAAAGGGAACTAGCTAGTTTCAGTTGCAAATAAAAATCCCAATCAGTGCTGATGTTTTCATCCTACACGTATTTTACTTCTTCCTCAATAATGTTGTTATAAAAACTTAAATTAGTTACGTGGTATAGTTCCCCGTATGTTTCGTATAAAAATATGTTATTTGTGTCTTCGTTTAAAACGTAATCTTCTTTAGAGTATGTTTACGTCGAAACGCAGCCGCCAAGAAGTAGGCAACGTTGCGGCGTAAACAGTGCGAGAGTCACCAAGGGCTCTCGCGCTCTTTTATCCAGTTTTTCATAATGCTAAGTAATTTAATAATAACATGTAATAACATAAATTTTAGTTTCAAATAAACCAGTGAAGTGAACGGATCACGCGCCCCGAATTGTTAATCTTTTATTCGAATTGTTTTTTCTCGCATCGCGACGCGTCGGTTCATAACTCCACAGCGATCCCCACCAAAGCCAGGAAATCTTCTGTTGCCGCCACCACAAACATTGGTCCTTCGAGCCGGATTTAGTAAAATTACAACTACATAGGACTCACGTCGCTGGATTTTTCATCCCCTCGCACCGCTCGAACCACTACTCCGGCAACAGCATCTCGTCAGGCACCCAGATAAGTACTAAACTTTTACTTATTTTATTCGACAGAGGGCTGTGTGTAATTCCTCCTCTGAGAAAAAAGAAGAAATTTCTTTTTTGTCATAACCTCGCAATTTGCGCTACCGGCATCTCTATACGTGCATAGATACATACATATGTTGCTGCATTTGTAAGTACATATGTACGTACCTATAGACGACTGCCATATTTGAATGTTGTAAATACATATATACAATTGCACACAGTTTCCTCCACATAAATTATGTTTATTAACCTCTGCCATCTCCTACTTTTTCTGTCTAAAAAAGGTACATACAGAATTGATTTAAATTGTATGTTAATATATGCAAGTACATACATATGTACACTCACATTACATATTTGCACATATTACATACTTACGTTGACCATTAAAATACATTGCCAAGTTCCAAACCTCAACCGGCAATTGTATTTCCAATAAACTCCAAAAAGATAACACATAACCTACTCGTAAATTTCGTTTTATTATCCATTAGAAATTTTCATTACCAATATAAATATAGTTATATCATTTACAAATTTATAAATTATTAAACATTTGTTTACATTTTGCCGGCCCTTAGTGATCGCAGTTCGATCACAATCGACCGATCACCACTTTTTTCCGTCCAGTTGTGGTATTACAAAGCGCTGCAACATTGCAAAAGAATTATCGAATATATTTTCCTCCGTCTGAGAAAATTCATCCTTATAATAAATAATTACCTCATCCTTTCTGTTGTTTATTATTAAAATAATAATAATCAACTTTTCCGTCCAATTTCCTATTTATCTTTCTGGTTTCTTCATCACCATCAATTGCAGCTTTCTCGCCTTTTAAAGGTTCGGTTATGCCAATTGATAGCGGTAAAGACATCAAGAAACACCTTATTGTATTGTACAAGCGACTCAGCATAGACGTTCAAGTTCTCTTCCAAGTTCCCATCTTGGCAGAACACCCTCTCCCGCCACACAAAGGAAAGTTTCAACTCCGGCCACATCCAAGGCTAGTCATGTACCAAAAATTTCGGTGCACACTCCTCCAATCACTCGCTCAGTTGGTCATCAAATTCCCCAGGCAATAAAAATGGCACTACAAGAGTTCATTAACGCTTCAGATAAGCTCACGCAATTCGAAGCTAGGATTCAAAATTCTTCTACAGCCTCACTTCACACTCACAGAGTGCGTCTTGAGCAGCTTCGCTCCATATGGAGTCTTGTAGAACTTAAATACGAACTCTGTTCCAACGCATTGTCTCAACCAGAGACAAATGCTGAGGACAAAATCGCCATGCAAGCCCGATATGACCACTGCTATTTAGTTTACGAGGAACTTGCCTCTCAGTTAAATGAGAATATAGAGACCGCAACGGCTCCCTCTCCAGCACCTGCAGTAGCACAAGTAGCCTTCCAGCCACGAAGCTACAGGTGACCACCCTTCGATGCTGAAGTTTTCACCGGTGACTATTTAAAATGGCCAACTTTCCGAGATCTCTTCTCAGCGGTCTACATTTCCGATCCAGGCTTAAGTCAGATAAAAAAACTTTTCCATCTCAATGCCAAAACAAGTGGCGAAGCGAAGGCAATCGTTTCCAAATCCCCTCTCACGAATGAGGGTTTCTCTTCTGCTTGGAAGAATTTGACGGATAGGTTCGAAAATAAGCGACAGTTAGTAAACAGCCAACTTAAAATCCTCTTCAACCCTCCGTCAGTTCCTCACGAGTCTGGAGCCGCCATCCAAGTAATTCAAAGCACAATACAAAGTTGCTTAACGGCTCTAGACCATTCCAAAATCAGCACAGAGAACTGGGATTGCCTTCTAGTCTTCCTATGCTCGTCTAAACTCCCAAGGCTGACGTTGTCACTTTGGGAACAGTCCGTACAAAATAAGCCTGAAATTGCGTTGTGGAAGGAAATGTCCGATTTCCTTTCAGAGCGCTATCGCACATTAGAAGCGATAGAGGACGTACAACCTACAACAAGCGCACATACAAGTTCCAAATCTGCTCGAAAAGAGCCTCCTACAAGGAAGGTCAACTCTTTTGAGGCAAAGGTTGTAGGCAAACCACAAACCTGCAAACTTTGCTCAAAGGAGAACCATCCTATACGTCTGTGTCCGCGCTTTCTCCAAATGGCTGTTGATGAAAGGTCGAATTTCATCAAACAGCAAAAGTTGTGTCTGAACTGCTTCGCAAGAGGACATATCCTTAAAGATTGCACAAGTGAACATAACTGTTTTACGTGCAAGGGTCGCCACAATACACTCCTGCATCGTGGCACCCCTCCTACTGCGCCCTCTTCAGCAGATTCTGCACCAGCTCCCCAGAATTCTAATATACAGTCCACTCCTTCTACGACTAATATTCAGAATTATTTCACGGCGAACACACAAGGTGTTCTTCTCGGCACTGCTCTTATAAATGTGTGCCATTTGGGCATGACTTATAAAGCACGTGCACTGATCGATCCTGGATCAGAGGCTACGTTCATTTCCGAACGGATGTTTAACATCATAAAGCCCTCCTACCAAGCCGTGCAAGTTAAAGTAGCTGGCTTAAATCAAGCCATCTCAGCCAATCCACAAAAGTTGTGTCATTTTCAGATTGGCTCCCCGATCACTCCCAGGTTATAGCTAGAAACTGCAGCCTTTGTTCTCCCTCAATTGGCAGGTAACCTTCCATCCTACACCATTTCCAAGGACCTTCTGAAGGACCTGCCAAACCTCCAACTAGCTGATCCGCACTTCCACCAGAGCTCTCAGATAGACGTGCTCCTAGGAGCCGATATCCTACCATCTATCATAAAGAGTGGCTCTGTATCCAAAATTTGTGGAACCCTGCTCGGTCAAGAGACCATATTCGGCTGGATCCTCACAGGACCAGTAGCCAAGTCGAATCCCACGACAGTTTCGTCCTTCACGACGAGGATAAAGATCAGCAATGAACAAAGCCTTGATGATCTTCTCAGCGTGTGAAAACAACTTTCTTCGCACTACTTCCAGAACAAAAAGAGGGCAGATATGTCGTTACGCTTCCTTTCAAAAATCCTGAAATCTTCAAACTAGGACATTCTAGGTCCATCGCACTCGCTCAGTTTCTCAGGAACGAATGTCGTCTAAAGAGGAACTTTCCTTTAAAAGAGCAGTACGACTCGATTATTCAGGAGTATTTAGATTTAGGCCATATGAGGCCAGTCTCCCCAAGTAACGACTGCAACAATTTTTATCTCCCTCATCATGCTGTGTTCAAACCTGAGAGCACCACGACCAAAGTTCGCGTTGTTTTCAACGCCTCCAGTCCGTCCTCCAATGGGAAGAGCTTGAACGATATCCTATATCCAGGACCCGTTTTGCAATCCGATCTGACCATGCAGATCTTGAAATGGCGTTTTTTCCGTTACGTGTTCAATGCTGACATCACAAAGATGTACCGGCAGATACTCGTCCATACGAGTCACACGCCATTTCAACGAATCCTCTTCAGGAATACAAATGGTGAAGTATGTGATTATGAACTTAACACAGTTACTTTCGGAGTAAACTGCGCTCCATTCTTGGCCATTCGGGTTCTTCGACAGCTCTCCCAGGATGTTAGCAAACATTTTCCTCTCGCCAGCGACATCATATCCAACTACATGTACCTAGACGATGTCCTTGCTGGCGCGCACTCCATAAAGCGCGCCACAGTGTCCATTGAAGAGTTACGCAAAGCTCTTGAGACAGCTGGTTTAACTTTAAGAAAGTGGACCTCCAACCACAAAGATGTGTTAGCTAATATCCCCAAGGACCATCTTCTGAACGCCGATTTCCTCGAACTTGAGGAAGCGAGCTTAGCAAAGACTCTAGGTATACGCTGGCAAGCGCATACGGATGAGTTCCTCTTTGCCCCCTCCGAAGCCGATTTGAAACAGTCCTACACGAAACGTGAAGTTCTCTCTCACATCGCCAAGTTATTCGATCCAGCAGGCTGGCTGGTTGTGTGATAAATTCTATCACATAAAATGCATCGGCTTAACAGCACGAATCAAAGACACCCTCAACAGAAATGATTCTGGGCTGAAATGGTCATGCTGCGTGCAGCATTTTCAAATCTCCAATCTGAATTTTCAGATATGGAAACTAAATTTACTAGTTTCGAATGTTCCGATGAGCCTTCCGCACTTCCACCGGCAACTCCTTCAGTTATAACATCTCCAGTTATTGCCTACTTAACCCCCTCTACGTCTACGTCTCCTAACATTCCTCTAGCCGCCCCGGCTGTTTTGTGCGATCCACCACTTTTGATCGTCACCTCTCCAGTCCCACCTTTATCCAAAAAGAATCTTCAAAATTCTTTTGATAACACTGCCGTCAACACGCAAACGGTTGTTTCAAACGTTAAATCGCTTGTCGCGGTTAAGCCTAAGAAACATGTTTTCGTTTCACGCCTTGCGCCTGATACTTCGATTGAAGATGTAAAATCATTTATTCAATCAAAAATTTCTGTACCTAACATTGTAGTAGAAAAGTTTAAATTTAACTACACGCGAGATATCTCATCCTTCAAAATAAGTATACCTGCAGACAAATTTCAATCTGTTTGCAGCGGAGCCTTCTGGCCGCCTGACTTATATGTAAAAGAGTATTCTCCAAAACTAAAAAATCGAACTGCGGTACCACTTCCTTCAACTTCTCGCGCCTCTTCTTCTTCTAGTGGAACATCAAAAAACCAGAAGAGATTTCCCATCTTTATTTAGCTTATCAAAACGTTAGAGGCCTAAACTCTAAGCTCTCTAAATTGTTTATGAATAGTGTTTCGTTCGACCATCAAATTTTAATATTTACTGAAACCTGGTTAAAACCTGATGTAGATAACTGCTCAATTTTTCCTAATAAGTACACCTCCTTCAGATGTGACCGTTTATCACGAATTGGAGGTGGTGTTCTTATAGCTGTAAGGTCAGATCTTCCTTCCGAACTTGTTCCATTAGACCATGGTTCTTCCTTAGAATTTTTATGTGTTAAAATGACGATGTGTCAAATTTCAATTTACATTACCTGCTCGTATATTCCTCCCTCTTCTGATATATCTGTCTACTTAGACCATCTTTCATCTATCCAATCAGTTGCCTCTAAACTATCTGATAGAGATTATCTGCTAGTTTTTGGTGATTTCAACTTACCAGAAGTTACTTGGTCATCTCAATCAGATATATTGGTGCCCTCTGTATTTAACTCTTTCTTAAATGGCCTTTCGGAGCTATCTCTTTACCAAATAAATACTGTTCCTAATTGTAGCGGTAGAATGCTTGATTTAATTTTCTCTTCTGACATTTTACTAAACACTATCTCTAGAATGAATCCCTTAGTTCTTCCTGAAGATCCCTATCATCCTACATTGGACCTGGTTCTAACTCTGCCAACCTCTATGCAAACTGCAACTGTTTCCCCTATAATAAAATCACGTTGTTTTCGTAGGACCGATTTCCAAAAATTGAATTGTTTAATTTTGGAACATGATTGGTCAATTCTTTATTCATGTTCTGATCTAAATGAATGCATTTCATTTTTTTATTCCTCTATGAACTCATTTTTTGATCAATGTGTTCCTGTTACTTTTCCCGTAAAGTCAAATAGGCCTCCTTGGTTTTCACGTGAGGTAGTAAGGCTAAAAAATTTGAAATCGCGGTATTTTAAAAAGTTTAAATTAACTCGTAATCCTTCCGATTTTACACGTTATATTGCTGCAAGAGCAAACTTTATTGCTCTGAACGCAAATTGTTACAAAAAGTATTTGCGTCGCTGCCGTATGCAGTTTGCTCAGGACCCAAAGCAGTTTTATAACTTTGTCAACTTAAAACGTAAATCAATTAGATTTCCTTCCTCCCTATCATACGAAAATAAGGAAGCAACTAATGATCAGGCAGCTGCCGATTTGTTTGCAGACTTTTTTCAATCAACTTATTTAACAGAACCTTATAGTTCCCCTTTACATCCATACCTTTATAGTATAGAAAATTTTAACACTGTCTTCTGTCCTTCTATCGACAAAACCTCTCTACTAATTGATCTTAAATCGATAAAACCCGTTTTTTCTCCTGGCCCTGACGGAATTCCAGCATGCGTACTTAGATTTTGTGCTGATTCGATTTTGAATCCAATTCATAAGCTATTTGACTTGTCACTATCCAATAGTTATTTCCCACCTATTTGGGAAAACTCTTTTCCATTCCTCTTCACAAAAGTGGTTCTAACCATGATGTGAAGAACTATAGATGTATTTTCAAGTTGTCCGCAATTCCTAAGATTTTTGAAAAAATTTTACGGCCCAGTTAACTTTTATGTGTAAATCTATAATTTCACCCCATCAACATGGGTTTATAAAGGCAAGATCAACAGCTACTAATCTTTTAGAATTCTCATCTCACATAAATCTAGGATTTCGGAACAAAATGCAAACTGATGTGGTCTATACTGACTTCAGTAAAGCATTTGACTCCGTAAATCATAAAATCCTAATTCATAAGTTAAATTTGATTGGTTTTCCTCAAAAGCTCCTTCTGTGGATATCCGATTATTTAACTAACAGGTCTCAACGAGATCTTTTTAAAGAATGTCTCTCTAAGCCGATCTTAGTTACTTCTGGTGTTCCTCAGGGCAGCCACCTTGGACCATTGCTATTTAACCTTTTTATTAACGATCTTCCTTCAATACTCCTTCACTCTAACATTCTTATGTATGCTGATGATGTGAAACTCTGTTTGACACACAATGATCCAGCAAATAACCTTCTTCAAACAGATCTTGATTTGTTTTTTGAATGGTGCAGCCATAATCTGCTGCATCTTAACTGTTTGAAGTGCAAGGTTATGTCATTTTACAGATGTAACTATCATGTCATCGATTACAATCTTAACCTAACCCCACTCTTAAGAATATCTGAAGTAGCTGATTTAGGTATCCTCTTTGATCATAAATTGAAATTTGATCGTCACATTACACAAATTGTCAATAAGGCATTTCGACTACTCGGGTTCATCAAAAGATGGGCCAAAGAATTCGAGGATCCTTACACGACAAAGTTGCTTTACACTTCTCTTGTTCGTCCAACTCTTGAATATGGGTCTTGCGTGTGGTCGCCGCAATACCATATTCACCAAGATATAATTGAGTCTGTTCAAAAGCAGTTTCTACTCTTTGCCTTGCGCAGTTTTAATTGGGTTCCGGGTGTAGACTTACCACCATACTCTAGTAGACTCCTTCTAATTAACCTACCTTCCTTAACTAACCGTCGTATTATGTTAGGCGTTATGTTTATTGTAAAGCTAATAAAGTACAATATAGATTCCCCTACTCTGCTTACTCAACTTAATTTCTGTATTCCTTCTAGAGTTACTCGTAATTTTATGCCACTATCCTTGGCCTTTTGTAATACTAACTATAGCTTGCATGATCCCTTCCGAGTTCTCTGTGCTGACTACAACAGACTGTCTAGAGTTTTCAACTCCGAGTCCTCCCTTTACTCTGTTAAACTGTCTATCCTCAATCAATTAACACTACATGCTAACAACTAATAATAATCTACCGATCTGATTGGGTTTTACTGGGTTTTCCCCAATCCTTTGCAGCAAATGTTGGATTGAGAATTCTTGTTTTGTTATCCCCAGCTTAAATTTAAAAATATATACTCTTAATTAATTTTAATTCTAATTTTTAATTCTTTTTTTAAAAATCTTCATTTTTAATTCGATTGTAATCTAATTTTTAATTTTAATTTTAAGTCGACTGTTTTAGTTGACGTTAAATAAATAAATAAATAAATAAATAAATAAATAAGATAATATTATGTATGTATTTGTTGCATCTATTCAATAGAAGCAGATACTTCTAAGATCACGTTCAAATAAACTAAAAAGTATTTTCTTTTATAAACTCAAATAAATCATTTAGTTGCTAATATTAACAACAATTTGCGTTGGTTTTTTAGGACCTTTAAGTTGATTGATAGTGTTAAATGTTTGCTGAGATTTACTGCCAGTATTGATTTATTCAGATTGAAGTTCGTCCATGTGGGCACTAACATCATAACCATCCTCAATCATATTACTAGAGCTTACCTTCTGTTTAACTGTGGGGGCCAAGTGCAGATCCTGGCTACTGCTCACTCTTTTCGGGTTAAAGATGGGGGACAGTGGCTTTGCATTTTATCTTTTTTCTTCTTTTTTTTTCGATTTTGATCATCCAGTAATCTTCTGGCAACATCGCTTAGGTTTTTTGCAGAACAGATGCTGATTATTATGGCATTGCCACTGTGTATATGGTGGTGCTACTGGCACTAGTAAATGTCACTGTTGTTGTGGTGAGTCCACTTCTTTAAGTCTCATTGCATGTAATGCGTTGAATTTCTGATCGGCACTCATCTTCAATCTTATTAGATAATTTTTCAGCTATTGAGAACATTTTTTCATTATCAATCTGCTGCTTTATAAGCTGAGAGTCATCAAAACTGTATTCATTCATTGTTTATAATAAGTTTAATATTTAGCAAATAATTTGCAGACTTAAATTTCCACAAACATAGCAAAAACAGATAAGCTTTACAGATAAGCAAAGTTTTTATTCCCCCTCTTTTGAAATTCTGAGCGGGGTGAGGTGTATGACTTGCCCGAAGTGCAGAGAGCACCGTTCACCTAATGTCATTTTTGTTTTTGTCAAACTGCCGACACCGCCCGAAGCATCGGTGCTATTTTTAGCACACAGAGAATGCACCGATAAGCAAAATAGACAATCACTGTTGCATGCGCGCAGCTCTTTTGACCGAATTATATAGATTTCCCTAAAATATGCAACAGTTTGTCAATCCTTTGAACGGTTGGAGTAATGGATCAAATCTTTTTTTTCGGATACTTAAGTTGGCTTCTGGTCACACTATTGATTTAGCCAGCACTTGCGAACACGTGGTCGCTGGGCAGCGGAGCCCCACTTTCGGAAAATGTACGCTATTTGTATTTTGTGAAAATAAACACATCCACGTTCTACAATCACTTCACTATATTGACTTAAGGTGTCAATATTTATAATTTATGCCACTATTGTTTAGAAGCGTGCTGCACGGATAAATAGAGTTGCCGGACTTTATTCTCGGTCTGTCTAATGTCTATATGTATGTATGTCAATGTGTACAAATGGATGTAAATAATTGCATACATTCAGATCGATCTACCATGTCATCTATTGGTTGTATAGAAATGTATATAGTAACATATCCATTCTACACTACACCTACACCACACAAAACTCAAGCTGTAAACACAACTCTCCTTCCACACACATAATTGTAAACAAAACTCCCCCAATTACTCTAAGCATAAACATGTAAAACTATACCACTGTACCACAGAATAATTGTAAACAAAACTCCCCCAATTACTCTAAGCATAAACATGTAAAACTATACCACAGAACAAAAACCCTTCGATTAACCTCGGTCGTCGTTCACATACTATACCATACGTCACCCTCACCATAAAAGTCCGTTCTCACAAATATCATAAAATCTGCGACATAAACAATTGTCCCCCAAAGTCCGCGACATAAACAATTGTCCACAACATAAACAATTGTCCCCCAAAATTCGGAGACAATAACAATCGTCCCCTAGGCTACTCGAATTCGATCTTCGATCACTTGGCGTCGACCACTTGGCGAGCCAAATAATAAAAACAAACTATCCGAGTTGGTTCTCACGCACTCGACTCAGGATTCTCCAGTTACCACTATTTTTCGGGAATCTCTCTCTCCTCACGAGAATAAGAGTTTACAAACTCAAACTCTCTTAAATCTTCGCTCTTTGGCTAAGCCAAATTGCCTATAAAATCTGATGAGGGGAGAATCCCGCCGATTTAAAAGTAAAATAAAAAATTATGCGTTTCAAGTAAAATCCAATAACATTCATTGTTCGCGACTCCGCGCGACGATCTGCTTGCGTTCGCTTTCTTGTTTTCAACTCTAATAAACTAAGCAGTTTTAAGAACTACCAGTTCTCTCTCAGTCTCTCAGTTTGCTAACATTCTGTTATCCCTATGTTCTGTTTACATTTGCTTATATATGAAAATATTGTACCTAATTTCAACACCTCTCCTCAATATTTTTCATTTCTAAATACAACATTTTTCATGACATTCATAAGCTTAATCAACTTCTCGTGTTTAAGTTTTGACAAATTCTTTGTTAACATGTCGGCTATCATATCGTTAGTTGGCACATATTTTAATTCAACATCGCCTCTCTTGATAACTTCCCTAATGAAATGATACCTGATATCAATACGCTTTGACCGAGCATGGTAAACTGGATTTCTGGCCAAATTCTGAGCGCTAAGATTGTCTCCATGGATGATTGTTGGGGTATCCTTCCTTCCACAGCCGATCTCGATGATTAAACGCCTCAGATGTAGCGCCTCCTTTACAGCTGATGAAAGCGCCATATATTCTGCTTCTGTGCTGCTTAATGCAACACTGTTTTGCTTTTCCGACTTCCAGGAGATAGGGCCTCCTGACAAGAAGAAAACAAATCCTGTGTACGAACGTCGGTGGCTGACATCACCTGCCCAGTCGGCATCAACGTAGCCCACCAACGGCGACTCTCCAGTCCGATAGCTTAAGGTTTTCTTGGCCGTTCCTGCCAAATACCGCATCACATGTTTCATAGCCAATACGAGTACATGTTCGCTATGCGGGTTCTTATTTCGCTGCGCCAGCTTCACAACTGAGTGATAAATATCTGGCCTTGATGTTAACGCAATCCACATTAACTCTCCTATTGCAGACTGATATCCAGTTGGATCCTGAGTAACACAATCCTCTTTGTTACACACCACCTGAAATCCCGCGTCTAAGGGTGTCGCTGTCGGCCTGCACTGCTCCAAACCGTGTCTCTGCAGCATATCCTTGATGTACAACGTCTGATTCATCGTTATACGGCCCAACTCGCCTTCACGTTCTATCTGCATACCCAAAAACGTGTTCAGTTGACCTTTGTCCACGCATTCAAATCTCGAAGCTATCTTGACCTGCATAAGATCCACTCTGCTCTGGCACGCTATTAGAAGATCATCAAAATAAATTAGTACAAGACACAAGTTACCGTTTATGCCCTGTTTGTACAAGCATGCTTCGTATTGGCAGGGCACGAATCCGATCTCCCGAAGTGCTTCATCTAAAGTGGAGTTCCACTCACGTCCTGCCTGTTTTAGTCCGTATATCGCCTTATTGAGCCTCAGAACCCTGTCCTTGCACTCATCGTCGTCAAAAATCTTAGGCTGTTTCATATATACGGTCTCGCTCAAATGACTATTGAGGTAGGCTGTACACACATCCATCTGGTGTAGGTACATCTTTAGCTCCACTGACATTGCCAACACTAGGCGTATGGTTTCATATCGGCATACTGGTGAAAAAGTCTCTCCATAGTTAACTCCAAATTTCGCTACCAAGCGAGCTTTATACCTCTCGGGATTGCCTTCACCGTCCCTTTTAATGGTAAAAACCCATCGGCATCCTATGGCTTTTTCTCCTTTTGGCAAGTCGCAAATCGTCCATGTATTATTTGCCACGAGCGCGTCATATTCTGACTTCATGGCTTCCTTCCAAAAAGTAGCTTGCTGGCTATGTAACGCTTCTTCACAGCTTTGAGGGAGTGGGATTTCAGCCTTGATCATGGCATTGACAACGTTAAATTCCTTCCTTGGTCGGCCTGACTTGCCGGTCCGAATTATTCTAGGCCTCCCTGGCCCGATTTTTACTGCCTCTCCTGCCGGTGGCACCGCCTCCTCATCCTGCTGGTTACGATCCGTGTCTCTTTCTGAACGCTCTGCTCTGAGGTTCTCCCTGGATTCTTCACTTTTATCAGTTTCTGGCTGCTCATCCTCCTCATGCTGCCACTCCACCTTGAGTACATTTTCAGCTTTCCTGGGAGATGCTTCTGCAGCTGGAAATTCAAAATCTTAGGCTCGTCTTCTTGAATTTCATTGAATAAAACATCGCGTTTAACAATGACCTGTTGCGTCACCTGATCGTACAACCTGTACCCTTTTGATTCCAGGGAATATCCAACGAATCGATATTCCTTACCTTTGGCCTTGAATTTACCACGGTGACCTTTATCTAGTTCCACTGTCAACGATCCGAAAATTCGCAAGTGACTCACATTAGGTTTCTTGCCACTCCACGCCTCATAGGGAGTAATTCTGACGAGAGCTGCAGTTGGCGACCGATTTCTGATGTAACACGCTGTCATCACCGCCTCTGCCCAAGAGGCTCTCTGGCATTCCTGAATGAATAAGCAAAGTCCTGGGCATTTCCACCAGGGTTCGGTTGGCTCGCTCTGCCACGCCGTTTTGCTGCGGACTGTATGGAACCGTCAACTGCCTTACGATTCCATTTTCCTGAAGCAAATCGTCAAAACGTTTATTAACAAACTCACGGCCATTATCGCTGCGTATTGCCTTTATCTTGCGTCCAAGCTGACTTTCTGCCATGTTTTTAAAGACTACAAACTTGTCGTATACTTCGTCTTTGGACTTTATGAAGTACACAAACACACGGCGGGTCATATCATCAATAAATGTGACAAAATAAGAAGCTCCTCCAATTGACTTCTTTTCCATTGGGCCACACACATCCGTGTGAATCAGTTCGAGTTGGTGCTTCGCTCTGTTCTCCGATACTGGAAAGGGCTGTGTATGTATCTTGCTCTTCATACACGACAGGCACTGACTTCTTTCCGAAAAATTAACACAGTTGATGCCTTGCACCATTGAATGTTTTACTAACTCGGATAAACTGGTATAATTTAAATGTCCATATCGATTATGCCACAGACTTGCACTGGTCTGAATGGCGCCGTAACAAGTGTTCCGTTTGCTCTCGAAAATAAACAGCTTGTTCCTTCTTTGCGCTTTCAACACTTCTTCTCCATCCTGGTATACAATCGCATAGTCTTTGCGAAATATTACAGTACATCCTCGAGAAACTGCACAATTAATAGACATCAAATTTCCTTTCATTTCTGGAACGTGCAATACATTCCGCAGCGTCAGATCGCAATAATCTGTTTTCACGATTACGTCACCTTTACCAATTGCTCTCATTACGTTGTTGTCTGCCAAAATAATATCTTCCTCTTGGCCCACATAACTGGTAAAAAGACTTCGAGTGCAACACATATGAGCTGTGGCCCCACTATCAAGACACCAGCTAGACGCTTCCAACTCTTGTACGTTACTCGCAGGCAGTATCTGTTCTTGCACTCTTTCTCTTTTTGCAATGCGTTTCTGCCTTGCGCTTTACACTGATTTTTATAGTGGCCTCGCTGTCCACAGTTATAACACTCCACGTTTGATTTGTCTCTTCTCTTGCTCTTTATGTTCTCCGATTGCGCCTTTGCCTGGAAAGCTAACTGTTCATTTCCAGCTCTATCTTTGGTTTCGGTGTTCCTTCTCTCTCCTTCAGCAAGCAGTTTGACCTTCAAAACGTCTAACAAGGGCAATGTGTCCCGCGTTTCCATGGCTATGACGAAATTTTCGTAATCTCGACTTAAACTCGACAGTAGTATTATTGCTGTTAGTTCGTCACCTAACTTAATATCCACTTCACTGAGTTTGTCCACTGTCGAACAGAACGAATTTATGTGCGCTGCAATTTCGTCACCTTCTGCCATACGCATACCAAGTAGTTTTTTATATAACGAAACCTTTCGCACTGGCCCGCTTGGCTGATGAACATCTTTCAGTTTTTGGGGTCTGTTTTACGCTCAGCGTAATCATAGCTAGAGCCTTTTGATCGAGTCCGTCCCATATTCCATCGTCTCCATCTGGCCGCTGTCCCTGGATCACTCTCCAAACCTCTGCATGGATCAGAACACTACGCATTTGGATCATCCAGGTGTCATAATTTCCTGTGTCCAATTTATCTATCTGATACATGGCGCTCATGATGACCGATGACGACGTATTCCGCGTAACTACCGTTATCCCGCGGCGTAGACCGATCCACCTTTTTATATTACTTCAAGCAGGAAAAATTAGGCTCTGGGCCCATAACCTGATGAGGGGAGAATCCCGCCGATTTGAAAGTAAAATAAAAAATTATGCGTTTCAAGTAAAATCCAATAACATTTATTGTTCGCGACTCCGCGCGACGATCTGCTTGCGTTCGCTTTCTTGTTTTCAACTCTAATAAACTAAGCAGTTTTAAGAGCTACCAGTTCTCTCTCTGTCTCTCAGTTTGCTAACATTCTGTTATCCCTATGTTCTGTTTACATTTGCTTATATATGAAAATATTGTACCTAATTTCGCGCCCCCAGGCGCCAGTTCAATACTGAGTACGCTATCAACCGCGATAGCGCTGCCTAACTTCGATATTAGAGGTATATTAACACAACCCCGAGATAATCCAAAGGCTTCAGTTCTTTTTGATAGAATTGAATAAAAAGTGTTAATTAATATTACAAAAAACCAACTTTGTGTTTTTTTTAATTAACCCTCAGTCTGAATTCGTAATTGGCGCAGCCGGTAGGATTCTCAAGTAAAATCGTGCGACTCGTTCCAAAAAACTAATCTAGTGACAAAGGAGTCTTGTACGACCAAGACTTATACTTTAAAGAGATTAGACCACGCGAATCGGCGCTATAGTGAACGCGAATCGTAATACGACGAAGACTTAGAATCCGCCAAAGAACTACGTGAGTCGGTATTTAACATATACGAGTCAACTTACTGCAAACGAACCATAAAAGTGTAAAAACAAAAACCCTATCACTAACTCTATTACTACAACAAAAGTGCAGAAACCAAAAACTCTATCACTACAAAAAAAGTTCAAAAACCAAAAACTCTATCACTTCAACAAACTTCATCACCACAACACAAAAAGTATAACATCAAATGATAACGATGTCAACGGAACAAGTTAAACTACTGTCGGAGACACACTTGAATCAGGCCTTGAGTCAAATAAGACAAGTGCCTTCATTCAGTGGCAGTACCCAGGAGCTCAGTGCCTTCATCCGAAGGATTGAATTCATACTACAATTATACCCAGCGACGGACACCAGGCAACAACATGTGTGCTTCAGCGCAATCGAAATGCAGTTGGCAGGAGATGCTCAGAGAGTATCGCAATTATCTGGAGCCAGGACTTGGCCGGATCTGATGAATGCTCTTATCAGCGAGTATAAGACGCAAACACCATGTGAGGAATTACTTCGCCGCCTTTATAATACCCCTTTCGCTGGAAGTATCCGTAAGTTCGCAGAAGACCTAGAGACTAAGTCATTCATTATTTCCAATAAGTTAATGTTAGAAAACAATGTTAGCAACACGATATTATACACAAATGCCTTGAACAACACAGTCAAAGATGTTATAATGAGGAAATTACCCGATAGATTGTTTATGACCGTAGCTAGGCACGATATAACAACTGTGTCCAAACTTAAACAGGTAGCACAGCAAGAAGGCGTTTACGAAACGGTCTTCAACGATAGAACAAAACCACAGAACAATTCTAACTCAAATACAAATTCACCACAAAACTCCAAGAATAAGGGAAACTATCAAAATTTCTCAAACAATGCCATGCATAATGCAGGCAAATCGAATCAGAATACCCATTCTAAGCCTGCTGAAGCTAATTCGCAAGCTATGAATGAGTTCAAACAGAAATTAAGCCATGGTAGAGCCCAGAACCCCTTAAATCATAACTTCATAACTTTTCTGAGAAATATGATTTGCTATTAGGAAGAAATTATTTAGAGTCAACTAATGCTCAAATCGATTACTCAACTCAAACAGTCATTATAAATGGCTATCCTTTCAAAATGTGGTACGACCACATCCAAACAGATGAATCAAAGGCTACCAATGAGTGCCCTAACTCATCAAAGCAGAGGAAACCCCTCTAACTACCCTAACTAAGGAGAAAACCCTCCGAAAATCAAAGGAAACCCCTTTAAACACTTCAACTAAGGAGAAAACCCTCCGAAAATTTAAGCGGAAATCCCACTTAAAATCAGATAAGTCCAAGGTTACCAATGAGTGCCCCAAGTTATCTAAATTAGAAGAGTCTAATGAGTGTCCCAAGTCTTCTAAAACTGGGGAAAACCCTCAAATCACCCCTTACATAGAAGAAGCCCTTCTAGCAACTTCCTCTAACTACGCCTTAGACGACGAGTTAAGAGAGTCCAATGTATTTAGATTAGAACATCTAAATGCAGAAGAAAGGGAGCAACTTTCGCATGTCTTGCTTGAATATAGTGATATTCAGTACAAGGAAGGTGAAAATTTGACCTTCACGAGTACGATTAAACACTCTATTCACACAAAACACGAAGACCCTCTCTACAAAAAACCTTACAAGTATCCCCAAGCTTTCGACCTAGAAGTCAACAGACAAATTAACGAAATGATTGAACAAAAGATAATTAGAAAAATCTAAGTCCTTATTGTTCTCTGATTTGGATTGTCCCCAAAAAAGGTGACGCTTCTGGCAAAGCAAAATTTCGATTAGTCATAGACTATCGCAGTCTCAATGAAATAACCATTGATGACAAGTTCCCCATTCCACTAATGGATGAAATATTAGACAAACTCGGACGTTGTCAATTTTTCACAACTATCGATCTAGCTAAGGGTTTCCATCAAATCTAAATGGACCCGCAATCAATTCCCAAGATAGCATTTTCGACAAAACATGGACATTACGAATATACTCGTATGCCCTTTGGTCTAAAAAATGCACCAGCAACCTTTCAACGTTGCATGAACAATCTCTTTGAAGATTTGATCTACAAGGATTGTTTAGTCTATTTAGATGATATTATTTACTCCACTTCGTTGGAAGAACATATAACATCACTAAAAAAGGTATTTGATAAGCTTCGATCAGCCAATCTAAAGTTGCAACTTGATAAATGTGAATTTCTGAAGAAAGAAACAGAATTTCTCGGTCACATTATCACAACAGATGGCATCAAACCAAACCCCAATAAGATAAAAGAAATTGTCAACTTTCCTATTCCTAAAACCACAAAAGGAATAAAGTCTTTTCTTGGACTCCGCGGATTTTACCGTAAGTTCATTCCTAATTTTTCAAAGATAGCAAAACCCATGACAATAAAGCTAAAGAAAGGAGCAACAATCAATATAAACGATAGTGAGTACGTGTCCGCTTTTGAGAAACTTAAGGTACTCATCACGTCCGATCTCATTTTGATATACCCTAATTTTGAAGAGAAATTCTCACTAACCACAGATGCGAGTAATATAGCTATAGGTGCTGTATTATCCCAAGAACATAGACCTATTTGTTACGCAAGCAGAACTCTAAACGAGCATGAACTCAACTATTCGGCAATAGAAAAGGAACTATTAGCCATAGTTTGGGCAACAAAATACTTTAGGTCCTACTTATTCGGAAGAAAGTTCGACATATTAAGCGATCATAGGCCACTTGTCTAGTTAAACAACATGAAAGATCCTAATATGAAACTGCAAAGATGGAAGATAAAACTCAATGAATATGATTACAACATTCAGTATCTACCTGGTAAAGAAAATCACGTAGTTGATGCCCTATCCAGAATTCAGATCCAAGAAAATTTCCTAGGTGAGGAAAATACAGTTTCCCTTTCCACAGCAGCCACTGTGCATAGTGCACAAGAAGACAGCCAAAGTCACATCCCCATAACTGAAAGACCTCTTAATTATTACAACAGACAGCTAGAATTTATAAGAGATAGTTTCGATGATGTCCAAGTAATAAAATATTTTCATAAAACAAGAATAAAAACAAGAGCAACAGTCGAGTTGCACACGACAGTAGGATACCCTTGGACGTATGTTGCCATAAAAAGTATTTAATTGTATAATACTAATTGCAAGCTATAAATTAATAATAATACTGGAGTGCGCTGCCACCTTGCTTCAATTTCGATATTTTGCCAATAATTTATCGCCGCAATTCCCTAAAGCGGTGTGAGCAGTAGATATCGGTATTTCTTTATAAATTTTAAATTGGTTAATATCGATAACAAGGTCCAAGGGTATAAAAATAAAAAAATAATAATAATTATCAAACCAATTTTCCATTCAATGGTTATACTTAACTATTAGATAATTAAATTTAAATTATTAAAATATGCCTACATACATATTTACATATATCCTGTCATTTAGATTTCTTAATTTCTAACCTATTCCAAACATTACAAATTCATGCCTGAATACTAACAGATATCCCATTGTGATGGCTATGCAAAACCTCAAAAGTCCTAGCACTAATCTTTTCATTATCTAGTATATTTGAAAACGCTCAATCAATATGTGTATCCATAATCCTTTGCTAATCAAAAAATTATAAATACTCTTACACCTGTTAAAGGTTTTGAGGCACAAATTAAAATCTCCTAAAACTAGCAAGCTATCCCCTAAATCACCTAAACGAGAAAATTGATGAATTATCTCCTCAAATTCTATTTTAAATGTGGACAGAGGAAAGTCTGGACTTTTATATAATATAAGAAAACTTATGGCATCAAACCTATATATGCCGAACTCAAAAACTACTGAGCCAAAAGTTTTTCTACTGCTAAATAAATGGGAAACTCTATCTACTAGCTCGTTCTTTACATAAATTATGATGCCTGTTAAAGGCCTAATTGATTCAAGTTGAACCACAATAGTGAACCCAGGTATTTCTACAGTTTCATTGCTTATGGAAGTTTCCACGAAACATAATATTGATGACTGAAGCATCAGCTTGTCCCATCGAATATCTTCAAGATGGGAATTCAAGCTCTGAGTATTATGGAAGAAAATGTTAAGGGCAGAACTGTTAATTAAATAATCGTAATGAGTACACAGTAGTTTTTCAGTCCGCAATTTCTTCAATTGGGCTTTCACTTTATCATTATTTTGGGGAGACTTAGGAGGAACAAAATTCCCAATAATGAATAATCCTAAAGCAGTAGTTGCTCTACTGCAAGCTACGTATAATGCAGCACGCTGCATTCTGGAATTAGCATGGACTACCACTTTGCCATACGTAGCTCCCTGACTCTTATGAATTGTGATGCCTTCAGCAGGCACAATTGGAAACTGCCTACGGTCAATGTTAATTTGTGCGTTATTTGAATATTGATAACTGCGAACAATTTTCTGAATAGGAGTCCATGAAGGATCTGTACGATGTGTACACTTCGAACGCGCAGATATTCCTACAGTTTCCTCTGTAAATTTCATCCATAAAATGTTGGGAGTGTTGGATGTATTGAAATCTATTTGCATCAACACACCTGATGCCTCGTTTACTAATCCATCCCCTGTGTCTACATTGACCGTCATCATGTACTTGGCAGTATTTTTTAGGAGAAGAGACGTACAGAGTCCCTGTGTAGCGGAAGTTTTAAAACCCTTCACTTCTTCTAATATTCTTTGTTTCCTAGTTGGTTCCAAATGGCCCGCCTTAATAAAATCTTCAGCAGTAGAGAAAAATTGCTCAGTAGCAATTGAGTTAAGTTTCGTTACATTAAATAAATCAACCTCATTATTATTACTAAACAGATGAATTGCATCATCGGGCACTGCCGATGGTTCGCATATTCTAGATTGGAAAAGGACAATATCATCGGCTGTCATACAACCCGATGCCATATTATTTAAGGCAGAAGCGAAAAGCTGATCGTCACGTTGACGCATTATCTCTGTGAGCTCAAAAACAAAAAAAGGTCCCAGAGATACGTACCAAATATTTCATGGTAAGGGTCAGAGGTATTTGGATCGAAAATCCAACTACCTCCTACGGGCTGTAACTGTCTAAGATCACCGAATACGATGATAGAAACACCACCAAAAGGAGAAGTATTTTTGAAAATTTGCTTCAAACGAGAATCTAAATAAGAAAACATTAGAGAGCTAACCATTGATATTTCATCAATAATAATTAATTTAAGATCGATTAACCTTGAATGAAGGCTATTAACTAAATCATGGCTTAAGGCCCTTAGAGGTGCTGAGCGAGATTGATTAACAGGAAGTGAAAACATGGAATGCAGTGTCGAACCACTAATTCCGAATGCTGCTTTTCCTGTTGGTGCACATAAGAGGATTTTAACAGATGTCGGATCAGCTCCTGGTATACTGTTATACATTACGGATAATGACTGAAAAATTGCTGATATAAGTCGACTCTTTCCGACTCCGGCGCCGCCTCCAACAAATTCATAAAAGACTGTATTGATTTTGGCATTATGCAAAGCATGTGTAAAATATAGCTTCTGCTTTAAATTAAGAGATCTAACTATAATCTGAGAAACTAAGGCTGGAAGCTTGATAAAACGGACATTACTATCTTCATCATTCATATCAATATTTCCATCCACATTTAAAACATTTAGATGTGGATCTATTTCAGGCAATCCTAAAACTGTGAAGCCATCATCTACCACTTCCTGTTCTCCTACTTGATTATTCTCATTTTCTGCTTCCTCTGTTAAGTGGCTCAGAGCATCTTCTAGTTCCCTATCATCTAGTAAATTATATTTTCTGCGATTGTTCTCTACTAACTCCGAATTTTCCCTACAGAACAGTTCACAGTCATGTGTGACTAAATCCAAATGCTCATCTCGCCATGGGGCGTAAAGCATTTTTAGCTCTCTGAAATAGTCACTTGTTTCTGTATTGACATTAAATCTCCTATACCTAATTATGCACGCAGTGGTCCTCTTTCTGATGAAGCCACTTTTATCGCGAAGAGCGTAAGCTATTGATTCAGAAGCCCTAGGCACATCATCGTCAAAGTCATCTGCATTTTCTTGGCGAGCTCCTCGTTCTGATTTGCAGTAGCTATAAAAAGCGGATATCTCAGTGCCAAATATAAATTTGTTACCTAAATGTTGTAACTTTTGCTTAATAGTTACATTGTTATTGTCTTTAATCTCATTGATTGCCTCACGCATCAACATTGAGATACCTCTCTGAGACTTGTTAATATAATTAACGACGTAGCTGCAGCAAGCATAGGGGTCTAAAATAAACTGAATATCCATATTTGCTCGCTGCAACAAAAGGAGGTGCTTATTATAAGCGTTAAGCTTGATTGCTGCAAAAGATCGCTTCAAAAAAACTTTTGGTTTCTTTATACTTGATCTTACAGCATTAATGTAGCCCTCATAACTAAGGTTAAGTTGATCGTGGGACAAAAAGTTGTTAAAATCGTTAAAATTTTCTACGCTTTCACGATCAAATGGGAAGTCGAGCAGACTTTGAATTTTTTCGAAATTCCTACGATGCTCGGCCAAATTTGGAGCATTTTCTTCTAAAGGGAGAAGAATTTCTGTTTGAGGCATGAGAGGGTATGGGATACCAAATCTACAAATTTGTTTTGACCTAATTTCTCGCCTGCAAGAGTGCCTGTGACTATGGAGTTGATACTCCAAATATGGAGCAACGTCCGGGCAACTAGAATCAGCAGTAATAAACTGATCAATAAAGGACTTCACAGGCATAAATGTGGACTCATTCTTTAGGTCGAGCTTTGGGACGTCTTTCAGCCAGAACATGCCATGTATATGTGGAGAGCCTCTTTGCTGAAACTCCACTCGCCAATAAAACTTGATGACCTGGTGACAACCAAAGACACCGCCTTCCTTTTTCATCAGTTTTAAACCCTGTCTATATCGAAAATCGAAATATCTGGCACAGGTCACTGGGTCTGCTCTAATGAGAAAATTTAACGCTTCTTCTTCGGATACTTCTAGCTTGTCTACTTTTTTACATAGCAAGACTAAAAGCTCCGGCCACCTAGTTTCCGCTGCGGAAAATGTTATAAAAAAAGTTGGAAGCCCTACCTGCCTAATCATAGCCATCACTTTCTTTTTCTCGTCCTCCCAATGAGCAGGAGACGTGCGAATACCTTTTAAAAGCCTATAGCCATCATCATGAAGTATTAACCTATTTAAAGTTTCATCATTACGCACATCAGCAGCCGAAATGCCTTGAGTGGCAGAGTGCTTACGTAAGCAAATTGATGTGCTATTCCTAATGCTAATCATTTCTAACTTTTTGAAGTTATGAAATAATTTATCAGTTCTACAACCTCTTCTATCAAAATTCCTAAGCTCTGATCTAACTATAGTTGTAAAACTTTCCTGACATTTTCTTTTAATGCCTGCAAATATTGTGGGAAAAGCCAGCTCCTCTGAATCACAATCGGTTATCATGTCAAGAGGTCGCTGACCCTCTCCTGGTGCTATAGCAATTCGAGGAATATCTATGTTTTCAACAGGGACATTTTCCATGAAGGTTTCTTGACCTCCTGGATTCAACTCTACCTCTTCTTCTACTACTCTATGCTCATTAGGTTGTGCTGCCTTTTCTAACATTTGACACACAATGTCCCTGTCGTCTGCTGACGCAACAAATGGTACAGTCTCAGCTGAGTAAGAAGACAACCACTGCTCATTGATAGTAACCTGGTGCTTCTTATAAAGTTCTGTGTTCACTAAATACCGAATTGCATCAACTATATTTGAGGGCCTTATGGTTTCAGCCATGAAATCATGGTTATACTCCATCCTACGCTTAAGATGAATCTGAACTACTTCGGCTTCATTAAATGCCCTGGGAAGGGAAGTTACAACATTTGCAACTGGAATTGGCACATTGATCACTGCTCCTTTAATGGCACTTTGACGTCCATATCCAAGAGACTTTATGATCATAAAAGGAAGACGGGGAGAAATCAGCCTTTCTTCTAGAGGCGTCAAGCCTTTCAGGCATTCCGGAAGCTCCGGAAAATTTAGGCCATTTGTAATAGAAGCCTTTGGTTTTTTCCCTGACTTAATACTGCGGCTGCAGGTTTTGCAAAAGCTAAACCTATTATTATGGGATGGAAACATAGAGGAAAGATACAAAATATCAACACTATCTGCCTCACTACACTTTTCCTCTATGACCTCACGCGAAATTTTGTCCACTTGATGTGGAAACCACAAACCTTTGCAACATATGCAAACCTGATCGGGTCCCTGCTTGACTGTCTTATTAAAATTGGCTATTAGGCAATCTAAAATAGTTTTAACCTGCGATATCCTATCATCTGAAAGGGTATTCGCACGGTCCACTCTATTGCGGGACGCGTTTCTCTTATTCTCTGCTATCCTATTGGTGCAAATACTCCTATATAGACTCACTCTTTGCGACATATTCCTATGGGCTTCAAAGGCCTCACGTTGAGCTCGAATTCGAGCACTGCGGCGTGCACTAGTATTGCGTGCCTGCTCAACAATCCTACGAATAGGATTGTTTCTAACCTGAGACCTTTGACTTCTATCTATTGCCCTTTCTAAAATTCGCGTCTCCTGATTTTGTCGCTGAATCGCCCTTCTAACAGCATCTCGTCCGCTTTCGTTGGACCTGAATTGTGGACATTGCCTGCGCCTCGATCGACGCAAAGTATTGGCAAGTTGTTCGGCATTTCTAGTTGAATGATCAGTTCGTCGAACACGGCGACGAACTGCATCCTGCTCTCTTTCCTGAGATCGAAACTCAGCATCTTGCCTGCGACTCGAACGACGCGAAGTGTTGGCAAGTTGTTCGTCTGTTTTAATTGCAGAATCACTGCGACGTACACGGCGACGAACTGCATCCTGCTCTCTTTCCTGAGATCGAAGGTCAGCATCTCGCCTGCGCCTCGAACGACGCGAAGTGTCAGCAAGTTGTTCTTGTAATCTGATTGGCGAAGAAGCCCGAAGAGTAGTGTGACGAATTGCGTCCGGTAATTGCTCAACGGCCCTAAATGTTCTATTACTTCTGCGGACTCGATGCTGTTGACTATCTCTAACCCTTTCAGCTTCCCTAAATTCGAAATTTTGCCTACGTTCTCTATGTGCCTCTAGATTATTTACGCGTTCCTGCTCAGAAAAGTCTATATCTGACCTATTCAAACGATTTCTTTTTCGCTGTGTTTAACTCCTATTGCAAGCTGACTTTCTCTTAAGTCTAGGCATCTTCTAATATATAAGTTTTAAAATAATATATAGGTATGTTAAAAATAAAATTCTTATAAATTAATTTAATTTGAACATATATTTATCAAAAATTAATATATAGTTATATATATAAAATAAAGTTATTATATTTATTTATATATATAAATATATTCATATATTTAAATAGATATATATATATATTATAATTATATTCATATATTTAAATAAATATATGTATATTATTTAAAATAATTATATTATAAATGAAAATAAATATCTAATGAAAGAACAAATAATAATAAAATTTAATAGGAAAATAAAAATAAACAAAATGTGGAAAAAGAATAAATATAAATCAAAGAAATAATAAATTAAACCTGCAAGAAATTCCAGCGAAAATTCCAATTTGAATCGCGGAAACGAACCGATACCGATGTTCACGTACAATCACACACACTTCAGAAGAGTCTATACACATATATGTATGCATGCACAAAAATACGTTACGCTGTGTACCGCACTTTTCTAAAATTGCGCGCCACGTTCCGGGCAGGGCGCAATCATTCACACGCATAAAAAATGTTCCGTTAACGCATAACAATCACACACGAGGATTTACTTATTATATACTCGACTTACATTAATTTGCATTAAATGTTAAATGTATCACGAACACGCGAATTAATTATATATTATTTTATATTTAATATCGAAAATACAAATGATAATCGACAATCGACGACGACACCGAACACGCCAATCGCAAACTACAAATTAACATAACACTGAAGCGCGCTGCCACCTTGCAACAATTTTGATACGTTGCCAATAATTTATCGCCGCAATTAAAAAGTGCGCGAAACCTTAAATTTATAATAATGATCTATAGAATCTAATATACATACAAAATATACATATATTAAAAAAACAAAGTAGAAGAAATGTTAGTACATTTTTTTCAAACATAGTTTCAATAGACGTGGGGATATAATATAATTTACACATATTAATATAATTTATATGCAAAACATATGAAATATATATCGATATGTTTAATATATATTAAAAGCTATCGATATGATAGCTCATAATATATCGTGAAATCTAAATTAATATTTATTTAATAAAAAGTCAATATATAAATTATTAAATAATAATAATAATATGTCTATATTAGAAATCTAGTAAATACCTGCATTCATGCATGCCGATCAACCACGCTATTGGTTGTATATAATTTTACATATGTATGTGGGAACACAAATTAAGTATGTATAAGTGTTTGCATTTATGCACATGTATTTTGGGTAATTGACATGTGCATGAAAAAGAAGAGTCGCGAAACAGCTCGCGCTTCGCGCTCGCATCGTTTATCCTTTTCTTTCATGCACAAGTAATTTAGTTCTGACGTCATCGACAACTTCTTTGCTTTCTTCATATTCATATATACGCCACCTATTGGTTGAGTGTTAGCATATATTTATGCACATGTATTTTCGGTAATTGACATGTGCATTGAAAAGAAGAGTCGAGAAACAGCTCGCGCTTCGCGCTCGCATCGTTGTCCTTTTCTTTCATGCATAAGGAATTTAGTTCTGACGTCATCGACAAGTTCTTTGCTGGTCGAAGTGTCGAAATGGTTTATCTAATAACTTCAGTGTTTATTGTCTGATCGGATTGCAATTTGGAGGATAAGTTCATATATTATTTATCTATATATATGCTAAAGCAGAACGTTAAGAAATGAGTTCTTCGAATGTAAATAGCAATGTAAACCAAAATTGGCGGTTTGCGGGGGCGGTAGGCGTGTTATTCCAAGTTGAAAATAAACTTGATCTGCGTATGGTATACAGGAATCTTCATCCTAAATTTGGTGTCCGTAGCTTTTGTAATAGCTGAGATCGGCGCGTTCATCCAGACAGACAGACAGACGGACAGACAGACGGACATGGCTCAATCGACTCGGCTATTGATCCTGAGCAAGAATATATATACTTTATGGGGTCTCCGACGCCTCCTTCTGCCTGTTACATACATTTGCACAAAGTTAGTATACCCTTTTTTGACCATTTTCAATGGTCCAAGGGTATAATCAGTTACAAAGAAATGACGGATACCCTTGCCAAAGAATTAATTAAGGAATATCTCTGCACTAAAAAAGTGTTATCTACAATATTTCCCCAATGAGGCCGATTTCCAAATCTTCCAAAATGCTTATGTCGAAATAATAAGTCCAGATAACCTCACTAAAACAATGAGAACCAGCGGTAAATTGATAGATCTTCAAACATACGCCCAGTTTACCATAAGGAGATTATTCTTAAAACGCATAAGGAATTATTACACCCTGGAATAGAGAAACTTATTCTTCAGTTCAAAGAACACTATTACTATCCTGATTATCAGAAACTTATTCAAAACATTATAAATGAATGCGAAATCTGTAATATAGCCAAAACTGAACATAGAAATACTAAACTAACCTTCGAAACAACTCCAGAAACCTTCAACCCCAGAGACAAATATGTCATGGATTTCTATTTAATAAATAACAAACAGTTTCTATCATGTATTGACATTTATTCTAAATACGCCTCCCTGATAGAAGTAAACAGTAGAGATTGGCTTGAAACCAAAAGAGCTATTTTAAGCATATTTAACGATATGGGCAAACCCATAGAGATAAAAGCTGACAGAGACTCCGCTTTCATGTGCACTGCACTCAAACTCTGGCTAGATTCAGAGGGAGTAACTCTAAACATTACGACAAGCAAAAATGGAATTTCTGACATTGAGAGATTTCATAAAACTGTCAACGAAAAATTAAGAATTATAATGAGTGAAAACGAACCCGAAAATCAATTTACAAAGTTCGAGAAAATACTTTACGTATATAATCATAAAACAAAACATAATACAACGGGTCGAACACCAGCAGATATCTTTATTTTCGCAGGAACACCTGCCTATAACACTCAACAGAACAAAATAGATAAAATCGACAAGCTAAATGAAAATAGAACAGACTTCGGTATAGATACCAACTTCAGAGAATCCCCTCTGGTCAAGTCAAAGACAACCAACCCTTTTAGAAAAACAGGAAATATAAGGCATATAGATAACAAGCATTTCGAGGAAACAAACAGAGGCAGAAAAATAATCCACTATAAGTCTAAATTCAAAAAGAAAATGAAAACTAACAAAAGTAAATACGATAATGATAATTCCAGGCTTACTCCCGAGCATGATCTTCACGATATACCTCCTAACAACGATTAATGCACAGAACTTAGAAGTAACTCCTATCCAGGCTAAAAATGGCTATTTAATATTTCAAACCGGATCAATAGACTTACCCATAAACTATGAATGACATTATCTATCCTTTAATTTAACCAAGACCGAAATTATTTACGAGAAACTCATTAAGCAGGCTCAATTTTTTGAGAATTTACAGCAAATTAAGTACCTAATAGAAAAACTCAATAGGGAAATGAATGGTGTAAGAATCGAAAAACGCAGCAAGCGTGGTCTTGCTAATTTTATGGGAACAATTTAAAGGTATTTGTTTGGCACCTTAGACCAAGAGGATAAGGAAGAGTTGCAACAGCAAATAGGCGATATTTCCAAGAACAACATACAGATAAGTGAGCTTAATCATGTAATAGACGCAATCAATAAAGGAATAGAAGTGACAAATCATTTAAATCACCTCCGCGAACAAGAGCAAATGTTGGCTTTAGTAATTTTCAACCTACAACAATTCACAGAGTATATAGAAGACATAGAGCTTGGTCTACAACTAACACGTTTAGGTATCTTCAACCCCAAACTCCTAAGACACGATTCATTAATTCACGTAAATTCAGAAAAACTCCTTAGTATCAAAACTTCTGCATGGCTCAAGTCTGACACTAATGAAATCTTAATAATTTCCCAAATTCCCAGAGAAATAGTCAAAACCCCAATCTTTGAAATAGTACCATATCAGGACAAACAAAACAATATACTAACAGAAACTATTCATGATAAATACTTTTCACATAATAACCAGACCTATACAGCAGGCTCCCAAAGCTTAGTCATAAACAAATGCATAACGGGTATATTAAATCAAATAGCAACGCAATGTAGATATAGCAAAACACACTCCGACTTTGAAATCAAGTACGTTGAACCAAATATAATTACAATACAACTTGGAACCTTCCCAAGACAGTCCTAACCAGAATTGTATTAATAGAGAAATCACAATAGAAGGCAACAATATGATTAAAGCGTTCAATTGCTCTGTTCAGTTAGAAGAAATATTAATCACTAATACAATGCTAGATTACACTCAGACCATTTATGTAAACAACAACGTAACTAAGTTAGAACCACTAGAGTATATCCAAGCAAAAGAAATAATCGAACAGCACGCTCAGACAAATAATATTTTTCAAGTAATAATCACAGCACTAGACATAATAATTGTACTTGCCCTACACCTACACCTACACTACACCTACACTACACCTACACTACACCTACACTACACCTACACTTCACCTACACTACACCTACACTACACCTACACTACACCTACACCACACAAAACTCAAGCTGTAAACACAACTCCCCTTCCACACACATAATTGTAAACAAAACTCCCCCAATTCATGCATGCCGATCAACCACGCTATTGGTTGTATATAATTTTACATATGTATGTGGGAACACAAATTAAGTATGTATAAGTGTTTGCATTTATGCACATGTATTTTGGGTAATTGACATGTGCATGAAAAAGAAGAGTCGCGAAACAGCTCGCGCTTCGCGCTCGCATCGTTTATCCTTTTCTTTCATGCACAAGTAATTTAGTTCTGACGTCATCGACAACTTCTTTGCTTTCTTCATATTCATATATACGCCACCTATTGGTTGAGTGTTAGCATATATTTATGCACATGTATTTTCGGTAATTGACATGTGCATTGAAAAGAAGAGTCGAGAAACAGCTCGCGCTTCGCGCTCGCATCGTTGTCCTTTTCTTTCATGCATAAGGAATTTAGTTCTGACGTCATCGACAAGTTCTTTGCTGGTCGAAGTGTCGAAATGGTTTATCTAATAACTTCAGTGTTTATTGTCTGATCGGATTGCAATTTGGAGGATAAGTTCATATATTATTTATCTATATATATGCTAAAGCAGAACGTTAAGAAATGAGTTCTTCGAATGTAAATAGCAATGTAAACCAAAATTGGCGGTTTGCGGGGGCGGTAGGCGTGTTATTCCAAGTTGAAAATAAACTTGATCTGCGTATGGTATACAGGAATCTTCATCCTAAATTTGGTGTCCGTAGCTTTTGTAATAGCTGAGATCGGCGCGTTCATCCAGACAGACAGACAGACGGACAGACAGACGGACATGGCTCAATCGACTCGGCTATTGATCCTGAGCAAGAATATATATACTTTATGGGGTCTCCGACGCCTCCTTCTGCCTGTTACATACATTTGCACAAAGTTAGTATACCCTTTTTTGACCATTTTCAATGGTCCAAGGGTATAATCAGTTACAAAGAAATGACGGATACCCTTGCCAAAGAATTAATTAAGGAATATCTCTGCACTAAAAAAGTGTTATCTACAATATTTCCCCAATGAGGCCGATTTCCAAATCTTCCAAAATGCTTATGTCGAAATAATAAGTCCAGATAACCTCACTAAAACAATGAGAACCAGCGGTAAATTGATAGATCTTCAAACATACGCCCAGTTTACCATAAGGAGATTATTCTTAAAACGCATAAGGAATTATTACACCCTGGAATAGAGAAACTTATTCTTCAGTTCAAAGAACACTATTACTATCCTGATTATCAGAAACTTATTCAAAACATTATAAATGAATGCGAAATCTGTAATATAGCCAAAACTGAACATAGAAATACTAAACTAACCTTCGAAACAACTCCAGAAACCTTCAACCCCAGAGACAAATATGTCATGGATTTCTATTTAATAAATAACAAACAGTTTCTATCATGTATTGACATTTATTCTAAATACGCCTCCCTGATAGAAGTAAACAGTAGAGATTGGCTTGAAACCAAAAGAGCTATTTTAAGCATATTTAACGATATGGGCAAACCCATAGAGATAAAAGCTGACAGAGACTCCGCTTTCATGTGCACTGCACTCAAACTCTGGCTAGATTCAGAGGGAGTAACTCTAAACATTACGACAAGCAAAAATGGAATTTCTGACATTGAGAGATTTCATAAAACTGTCAACGAAAAATTAAGAATTATAATGAGTGAAAACGAACCCGAAAATCAATTTACAAAGTTCGAGAAAATACTTTACGTATATAATCATAAAACAAAACATAATACAACGGGTCGAACACCAGCAGATATCTTTATTTTCGCAGGAACACCTGCCTATAACACTCAACAGAACAAAATAGATAAAATCGACAAGCTAAATGAAAATAGAACAGACTTCGGTATAGATACCAACTTCAGAGAATCCCCTCTGGTCAAGTCAAAGACAACCAACCCTTTTAGAAAAACAGGAAATATAAGGCATATAGATAACAAGCATTTCGAGGAAACAAACAGAGGCAGAAAAATAATCCACTATAAGTCTAAATTCAAAAAGAAAATGAAAACTAACAAAAGTAAATACGATAATGATAATTCCAGGCTTACTCCCGAGCATGATCTTCACGATATACCTCCTAACAACGATTAATGCACAGAACTTAGAAGTAACTCCTATCCAGGCTAAAAATGGCTATTTAATATTTCAAACCGGATCAATAGACTTACCCATAAACTATGAATGACATTATCTATCCTTTAATTTAACCAAGACCGAAATTATTTACGAGAAACTCATTAAGCAGGCTCAATTTTTTGAGAATTTACAGCAAATTAAGTACCTAATAGAAAAACTCAATAGGGAAATGAATGGTGTAAGAATCGAAAAACGCAGCAAGCGTGGTCTTGCTAATTTTATGGGAACAATTTAAAGGTATTTGTTTGGCACCTTAGACCAAGAGGATAAGGAAGAGTTGCAACAGCAAATAGGCGATATTTCCAAGAACAACATACAGATAAGTGAGCTTAATCATGTAATAGACGCAATCAATAAAGGAATAGAAGTGACAAATCATTTAAATCACCTCCGCGAACAAGAGCAAATGTTGGCTTTAGTAATTTTCAACCTACAACAATTCACAGAGTATATAGAAGACATAGAGCTTGGTCTACAACTAACACGTTTAGGTATCTTCAACCCCAAACTCCTAAGACACGATTCATTAATTCACGTAAATTCAGAAAAACTCCTTAGTATCAAAACTTCTGCATGGCTCAAGTCTGACACTAATGAAATCTTAATAATTTCCCAAATTCCCAGAGAAATAGTCAAAACCCCAATCTTTGAAATAGTACCATATCAGGACAAACAAAACAATATACTAACAGAAACTATTCATGATAAATACTTTTCACATAATAACCAGACCTATACAGCAGGCTCCCAAAGCTTAGTCATAAACAAATGCATAACGGGTATATTAAATCAAATAGCAACGCAATGTAGATATAGCAAAACACACTCCGACTTTGAAATCAAGTACGTTGAACCAAATATAATTACAATACAACTTGGAACCTTCCCAAGACAGTCCTAACCAGAATTGTATTAATAGAGAAATCACAATAGAAGGCAACAATATGATTAAAGCGTTCAATTGCTCTGTTCAGTTAGAAGAAATATTAATCACTAATACAATGCTAGATTACACTCAGACCATTTATGTAAACAACAACGTAACTAAGTTAGAACCACTAGAGTATATCCAAGCAAAAGAAATAATCGAACAGCACGCTCAGACAAATAATATTTTTCAAGTAATAATCACAGCACTAGACATAATAATTGTACTTGCCCTACACCTACACCTACACTACACCTACACTACACCTACACTACACCTACACTACACCTACACTTCACCTACACTACACCTACACTACACCTACACTACACCTACACCACACAAAACTCAAGCTGTAAACACAACTCCCCTTCCACACACATAATTGTAAACAAAACTCCCCCAATTACTCTAAGCATAAACATGTAAAACTATACCACTGTACCACAGAATAATTATAAACAAAACTCCCCCAATTACTCTAAGCATAAAAAACTATACCACAGAACAAAAGCCCTTCGATTAACCTCGGTCGTCGTTCACATACTATACGTCACCCTCACCATAAAAGTCCGTTCTCACAAATATCATAAAATCTGCGACATAAACAATTGTCCCCCAAAGTCCGCGACATAAACAATTGTCCACGACATAAACAATTGTCCCCCAAAATTCGGACACAATAACAATCGTCCTCTAGGCTACTCGAATTCGATCTTCGATCACTTGGCGTCGACCACTTGGCGAGCCAAATAATAAAAACAAACTATCCGAGTTGGCTCTCACGCACTCGACTCAGGATTCTCCAGTTACCACTATTTTTCGGGAATCTCTCTCTCCTCACGAGAATAAGAGTTTACAAACTCAAACTCTCTTAAATCTTCGCTCTTTGGCTAAGCCAAATTGCCTATAAAAACTCAAGCGCGCCCCCAGGCGCCAGTTCAATACTGAGTACGCTATCAACCGCGATAGCGCTGCCTAACTTCGATATTAGAGGTATATTATCCCAACCCCGAGATAATCTAAAGGGTTCAGTTCTTTTTGATAGAATTGAATAAAAAGTGTTAATTAATATAACAAAAAACCAACTTTGTGTGTTTTTTAATTAACCCTCAGTCTGAATTCGAAATTATATATAATATGTACATATGTACGTACACAAATTATTTATGTATGAGTTTTATCATATATATGCAAATTAACCAATTCGCGAACGCGTGATGGAAAAAAATTTATTTTTTGTAGGAAGAACACTTCCGTCTTTATTGATCGCAAAATTAGGACTGATGTTACAGATATATTCTTAAGCTTAAGTATTGTCAAAGCTTCTCTCAAAAGCTTTAGACTTGGGGATCAAGAGCTTTCGGAAATGGAACCAAAGCTTTCGTTCGTGATTAAATTAATGACGCGCTTGGGCGAAAAAGGATTTGTTTACAATAGAGCGTGGAGACGCAGATCATGAGAGCGTTGTTTATGATACGCTCTTGATCGAGAATTTTGTTGACACTTGACCGGTTCTATTGTACTTAGGATGTTGACCAAGAGGTCAATATTTACGTCTTTGAACTGCATAGTTTAATAACTGCCTCTTGGAAAAGATTGTTTGTGTAACGAAAAGAGTGGCTCGAGGCCGATGACAGGCTTCGAATATTGTTTATGCTTTTAAGAGACTGGCGCAAGAGTGCGAATAGATTTCTTAAATGGAATGACGCAATGGGATAGGGCTAGAGCAAAAAATGGGTTCCCAAGTGGCTATGAAAACTGTTTAAAATTTCCATAGTGAATATAGAGGGACTGAGGGTGATGACTCCCCCCTTTCTTAAGATGAATCGTCCCCGATTCTAAGGGGTATCTGTAAGTTGGTCAATTTTTTCAGTAAGTGATTTTAAAGCGTTTAGGTCAACTTCAGGTATCTGATTTGTGTTACGTTTAGTAACTGAATTTAGTTTTATGAGGTTTCCAATAATTGGACATAAATTGGTGAACAAATTTTTTAGAAGCTTTAACATAAAAAATACAAAAATAATTAAAATTATTGCTAATGTTATTTGAACATGGTTGTTTTTTGGCGGAACTATAATAGGTGATAATATATTGGTATTTTCAAAAGTAAGTTCAGTATTGTTACTTTGCAGATATTCGGATATTAAAAAGTTAGTGAATCTATTGTTTTCAATATAATTTAATAATTTTTGTTTTTGATTGGTATAAGTTATGTCATATATGTCGACAATGGTTTCAAAGGTAATTACGTATGGTAAATTCCTGAAATTAGAGTATGGTTTACATAATTTGTTCCGGACACTAAAATAGCGCCATCTATTATAATTTCTAATTGTCTGTTTTTTTCTTTTATTTTCTTACAACTTGTGAAATCTTTATTGAGTAGGTCTACAAAACAATTTTTAGTAATTCGTAATTGTGCAAAATTACTATGTATTTATTTTTTATAAATTTGGATGGAAGGAAAAGTATTATTACATTTAGCTACTTTCTCTTCAATTAATAATTTTCCATCTTTTTAAGATATAGCCTTTGCGTGGTATAAGTTACAATTGTTGTTTACAATAGGGTATTTAATAAAGAAAATGATTAAACCTTTATAAGAAACAATTGAAAAGATAGAAACATCTATCAATTCTATTAATGTTATGTTGAATTTTTCGTTTGTAAAAATATTTGCCACATCGTGGTTATTCATGATTATGGAATATAAAATTTTGGCTTTTGAAAAGTGATTGCATCTTGCAATGTTTGTAAATCTTTTGACAGCAGTTGTAATCTATATTTTTTAAGTAAATATTCTTTATCAAGTTGGAGGCTTAGCAAATTGGTTACCCTTTTTATTTCTTTAAAAATGGCTGAATTAATTTGATTTTGTTTATTGTTATTGACTATAAGGTCATTTGCTTTATTTTGTATGGTAACCATATCATTATGATCTGGTGTACGTTTTATCCATTTAAAAATGGTACCAAGTTCATAATTGCTTCTTTTTATTTTTTTGTGTGGTGTAAGTTGTTTGAAAAGGGAACTAGCTAGTTTCAGTTGCAAATAAAAATCCCAATCAGTGCTGATGTTTTCATCCTACACGTATTTTACTTCTTCCTCAATAATGTTGTTATAAAAACTTAAATTAGTTACGTGGTATAGTTCCCCGTATGTTTCGTATAAAAATATGTTATTTGTGTCTTCGTTTAAAACGTAATCTTCTTTAGAGTATGTTTACGTCGAAACGCAGCCGCCAAGAAGTAGGCAACGTTGCGGCGTAAACAGTGCGAGAGTCACCAAGGGCTCTCGCGCTCTTTTATCCAGTTTTTCATAATGCTAAGTAATTTAATAATAACATGTAATAACATAAATTTTAGTTTCAAATAAACCAGTGAAGTGAACGGATCACGCGCCCCGAATTGTTAATCTTTTATTCGAATTGTTTTTTCTCGCATCGCGACGCGTCGGTTCATAACTCCACAGCGATCCCCACCAAAGCCAGGAAATCTTCTGTTGCCGCCACCAGAAACATTGGTCCTTCGAGCCGGATTTAGTAAAATTACAACTACATAGGACTCACGTCGCTGGATTTTTCATCCCCTCGCACCGCTCGAACCACTACTCCGGCAACAGCATCTCATCAGGAACCCAGATAAGTACTAAACTTTTACTTATTTTATTCGGCAGAGGGCTGTGAGTAATTCCTCCTCTGAGAAAAAAGAAGAAATTTCTTTTTGTCATAACCTCGCAATTTGCGCTACCGGCATCTCTATACGTGCATAGATACATACATATGTTGCTGCATTTGTAAGTACATATGTACGTACCTATAGACGACTGCCATATTTGAATGTTGTAAATACATATATACAATTGCACACAGTTTCCTCCACATAAATTATGTTTATTAACCTCTGCCATCTCCTACTTTTTCTGTCTAAAAAGGTACATACAGAATTGATTTAAATTGTATGTTAATATATGCAAGTACATACATATGTACACTCACATTACATATTTGCACATATTACATACTTACGTTGACCATTAAAATACATTGCCAAGTTCCAAACCTCAACCGGCAATTGTATTTCCAATAAACTCCAAAAAGATAACACATAACCTACTCGTAAATTTCGTTTTATTATCCATTAGAAATTTTCATTACCAATATAAATATAGTTATATCATTTACAAATTTATAAATTATTAAACATTTGTTTACATTTTGCCGGCCCTTAGTGATCGCAGTTCGATCACAATCGACCGATCACCACTTTTTTCCGTCCAGTTGTGGTATTACAAAGCGCTGCAACATTGCAAAAGAATTATCGAATATATTTTCCTCCGTCTGAGAAAATTCATCCTTATAATAAATAATTACCTCATCCTTTCTGTTGTTTATTATTAAAATAATAATAATCAACTTTTCCGTCCAATTTCCTATTTATCTTTCTGGTTTCTTCATCACCATCAATTGCAGCTTTCTCGCCTTTTAAAGGTTCGGTTATGCCAATTGATAGCGGTAAAGACATCAAGAAACACCTTATTGTATTGTACAAGCGACTCAGCATAGACGTTCAAGTTCTCTTCCAAGTTCCCATCTTGGCAGAACACCCTCTCCCGCCACACAAAGGAAAGTTTCAACTCCGGCCACATCCACGGCTAGTCATGTACCAAAATTTCGGTGCACACTCCTCCAATCACTCGCTCAGTTGGTCATCAAATTCCCCAGGCAATAAAAATGGCACTACAAGAGTTCATTAACGCTTCAGATAAGCTCACGCAATTCGAAGCTAGGATTCAAAATTCTTCTACAGCCTCACTTCACACTCACAGAGTGCGTCTTGAGCAGCTTCGCTCCATATGGAGTCTTGTAGAACTTAAATACGAACTCTGTTCCAACGCATTGTCTCAACCAGAGACAAATGCTGAGGACAAAATCGCCATGCAAGCCCGATATGACCACTGCTATTTAGTTTACGAGGAACTTGCCTCTCAGTTAAATGAGAATATAGAGACCGCAACGGCTCCCTCTCCAGCACCTGCAGTAGCACAAGTAGCCTTCCAGCCACGAAGCTACAGGTGACCACCCTTCGATGCTGAAGTTTTCACCGGTGACTATTTAAAATGGCCAACTTTCCGAGATCTCTTCTCAGCGGTCTACATTTCCGATCCAGGCTTAAGTCAGATAAAAAAACTTTTCCATCTCAATGCCAAAACAAGTGGCGAAGCGAAGGCAATCGTTTCCAAATCCCCTCTCACGAATGAGGGTTTCTCTTCTGCTTGGAAGAATTTGACGGATAGGTTCGAAAATAAGCGACAGTTAGTAAACAGCCAACTTAAAATCCTCTTCAACCCTCCGTCAGTTCCTCACGAGTCTGGAGCCGCCATCCAAGTAATTCAAAGCACAATACAAAGTTGCTTAACGGCTCTAGACCATTCCAAAATCAGCACAGAGAACTGGGATTGCCTTCTAGTCTTCCTATGCTCGTCTAAACTCCCAAGGCTGACGTTGTCACTTTGGGAACAGTCCGTACAAAATAAGCCTGAAATTGCGTTGTGGAAGGAAATGTCCGATTTCCTTTCAGAGCGCTATCGCACATTAGAAGCGATAGAGGACGTACAACCTACAACAAGCGCACATACAAGTTCCAAATCTGCTCGAAAAGAGCCTCCTACAAGGAAGGTCAACTCTTTTGAGGCAAAGGTTGTAGGCAAACCACAAACCTGCAAACTTTGCTCAAAGGAGAACCATCCTATACGTCTGTGTCCGCGCTTTCTCCAAATGGCTGTTGATGAAAGGTCGAATTTCATCAAACAGCAAAAGTTGTGTCTGAACTGCTTCGCAAGAGGACATATCCTTAAAGATTGCACAAGTGAACATAACTGTTTTACGTGCAAGGGTCGCCACAATACACTCCTGCATCGTGGCACCCCTCCTACTGCGCCCTCTTCAGCAGATTCTGCACCAGCTCCCCAGAATTCTAATATACAGTCCACTCCTTCTACGACTAATATTCAGAATTATTTCACGGCGAACACACAAGGTGTTCTTCTCGGCACTGCTCTTATAAATGTGTGCCATTTGGGCATGACTTATAAAGCACGTGCACTGATCGATCCTGGATCAGAGGCTACGTTCATTTCCGAACGGATGTTTAACATCATAAAGCCCTCCTACCAAGCCGTGCAAGTTAAAGTAGCTGGCTTAAATCAAGCCATCTCAGCCAATCCACAAAAGTTGTGTCATTTTCAGATTGGCTCCCCGATCACTCCCAGGTTATAGCTAGAAACTGCAGCCTTTGTTCTCCCTCAATTGGCAGGTAACCTTCCATCCTACACCATTTCCAAGGACCTTCTGAAGGACCTGCCAAACCTCCAACTAGCTGATCCGCACTTCCACCAGAGCTCTCAGATAGACGTGCTCCTAGGAGCCGATATCCTACCATCTATCATAAAGAGTGGCTCTGTATCCAAAATTTGTGGAACCCTGCTCGGTCAAGAGACCATATTCGGCTGGATCCTCACAGGACCAGTAGCCAAGTCGAATCCCACGACAGTTTCGTCCTTCACGACGAGGATAAAGATCAGCAATGAACAAAGCCTTGATGATCTTCTCAGCGTGTGAAAACAACTTTCTTCGCACTACTTCCAGAACAAAAGAGGGCAGATATGTCGTTACGCTTCCTTTCAAAAATCCTGAAATCTTCAAACTAGGACATTCTAGGTCCATCGCACTCGCTCAGTTTCTCAGGAACGAATGTCGTCTAAAGAGGAACTTTCCTTTAAAAGAGCAGTACGACTCGATTATTCAGGAGTATTTAGATTTAGGCCATATGAGGCCAGTCTCCCCAAGTAACGACTGCAACAATTTTTATCTCCCTCATCATGCTGTGTTCAAACCTGAGAGCACCACGACCAAAGTTCGCGTTGTTTTCAACGCCTCCAGTCCGTCCTCCAATGGGAAGAGCTTGAACGATATCCTATATCCAGGACCCGTTTTGCAATCCGATCTGACCATGCAGATCTTGAAATGGCGTTTTTTCCGTTACGTGTTCAATGCTGACATCACAAAGATGTACCGGCAGATACTCGTCCATACGAGTCACACGCCATTTCAACGAATCCTCTTCAGGAATACAAATGGTGAAGTATGTGATTATGAACTTAACACAGTTACTTTCGGAGTAAACTGCGCTCCATTCTTGGCCATTCGGGTTCTTCGACAGCTCTCCCAGGATGTTAGCAAACATTTTCCTCTCGCCAGCGACATCATATCCAACTACATGTACCTAGACGATGTCCTTGCTGGCGCGCACTCCATAAAGCGCGCCACAGTGTCCATTGAAGAGTTACGCAAAGCTCTTGAGACAGCTGGTTTAACTTTAAGAAAGTGGACCTCCAACCACAAAGATGTGTTAGCTAATATCCCCAAGGACCATCTTCTGAACGCCGATTTCCTCGAACTTGAGGAAGCGAGCTTAGCAAAGACTCTAGGTATACGCTGGCAAGCGCATACGGATGAGTTCCTCTTTGCCCCCTCCGAAGCCGATTTGAAACAGTCCTACACGAAACGTGAAGTTCTCTCTCACATCGCCAAGTTATTCGATCCAGCAGGCTGGCTGGCACCATTTGTGGTCCGTGCCAAAATTTTCATGCAGGAGATATGGCTGCAAAATCTTGGATGGGATGAAACATTACCAAGCGAACTCCAACAACGCTGGCAAGATTTCCTATCCAGTTATTCATCCCTCCATAACCTTCGGATCCCTAGATGGGTCCAATATACCCCAGTAGCTAAGCTCCAAATCCATGGTTTCTGCATCTCAGCGCGCCTACGGAGCAGCTATATATATCCGTGTTGAAAATTAACACAAGGCTTCAAGCCATCTTCTTGTAGCCAAGACCAGAGTAGCTCCTGTGAAAACCATCTCCTTGCCCCGTTTAGAACTTTGCGGTGCATTACTGCTAGCCGAGTTATCAGCAACACTCCTCCTTCAGCTTCCAGTCAATATCTACGAAGAGTACTATTGGACTGATTCCACAATTGTGTTAGCCTGGCTTAGTAAGCCTCCATGTAAATGGACGACTTTCGTGGCTAACAGAGTGGCTAAGATAACTCAGCTCACTAGTTCGAGCAAATGGTCTCATGTCAGATCTGAGTAGAACTCTGCCGATCTTGACAGTAGAAGCGTCTCGTCAGAGGACCTCATTGGTAATAGACTCTGGTGGCATGGACCCGATTGGCTGATCCTTCCAGCAGAGCAGTGGCCTGTTATGATCGAAATCGCTCACGAGACAGACGAAGAGCTTCGTCCTGTCAAATGCAACTTAACAAAGTTGCCTCCTTCATCCATTTGTATCTTGGAGAGATTTTCCGAGCTCGACAGAGCACTGCGAGTGCTGGCTTATGTATATCGCTTCATTCAGAAGTGTCGCAAGCCTGATCTTACACTCTCTCCAGATATCAGCAGCTCTGAACTCTCCAACGTTCAAGATTTGCTCATCCGGAGCACCCAACGTACTCAGTTCCATAAAGAGTACAACTGTTTGTTGAACAAGGAACAGATTGCAAGGAGTAGCGACATCGCTAATTTGAATCCGTTCATCGACGCCAGCGGAGTCATGAGATCATGCGGTCGTGTGAGAACATCCGCTTCTTTAAGCTATGACGAGAGGCACCCGCTTATCCTTCCGCACTCATGTACTTTCTCACACCTCCTCGTCCGTTTTACGCATCGTATCTCCCTCCATGGTGGGAATCAATTAGTGATGCGTCTCATTCGATCACGCTACTGGATTCCAAAGCTCCGTACTTTAGTGAAAGCCACCATTAATTCCTGACGAGTTTACATCCTCCATCGAAAGAAGTTGCAAACTCAACTCATGGGTATTCTGCCCTCTGCGAGAGTTTCCTTCTCTCGACCTTTCCCCACACGGGACTCGATTTCGCTGGTCCTTTCGAAATCAAGAATTTCACTGGTCGAGCCTGCCTCATAACCAAGGGCTATGTATGTGTGTTTGTGTGTTTCAGCACAAAGGCCATACATTTAGAAGCAACCTCGGACCAACAACCGAGAAGTTTCTCGCCGCCTTCGCGCGTTTTATCGCGAGACGCGGCTGCCCCCACCACGTTTACTCTGACAACGGAAAGACGTTCGTAGGAGCCTCCAAGGTCCTTACTTCAGAGTTTATGAAGGCAGTGAAGGCTGATGTATCCACAAAATACAGCCATGAAAATCTATTCAATCCTCCCAGTGCGCCGCACATGGGTGGCTTATGGGAAGCTGGAGTAAAGAGCGTCAAAACGCTCTTCTACAAGTCCACTTCCTCATTAAAGTACACTTTCGAGGAACTATCCACACTCCTGTGCAAGGTTGAAGCGTGCCTTAACTCCAGGCCGATTTCTCCTATGTCTGAGAGCCCCACCGATCTTTTAGTCTTGACTCCTGGCCACTTTCTGATCGGCGGTCCGCTCATGTCCGTCGCAGAGCCTGAAATCCAAGAAGACGCTGTATCCATCATCAACCGATGGCAGCGACTTAAGGCTCTGCATCAACAATTTTGTTTCCGTTGGAAAGAGGAATACCTCAAAGTGTTGCACAAACGCTCCAAGTGGCAACTCCCAACGCGGAACCTCCAAGTTGGCGACGTGGTGGTGGTCAAGGAAGACAACCTACCAGTCAACGAATGGCGTCTGGGCCGCATCCACGCCACCTATCCTGGCGCTGATGACATTGTCCGCGTAGTGGACATCCTCACCACCCGTGGCGTCATCAAAAGGCCAGTGGCAAAATTAGTCCTACATCCTTTAGAGGACAAGGTCCAGACACCCTCCTAAACTTGTGTTGTCCATCAGTGGATATATGCTCTCCAAAGACTAATCCATATATCCACATTCTTCTTTCAGATTAGTGAGATGGCACCACGCAAGGCACAAACACCAGCAAAGCCAAAAGGAGTGAACTCCTTCAGATGCCGCGTCTGCAGAGGAATCCACGCCCTAATGAAGTGCCAAAGGTTCCTGCGGCTGGCTGCGGAAAAGCGTCTTCAGGCAGTGTTGATCAACAAATACTGCCCGAACTGTCTTTCCCATGAACATTCCAAGGGTTCATGTCGCAGCGGCGGCACCTGCCGCACATGTGGTGAAGGCCTCCACACATTGCACCACCTTCCAAGCACCCCTCAATCCGAGATGCAGGCAACCTCGCCATCCGTGACGCCTCTTCCACCTTCGGAATCCCTGGCGACATCCCCCTCTGTGGCAATCAGCATGATGCCGACCGCCATAGTCAACCTGGACATGGCCGGCAAAATCTTCGAGGTGCGCGTGCTGTTGGACGCGTGTAGTCCATATAGCCGCATGCCCACCTCACTGGCAAAGGCCTTTGGCCTCTCCGCCGAAAATAGGTTTTGCCGCGGCTTGTTCAGGTCAAGGGCGTCGCCAGAGTTCTCCATTACAGTGAATCTGAAGATGGAAGATGTGCAGATCAGGACTCCGGCACAGAAAGTCAACAAGGAGCTGCTAACAAGCTATCCGGGCATCACGTTGGCGGACACTCGGTGCCATGTGCCGAGCAGAGCCTCCATAGTTCTGGGGGCCGACGTCTATGGAGACGTACTCCTTCCAGGGCTTGTTCCATCCCACGGTGGACTGCCGTTGGCCCAGAACACTCTGTTTGGCTGGGTCCTATCCGGTGTCTTCAAGACATAGTCCGCCAGCGCTCCTAAGGCCCCTCCAGCGGCATCCAAAGGATCCCGTCTCCACCCTCAAGTTGCAACAGTATTGCATTTATTTTATTCGAATTGTTTTTTCTCGCGTCGGTTCATAACTCCACAGCGATCCCCACCAAAGCCAGGAAATCTTCTGTTGCCGCCACCACAAACAGAGTAATTTATAATATTAGAAACGGCTGAGCCCAGTAATATATATACGAATAATAAAATATTCATGCTAAAACATATAAGAAATAGAAAACGCAAAATGGTTATAACTTTATATAATCTTTGTGAATAATACGATCTTTTTTATTAATTATTACTTTATTTTTTAAATCTTCTTATACTATTTCCTTTTTATATATTGGCTGGAGTTTATTGCGCTCGCCATGTTTTTTCTCGTAAATGACGTCTCCTACCTGATAAGTTTTAAGTGTTCTGTTTAGATTTTTTTTAATCTTTCTGGTAAATGTGAATTTTCGGTTTTATTAAACAAAATATCATAAGGTTTTTTCTGAGTAGACGACTGTACAGATTGAATATATTCTTTAACTGCACGATAAATAATTTCGTTGTAATCTAATAATTGGTAATCTTCTTGAATACATCGAGCAATTTCTATTATAGTCGAATGTTCTCTTTCTACTTGGCCGTTAGTTAATCTATGCCAGGGGTCTGCGTAATATATTGTTAAACCGGCACGTGTTATTGTAGATTTTAATTGAGCAGAAGAGAAACTAGGTTCATTGTCCATTATTATTGTTTTGGCAAAAGGGAAAGGTTGGATTAATTCTAAAATTTTAGACTCCATGTTTGATTTGTTCCTTATTTCTTTGATTACTAAATATTTAGAATATGCATCTACATGTGCAAGTAATGAATGTCAATTTCTGAGCATAAGAAATGCCAATGTGAAGTTGTTCACCTTCTTTATTTAGAACGGGTGCTTCAGATATCGGGATCTTTTTGGGGTGTCTATTGTATTTATTTTTGTTACATATTTCGCAATTTCGAAAATGATGTTTAAGTTGTTCGTAAAGTTTGGGCCAATAATAATATTTTAAGATTTGTTTTAGGTTTTCATCAAAACCTCTATGAGCTCGAACATGTGTTTCCTCTATTATGATTTCCTGTCCGTTTTTATTTGTAATGTCAGTAATAAACTTTTTGGTATATAAAAATTTGTTAATAAATATATTTTTAATAGAGGTTTGGATTTCAAATAAATCTTCTGGAGTGCAGTGAATTCCAGTAACGAAATTAGGTGCAGATTCTGCACCAGCTCCCCAGAATTCTAATATACAGTCCACTCCTTCTACGACTAATATTCAGAATTATTTCACGGCGAACACACAAGGTGTTCTTCTCGGCACTGCTCTTATAAATGTGTGCCATTTGGGCATGACTTATAAAGCACGTGCACTGATCGATCCTGGATCAGAGGCTACGTTCATTTCCGAACGGATGTTTAACATCATAAAGCCCTCCTACCAAGCCGTGCAAGTTAAAGTAGCTGGCTTAAATCAAGCCATCTCAGCCAATCCACAAAAGTTGTGTCATTTTCAGATTGGCTCCCCGATCACTCCCAGGTTACAGCTAGAAACTGCAGGTAACCTTCCATCCTACACCATTTCCAAGGACCTTCTGAAGGACCTGCCAAACCTCCAACTAGCTGATCCGCACTTCCACCAGAGCTCTCAGTTAGACGTGCTCCTAGGAGCCGATATCCTACCATCTATCATAAAGAGTGGCTCTGTATCCAAAATTTGTGGAACCCTGCTCGGTCAAGAGACCATATTCGGCTGGATCCTCACAGGACCAGTAGCCAAGTCGAATCCCACGACAGTTTCGTCCTTCACGACGAGGATAAAGATCAGCAATGAACAAAGCCTTGATGATCTTCTCAGCGTGTAAAAACAACTTTCTTCTCACTACTTCCAGAACAAAAGAGGGCAGATATGTCGTTACGCTTCCTTTCAAAAATCCTGAAATCTTCGAACTAGGACATTCTAGGTCCATCGCACTCGCTCAGTTTCTCAGGAACGAATGTCGTCTAAAGAGGAACTTTCCTTTAAAAGAGCAGTACGACTCGATTATTCAGGAGTATTTAGATTTAGGCCATATGAGGCCAGTCTCCCCAAGTAACGACTGCAACAATTTTTATCTCCCTCATCATGCTGTGTTCAAACCTGAGAGCACCACGACCAAAGTTCGCGTTGTTTTCAACGCCTCCAGTCCGTCCTCCAATGGGAAGAGCTTGAACGATATCCTATATCCAGGACCCGTTTTGCAATCCGATCTGACCATGCAGATCTTGAAATGGCGTTTTTTCCGTTACGTGTTCAATGCTGACATCACAAAGATGTACCGGCAGATACTCGTCCATACGAGTCACACGCCATTTCAACGAATCCTCTTCAGGAATACAAATGGTGAAGTATGTGATTATGAACTTAACACAGTTACTTTCGGAGTAAACTGCGCTCCATTCTTGGCCATTCGGGTTCTTCGACAGCTCTCCCAGGATGTTAGCAAAAATTTTCCTCTCGCCAGCGACATCATATCCAACTACATGTACCTAGACGATGTCCTTGCTGGCGCGCACTCCATAAAGCGCGCCACAGTGTCCATTGAAGAGTTACGCAAAGCTCTTGAGACAGCTGGTTTAACTTTAAGAAAGTGGACCTCCAACCACAAAGATGTGTTAGCTAATATCCCCAAGGACCATCTTCTGAACGCCGATTTCCTCGAACTTGAGGAAGCGAGCTTAGCAAAGACTCTAGGTATACGCTGGCAAGCGCATACGGATGAGTTCCTCTTTGCCCCCTCCGAAGCCGATTTGAAACAGTCCTACACGAAACGTGAAGTTCTCTCTCACATCGCCAAGTTATTCGATCCAGCAGGCTGGCTGGCACCATTTGTGGTCCGTGCCAAAATTTTCATGCAGGAGATATGGTTGCAAAATCTTGGATGGGATGAAACATTACCAAGCGAACTCCAACAACGCTGGCAAGATTTCCTATCCAGTTATTCATCCCTCCATAACCTTCGGATCCCTATATGGGTCCAATATACCCCAGTAGCTAAGCTCCAAATCCATGGTTTCTGCGACGCATCTCAGCGCGCCTACGGAGCAGCTATATATATCCGTGTTGAAAATCAACACAAGACTTCAAGCCATCTTCTTGTAGCCAAGACCAGAGTAGCTCCTGTGAAAACCATCTCCTTGCCTCGTTTAGAACTTTGCGGTGCATTACTGCTAGCCGAGTTATCAGCAACACTCCTCCTTCAGCTTCCAGTCAATAGCTACGAAGAGTACTATTGGACTGATTCCACAATTGTGTTAGCCTGGCTTAGTAAGCCTCCATGTAAATGGACGACTTTCGTGGCTAACAGAGTGGCTAAGATAACTCAGCTCACTAGTTCGAGCAAATGGTCTCATGTCAGATCTGAGTAGAACTATGCCGATCTTGACAGTAGAAGCGTCTCGTCAGAGGACCTCATTGGTAATAGACTCTGGTGGCATGGACCCGATTGGCTGATCCTTCCAGCAGAGCAGTGGCCTGTTATGATCGAAATCGCTCACGAGACAGACGAAGAGCTTCGTCCTGTCATATGCAACTTAACAAAGTTGCCTCCTTCATCCATTTGTATCTTGGAGAGATTTTCCGAGCTCGACAGAGCACTGCGAGTGCTGGCTTATGTATATCGCTTCGTTCAGAAGTGTCGCAAGCCTGATCTTACACTCTCTCCAGATATCAGCAGCTCTGAACTCTCCAACGTTCAAGATTTGCTCATCCGGAGCACCCAACGTACTCAGTTCCATAAAGAGTACAACTGTTTGTTGAACAAGGAACAGATTGCAAGGAGTAGCGACATCGCTAATTTGAATCCGTTCATCGACGCCAGCGGAGTCATGAGATCATGCGGTCGTGTGAGAACATCCGCTTCTTTAAGCTATGACGAGAGGCACCCGCTTATCCTTCCGCACTCATGTACTTTCTCACACCTCCTCGTCCGTTTTACGCATCGTATCTCACTCTATGGTGGGAATCAATTAGTGATGCGTCTCATTCGATCACGCTACTGGATTCCAAAGCTCCGTACTTTAGTGAAAGCCACCATTAATTCCTGTCGAGTTTGCATCCTCCATCGAAAGAAGTTGCAAACTCAACTCATGGGTATTCTGCCCTCTGCGAGAGTTTCCTTCTCTCGACCTTTCCCCACACGGGACTCGATTTCGCTGGTCCTTTCGAAATCAAGAATTTCACTGGTCGAGCCTGCCTCATAACCAAGGGCTATGTATGTGTGTTTGTGTGTTTCAGCACAAAGGCCATACATTTAGAAGCAACCTCGGACCTAACAACCGAGAAGTTTCTCGCCGCCTTCGCGCGTTTTATCGCGAGACGCGGCTGCCCCCACCACGTTTACTCTGACAACGGAAAGACGTTCGTAGGAGCCTCCAAGGTCCTTACTTCAGAGTTTATGAAGGCAGTGAAGGCTGATGTATCCACAAAATACAGCCATGAAAATCTATTCAATCCTCCCAGTGCGCCGCACATGGGTGGCTTATGGGAAGCTGGAGTAAAGAGCGTCAAAACGCTCTTCTACAAGTCCACTTCCTCATTAAAGTACACTTTCGAGGAACTATCCACACTCCTGTGCAAGGTTGAAGCGTGCCTTAACTCCAGGCCGATTTCTCCTATGTCTGAGAGCCCCACCGATCTTTTAGTCTTGACTCCTGGCCACTTTCTGATCGGCGGTCCGCTCATGTCCGTCGCAGAGCCTGAAATCCAAGAAGACGCTGTATCCATCATCTACCGATGGCAGCGACTTAAGGCTCTGCATCAACAATTTTGTTTCCGTTGGAAAGAGGAATACCTCAAAGTGTTGCACAAACGCTCCAAGTGGCAACTCCCAACGCGGAACCTCCAAGTTGGCGACGTGGTGGTGGTCAAGGAAGACAACCTACCAGTCAACGAATGGCGTCTGGGCCGCATCCACGCCACCTATCCTGGCGCTGATGACATTGTCCGCGTAGTGGACATCCTCACCACCCGTGGCGTCATCAAAAGGCCAGTGGCAAAATTAGTCCTACATCCGCCGAAAATAGGTTTTGCCGCGGCTTGTTCAGGTCAAGGGCGTCGCCAGAGTTCTCCATTACAGTGAATCTGAAGATGGAAGATGTGCAGATCAGGACTCCGGCACAGAAAGTCAACAAGGAGCTGCTAACAAGCTATCCGGGCATCACGTTGGCGGACACTCGGTGCCATGTGCCGAGCAGAGCCTCCATAGTTCTGGGGGCCGACGTCTATGGAGACGTACTCCTTCCAGGGCTTGTTCCATCCCACGGTGGACTGCCGTTGGCCCAGAACACTCTGTTTGGCTGGGTCCTATCCGGTGTCTTCAAGACATAGTCCGCCAGCGCTCCTAAGGCCCCTCCAGCGGCATCCAAAGGATCCCGTCTCCACCCCTCAAGTTGCAACAGTATTTCATTTATTTTATTCGAATTGTTTTTTCTCGCGTCGGTTCATAACTCCACAGCGATCCCCACCAAAGCCAGGAAATCTTCTGTTGCCGCCACCACAAACAGAGTAATTTATAATATTAGAAACGGCTGAGCCCAGTAATATATATACGAATAATAAAATATTCATGCTAAAATATAAAAGAAATAGAAAACGTAAAATGGTTATAACTTTATATAATCTTTGTGAATAATACGATCTTTTTTATTAATTATTACTTTTTTTTTTAAATTTTCTTATACTATTTCCTTTTTGTATCTTGGCTGGAGTTTATTGCGCTCGCCATGTTTTTTCTCGTAAATGACGTCTCCTACCTGATAAGTTTTAAGTGTTCTGTTTAGATTTTTTTTAATCTTTCTGGTAAATGTGAATTTTCGGTTTTATTAAACAAAATATCATAAGGTTTTTTCTGAGTAGACGACTGTACAGATTGAATATATTCTTTAACTGCACGATAAATAATTTCGTTGTAATCTAATAATTGGTAATCTTCTTGAATACATCGAGCAATTTCTATTATAGTCGAATGTTCTCTTTCTACTTGGCCGTTAGTTAATCTATGCCAGGGGTCTGCGTAATATATTGTTAAACCGGCACGTGTTATTGTAGATTTTAATTGAGCAGAAGAGAAACTAGGTTCATTGTCCATTATTATTGTTTTGGCAAAAGGGAAAGGTTGGATTAATTCTAAAATTTTAGACTCCATGTTTGATTTGTTTCTTATTTCTTTGATTACTAAATATTTAGAATATGCATCTACATGTGCAAGTAATGAATGTCAATTTCTGAGCATAAGAAATGCCAATGTGAAGTTGTTCACCTTCTTTATTTAGAACGGGTGCTTCAGATATCGGGATCTTTTTGGGGTGTCTATTGTATTTATTTTTGTTACATATTTCGCAATTTCGAATGATGTGTAAGTTGTTCGTAAAGTTTGGGCCAATAATAATATTTTAAGATTTGTTTTAGGTTTTCATCAAAACCTCTATGAGCTCGAACATGTGTTTCCTCTATTATGATTTCCTGACCGTTTTTATTTGTAATGTCAGTAATAAACTTTTTGGTATATAAAAATTTGTTAATAAATATATTTTTAATAGAGGTTTGGATTTCAAATAAATCATCTGGAGTGCAGTGAATTCCAGTAACGAAATTAGGTTGAAGGAACTCCTTTAGTATTATTATTAAATTCTCACAGTGTCATTTATTTAGTTTAGTTTAGTTTATAGTCGAACTATGATCAGCCGACTTTTTAAAAGTAAAGAAACAATTGAAATTAGATTTAAATTATTAAAGTTGAAATTTTAAACTAAATTAAGGGTAAAACCTTAAATGTAAAGAAAAGAAAAAAAAAAAATTATTTAAAAATTGTGCAAATGTGCAAACGTGCAAACTGGGATAAAGAAAAGCCGATCCAACATTTGTTGCAGAGGATTGGGGAAAACCCAGAGAAACCCAATCACATCAGGAGAGTTAGTGTTAGTAACCAAATGCAAATAAAATTATGAGTAGAGTGTTAAGGCATGCAGTATGTTGAAAGTACTACTATGAATAGAAAGAAGATAAGTATGTATTTAACTAAATTCTAGATAAGTGAGCGAGGAGTTGTAATTTTAAGCTAGATATCAAGTTGTTATTGTTAGCTACAATGAAGTATAGTTTATTATAGTCCGAACATAATACCCTGAATGGCTCATGCAGGGCATAGTTCGAGCTACAATTGGGAAGTTTTAGAGGAAGGTAATTACGGGTGATTCTACCAAGGACAGAAAAGTGTAGTCTACTAAGTAAGTCGCCTTGGATAAGGTTGTTAATAAATATAACACCAAGCATGGTTCTACGATTGGCTAGAGAAGGCAGATTAAGTAACAAAAGTCTACTAGGATAGGAAGGAAGTCTTGAATTTACATCCCAGTTAAGGCCTCGCAAGGCAAACATTAAGAAGTTTTTCTGTACAGATTCAATGCGGTCTCTATGAACTGTGTACTGAGGGTTCCAGACACATGCTCTGTACTCGAGAATTGGACGAACAAGCGAAGTGAAGAGAGTCTTAGTTAGGTAAGGATCGTCAAACTCCTTGGACCATCTCTTAATAAAGCCGAGTACACCCATAGCTTTATTAACCATTGATGATATATGTTCGGAAAACTTGAGTTTTCGGTTCAAACGGACACCTAGATCATCAACCAGGGAAATTCTTTCCAAGGTACAACCACAAAGAGAGTGTGATACGTACTTTGGGCAGGCACGTGAGAATGTTATCAGCTTGCATTTTGAGCTGTTCAGATTAAGGAGATTTGCACGACACCAAGAAAAGAAACAATCTATGTCAGATTGAAGGCGAGAATGACAGGAGTCGTCTCTAAATTGAAAACTGAGCTTGACATCATCCGCGTACATGAGAGTACGTGAGTTAAGTATGACCGTTGGGAGGTCATTGATGAAAAGTGTAAAAAGCACGGAACCTAAGTGGCTTCGCTGAGGAACACCAGATGTGGCATGAACGGGATGGGAACGAGTATTTTTAACGAGGACTCGTTGGGTTCTGTCACCCAAATAGCTCACAATCCAACTAAGAAGTTTTGGTGAGAAACCGAGAAGATTTAGTTTATGTGCAAGAAGGGAATGGTTGACTGAGTCAAATGCCTTACTGAAATCAGTATAAATGACATCACTTTGAAGATTTTCCTGAAATCCTTTTACCACAAAGGATGTCAGCTCAAGCAGATTTGTCGTGGTAGAACGACGCTTCACAAATCCGTGTTGAAAAGGGGATATAACGGATCTACTAAAATGCTGCAAGTGAGGAGTAATAACATTCTCGAAGAATTTCGGTATAGCCGACAATTTAGAGATACCTCTATAATTGCTTGCATCAGACTTGCTGCCCTTTTTATGTAAAGGGATGATAAAGGATTCCTTCCATATGGATGGAAACGAGGCAGTTACTAAGGACAGCGAAAATAGTTTGAGCAATGGCTTACATAAGGAGTTGGCACAGTATCGAAGTACACAGGCAGGGATACCATCGGGACCTGGTGAGAAGACTGGTTTAACCAATCGAAGTTCCTTAATAAGTGAACTTTCATTCAGTAAAGGTGTGAAGATGCCATTCGAGCTATATGGATAGGAACGAATGTTTGGCGTAGAAGAAGAATAAGTTGTTTGAAAAAACTTGGCAAACATATCGGCAATGGCCTGATCTGTGTCCGCCTCAGCGTTATCGAACATAAGTTTAGAAGGAAAGCCCGCTGACCTACGCTTCATGTTAACAAAACTATAAAACTGTTTAGGATTCTGAAAGAACTGAGTCCTACATCTTGTCAAATAGTTTTTATAACACTTCGCGTTAAGCACGGTAAAATTTCCCCGAGCAGTTAGGTAGCGGGAAAAGACAAGCGGTGAGTTTTTCAGCTTGTGTTTCTTAAATAAGCTACTCCTTAAATTTTTTAAGCGAGACATTTCTTTTGTAAACCAAGGAGGCCTACTTGAGCTTGTTGGATAGAAAAACAGAACACAGATATCAAAAGCCACTGACATATCAGGTGATAGATAAAAGTCAGACCAATCACAATATGAAATTAAATAATTTAAATATTCAAAGTCTGCTTTCTTAAAGCAGCGCACGCGATTTCACGGCTTTACAATTTTATCCACAAAGCTAATACCCAAGTCGAGATTCACTTCGAAAGTGGGATGATAAGGATCTTCAGGTAGGGAACGAGGTTGTGCCCTGTCTAAAATCACCCTGGAAAGATCTGAGACGAAACATAGATCAAGCGATCTGTTTAAAGTGTTTTTGACATGATTAACCTGCGACAAAGACATGTCAAACAAACCGTCAAACAGATCATGTTGCCGGGAGGGCAGAAGGAAGTTTCCCTCCGCAATGGATGTCCAATTGCATTCCGGGATATTAAAGTCACCCAGGACTATGAAATGATCTCGATCTGATAACAGGTTAAAAATAGTCTTAATTGCAGAGAAATGTTGCAAGTAGACTGATAATTCCGATGACGGCGGAATATAGGAGCAGGTTATATACAAGAAAAAACCGGGAAAGTGCAGTTTTACACAGATTAATTCAATGTCGAATTGAAACTCCGGCTGTAAGAGGTCCGACATAATGGAGGAGTCTACTGCAATCAGTACTCCACCACCCCGTCAGTCAGGTCGACCAAGCCTGTATATTGTATACCTATCTGGAAAGACTTCAGAGCTTAGAATCTGCTTTTTTTAACCTTTTTTCTTCGTTTTGGCTTACTAACGATTTCGTCTGTAAATGGGCAATCAGCATCAGTCATTGACGATGATTCATAAGAGTCTAACACTTGGAATAAGGATAACGTTTTTCCATTATTTTCTTTTTGTGAGTCCAGATAAGTAGCAATGTTCAAATCTATCTCTGAACACTAAAGATTACCAACTGTGTCTTCAGCTGGGATTTCGTAATTTATTCTTTTTATTTCATCATTATAAGCAAGCGTCTCTTTAGATAGGTCAATAATGGCATTTATTCCTTTTAGTAAGTTATAGCCGACCAATAGATCCGCATCTAATTTTTGGATTTCGTAAAATCTTTGGCTTTTACCAAATAATGTGATATTGTGAAAATGGGTTATCAAACTATAACCGTTTACTATCTTTATTCTTTTCTTAATAAATAGTTCTTCGGGATTATCGTAAATACCTTGCCTAATGTAACATGCGGTAGCACCGGTATGAATTAAAATTTTAAATTTCTTTTTTAGTTTTCTGTCTGTTTGGAAGATGTAGGGGAGTTCTCCCCCTCTTTCTCTAAAAAATGTTCCTCATTCAAGTTATTAACACGCTTTAACTTTTGTGGTTGCTGTTGGGTCGAAGGCGGGGGATATTCGCGCTTCAAAGGTTGGGGATTATACTGATTTCGATTATATTGGGGTTTATTTTGGATTTGGATGGACTTATCGATGTCCATCGGAACCGGTGGGGGCTGCACTGTGTTATTGCCTGGAGAAAAAATATTTCTAGTTGGTTGTTGATTATTATTCGGGTTTTGGTTAACCTGATTAAGACGTAAATTATTATTATTATTATGGTTATTTGGGTTATCAGGTTTTTTCTGCTGATTTTTGTTATTATAGTTATTGTTCTGTTGAGAACTAGTAAAGTAATTATAAGCGAAATACGCTCTTTGATTATTTGAGCCTTTGCTTGAGCATTGGGTAAGTTTTCAGATTTTAAAAAGAATAGAATTTCTGATAAAGAACCATTCAGATCTGTGATAAATATACGCAACGCGTTATCCCTGTTTCTATTGTTCATTTCTGTGATCACGTTTGCTTTATTGCCATATGTCATTATTGTTTTGTTTATTAACAAGGTTAGTTTCTTGTTAACCAAGTTATAATATTCTAGAACCCTCATGTTACCCTCTCTAAGTCCACTTAGTTCTTGTTCTATTATATAAATCGGACGCCTGTCAATATAGGCGAAATCCAATCTAGCTAAAATAGCATCAAAGTTTAATACGGTACCATGATTTGTTAGCGTATCATTAGCTTTCCCTGTTATTTTGTTTCTCAATATTGTAAGGCACCTACGTACTTTCTACTTCCGTCCTAATACAACTAACATAATTTGCGAAGCTGCCTGCGAATTCGGGTATAGACTTAATAACATCAAATGATTCATCGCACCTGATTGAGTCATTTACTTGTACTTTGGTTTTATTTGCTATAAGTTCAGCGATTAAATCTGCTGTCAATGTCTGATTTTGGGCCATTTTTAAGTTTCGAAAGTTACTTATAACATCCTCCAGTTTTAAAATTAAAGTTAGCTTAACAATAAAGAAATTCACTGATGGAGCTCACATGAATGTTGGTTTTTTGCTTTGCAGTTCTTATTGCTTAGCGTGAGTTGCGGTCAGGCAGTGACCCGTGAGTATACCCATCATTGTTCTAAAGTCTCTTCTCGGGAGCTGAATGACATATTGGGCTAATTTCGTGTTAGCGTTGTTGCACATAGTGCGGGTTATCTTGCAGTTTTTAGTGTTATGCCACCTTCTTCTTGCTATTGCTGCAGCGTCTTGTTCTAAGCCTTGGCTTATCGATCGCAGCGGTATCTTCAGGTCTTCAATTGTCGGTCGTCTAGATTCGGCACCCTCTTTCGCTAGCCTGTCTGCCATCTCGTTTCCGTCAATGCCCTGGTGGCTGGGAAACCAAAAGATGCGCACCTTCGAGCGGATGCTTAATGCATCTAATGCTTCTCTGCTTGCCAGTACACTTTCGGAGCTGATGACATAGGATTGCATAGATTTTATAGCCGCCTGACTGTCGACAAAGATGTTGACCCGATTTTTGTTGAATGTTGTCGCAAGTTCTGCAGCCTTCTTTATAGCAAAAGCTTCCGCTTGGAAGATGCTGCAGTAGTGCGGCAACTTGTACGACGCTTCGATTAGCGGATCTGCACAGTATACCGCGGCGCATACGCCGGTTTCCATTTTGGATCCGTCTGTAAATAACTTTAATGCGTTTTCGTCCATGCCGATTTCCCAATCTTCATGTCCCATTAGAGTGGGCGTTCTAGAGAAGTTGTTTATTGGAGTCATATAGTCCGTGCTATTGAATGACTCTCCTCCTACTTCGCTGTGTCCATAGTTTGCGGGGGCCATATTTTCCGTAGCACAAAGACGTTGCGCGGTCTTTTGTGCTAGTAGCTTGGCCTGTCAATGGGGAGAGCTCCAAGTATCACTTCCAAGGCCTTTGTTGGAGTGGATCTCAGTGCCCCAGTAGTGCACATCAGTGCACATCTTTGTACCCTTTCCATTTTTAGGAGGTATGTGGATTTCTTAGTGGCCTTCCACCATACTAGGATACCGTAGAGTAGTATTGGACGAACCACTGAGATGAAGATCCAGTGCATCAGTTTGGGATACAAGCCCCACGTGCTACTTAGCATCTTTTGCGATGCATATAGTGCATTTGTGGCTTTCTTTACCCTTTCTTCGACATTGGGTTTCCAGCTCAGCTTGCTGTCCAATACTATTCCTAGATACTTTACGCTCTTTTTAGGTTCGAGCATGGCACCTTGTATGGATGGCGGAGTCCATTGCGGTATCTTGTATCTCTTGGTAAAGAGAATTAGATCCGTCTTGTCCGCATTGATACTGAGTCCGACTTCCATCGCCCACTCCAGTATTTCTTTGAGTGTACTGTCCATGACCGAGCTGATCGTCATTGGACATTTGCCCACGATAATTATGGCAATGTCATCTGCATAGGCGGTTATCTTAGGGGCTTTCCGTTTAAATTTTCTTAAGACATCGTTTACCACTAGATTCCATAACAGCGGCGACAGCACTCCGCCTTGTGGCGTGCCTCTGTGCGCTGCTTTGGTTATGGATGTGGTTCCCCATTCGGCTCTAACTCTTTTGCAGCTCAATAGATTACCTATCCAAGAGTTTACAGCCTCATGGGTTTCTGCGGCTCTCAGGCTCCGCATGATCGCTTCCGTAGATACATTGTTGAATGCACCTGAGATGTCCAGGAACGCTCCTAAGGCAAATTCCTTGTGGATTAGGGCTTTTTCGATGGTGGCTACTAGGGAGTGTAGCGCTGTTTCCACCGATTTCCCTTTTGTGTAGGCATGTTGGTTGGATGCTACGAGTCGGCTCAAGCCTCCTCTTATGTGTAGTTCCAGGAGTTTTTCGAAGGTTTTTAGCAGGAAAGAGGTGAGACTGATCGGCCTATAATCTTTCGGCTACATGTGACTGCATTTTCCTGCTTTTGGCAGGAACACAACACGTGCTGTCCTGCAGGGTACAGGTACATGTCCCAGCCTCAGACATGCTATGAATATCGATTCCAGCCATGGAGTAACCTTTTCTTTGGTCTTCTGCAGCATGGCTGGTAGTATACCATCAAGCCCCGGGGATTTGTAGCTCTCAAAGGAGTCTATGGCCCAATGGATTTTGTGTGGAGTGATTATGTTCTCAGGTACGTCGGACGCTGAGTTCGTATGTGTTGATTGTTGTGGATCGAGTGCATCTGTGCATCCGGGGAAGTGCTCGCTTAGAAAAGCATTAGTCGCTTCCTTGCTGCTACTCGTCCATTGGCCATCGGTTCTTAGTCGGCTCTGAATTGCTGGTTGGCTCGAAAGAAGCTTCCTAAGCCTGGCGGTTTCCGTGACCTTCTCTATGCCAGAGCAGAAGGATCTCCATGAGTTTCTTTTGGCTGCCTGGAACTTTTTTCTTAAAGTCACGGAGCCTCGTCTTGTACTCGTTCCATACAATATCTTCGTCAGCTTGCTTAGCTAGTTTGAAGATTTCTTGTAGGTCGGTGCGCTGTGCCTTCAATTGCGGGTCCCACCTGGGAGGCCTGTGTTTCCTTCTTGTGATTGAGGTCTTGCACGTTGCGTTGAATGCTGATGTTAGGTGGTGGCAGAGAGTCTTCACGGACTTCTCAATGTCCACTGTTGATAGGATTGGTGTTGGTGATGGGAGTGTCCTTGTCACTTTGGTCTTAAACTTATCCCAGTTGGTTTTCCTGGGATTCTTGTAGAGACTTTTTGTCACTGTACACTCGCCTTGAACTTCGAACTGGATATACCTATGGTCAGAGAAGGAAGGTTTGTTGAGAACCCTCCACTCCGTGACTTCGGTATTTTCTCCAGACGCGAGTGTTAGATCTATGACGCTAGATGAGGTGGGACCTACATAGGTGGGTTCCTCACCCCTGTTCGCGATCTTAAGATTAAATTTTAAGATGAAGTCTAAAAGTGACTCACCTCTGTTGTTTACATCTTTGCAGCCCCATAGGGTGTGATGTGCGTTGGCGTCTGCGCCTATCACCAGGGGTTGCCTCTTCTGGCTCACCTCCTTGGTCAGTCGTTCCGTCTCCTCCGTCGGCAATTCCCTGTCATGCGCTAGATAGCAGGACGCCATCAGGAGTGGTTCGTCCCTGCATCCCTCTAGCGCTATCACTGTGATGTCGTCTGTAATTGGACATAAGATAAGCATAGATGCCTTTTCTTACCAGAATTGCAGTTCTAGCTTTACTTACGGTGGTTGGGTAGAAGATAGAGTAGTTGTTAGACCCTAGTCCAGTGATCTTATTGCCCGATGCGATCCAGGGCTCCTGGACTAAGGCCACGTCGAAGGACTCCTTCTCCAGGGTTAAGAGGAGTTCCGCCGACGCCAACTTGCTCTTATGGAGATTCAGCTGAAGGATCCGTATCTTCATGGCTATTCTTGGATTCCTTCCGATTGGATGGGTTGGCTATTATCGTCAGGTCACCATCCTCCTCCATATCGTCCTCTATATCGAGGCTGCTTGCCGCTTCGGTCAAGGCCTCAAGGTCTTTTTCTACCTCGCCGGCCTCTAGCGTGTTGGCGTTGGTGTCATTCGGGTGGCGTTTTTTGAGTCGTAGGTGTACATTACCTACTCCCCACGCCATCTTTCCGAACCTCGGGTACAGAATGTCCTCGGCCTCCTTGTTTATCTGGAGGACCATTTGTTGGCCGTTGCCTTCCGGCTTGCCAACGTATAGTACCGTCCAGTCCACGGTGGGCACGTCAAGATTCTGCCATTGTAGTAATTTGAGCGCCTGCTCCTTAGGTACGACCCTTGGAAAGAGTACCTTCGCTTTTGGTACCGATGGAATACATGTTCTATCGACTACCTACAGCTGAGCACCTTCCCAAGGGGCGTCCATCTTGGCCACAGTCTCAGTGACCCATTTCAGGGGGAGATCATCCTTGCAGCTTAGGATCTTCACCCCATTAAGCCACCCTGCTCCATCGAAGGTGGTAGGCTGAGACCCTGGCTCCTCCATTCGTTTGAACAGGGCGTCCAACAGCCTCAGCTCTACCATCTTCCACTTCTCAGGTGTTATTTTGCCGTGGGGGTTACTGCCGTCGATGAGCGCGACGACTAAGTGCCGACGCGCCACATCGCTCACCATCTCCCTTTTTGGCTGTGGCTTTTTGGGGGTTCTTTCTGGTTGCCGCTTGCTCACGGGCACATCCGCCTTATCTCGGTCTTCAGACCGCTGCCTTGTACTGGGCTTTAGTTTTCAATCCCTCCTTTATCTTCTTGGGCCCTTCCCTACTAGGGGAGTTGGAACCCTTGACTAGGGAGCGCAGGAGGCTTTCTTCCACCTCAGCACTTATGCCCTGAGGGTCGCTGTCCGAGTCTGCGTGGACTCTGGTACCGCGCCGCATCTTGGCATTTTTAGTAGTTATTGCATTGTCCTGGCCTGCTCCCACCAGTACAGAGGTGTGACCGCTGGCGACACGTAGAGGGGTTTTCACCCCCCGTGCCCACCGGTAGTAGCAGTCACGCCTTCCACCGACGTTTGGGCTGACATCCCAGCCCCGGTTGTTTCCTTTATGGACTCCATTACTACGTATCTTTGGTTGATTTTATTCTTGGGAACCACCATTTTAGGCCTATCTGCCAGGCACCTCTGACCATGGCTTCGGACACCACAGCACCAGACTTTGATAGTCCGAGTGTTGTTGCGTCCTAGCCTCAGCTGGGCCGTGTATTGGGCCAAGCCCCAAGCAACAGGACAGTGTCTGACTCTAAGTTTGAGTCAATACACAGCCCATTGCCCAGCCGGCACCCTCGTGGAGGGTTCAGTCAGAGGATTTGTGCCAGATTTGTACATTTACTTATGTAATAAAATAAGGGAAATAAGGGGAAAAATGACAAAAATTATAAAATTAAATATATTACAATATATAAAATAAATGTGAAAACACAAAATGTCAACCTGCCCACTCTGGGGGTCAGAACAACATTTCGACTGCCGCAGGAGCTGATCAGTGGTTAAGTTAGCTATGTCCGGCACTGATGTCGACCGTATTCGTGGTTCGCTTGCTGCCGCGATCGAAATGTGAAATGTTTTTGTTGGATTTCATTAAATAAAATTTAAACGGTCAATAAAAATTTGTTAATATTTATTTAAAAAAAAGAATTATTTATTTTAGATGTAAAATAATTGTTATAATTTGTTTATCTTAAATATTGCATAATAAATAAATCAAAACGAGAGCAACAGTCGAGCGGCACGCGACACCTATGTTGCCATGAAAATAATTTAATTGTATAATACTAATCGCAAGCTATAAATTAATAATAATACTGCATAATAATACTGCGCTGCCACCTTGCTTCAATTTCGATATGTTGCCAATAATTGGTGTGAGCAGAATATATCGGTATTTCTTTATAAATTTTAAATTGGTCAATATCGATAACAGGGTCCAAGGGTATAAAAATAATAAAAATAATAATAATTATCAAACCAATTTTCCATTCAATGGTTAGATAATTAATTAAAAGTATTTTTAAAATATGCCTACATACCTTTTACATATATCCTGTCATTTAGATTTCTTAATTTCTAACCTATTCCAAACATTACAAACTCATGCTATCCTGAATATTAACAGATATCCCATAGTCATGGCTATGCAAAACCTCAAAAGTCCTAGCACTAATCTTTTCATTATCTAATATATTTGAAATCGCCCAATCAATATGTGTATCCATAGTGGACGTTTTCAAATCTAACAAACTCATAAATCCTTTGCTAATCAAAGAATTATAAATACTCCTACACCTGTTAAAAGCTTTGAGGCACAAATTAAAGTCTCCTAAAACTAGCAAGCTATCCCCTTAATCACATAAACGAGAAAATTGATGAATTATCTCCTCAAATTCTATTTTAAATGCGGTCAGAGGAAAGTCTGGACTTTTATATAATATTAGAAAACTTATTGCATCAAACCTAAATATGCCGAACTCAAAAACTACTGAGCCAAAAGTTTTTCTACTGCTAAAGGTATGGGAAACTCTATCTACCAGCTCGTTCTTTACATAAATTATGATGCCTGTTAAAGGCCTAATTGATTCAAGTTGAACCACAATAGGGAACCCAGGTATTTCTACAGTTTCACGAAGCATAATATTGATGATTGAAGCATCAGCTTGTCTGATTGAATATCTTCAAGATAGGAATTCAAGCTCTGAGTATTATGGAAGAAAATGTTAGGGGCACAACTGTTAATTAAATAATCGTAATGAGTAATAGCAGTTTTTCAGTCCGCATTTTCTTCAATTGGGCCTTCACTTTATCATTATTTTGTGGAGACCTAGGAGGAAACAAGTTCCCAATAATGAATAATCCTAAAGCAGTAGTTGCTCTACTGCTAGCTACGTATAATGCAGCACGCTGCATTCTGGAATTAGCATGGACTACCACTTTGCCATACGTAACTCCCTGACTCTTATGAATTGTGATGCCTTCAGCAGGCACAATTGGAAACTGCCTACGGTCAATGTTAATTTGTGCGATATTTGAATATTGAAAACTGCGAACAATTTTCTAAATAGGAGTCCATGAAGGATCTGTACGATGTGTACACTTCGAACGCACATATTCTCCTACAGTTTCCCCTGTAAATTTCATCCATAAAATGTTGGGAGTGTTGGATGTATTGAAATCTATTTGCATCAACACACCTGATGCCCCGTTTACTATCCATCCCCTGTGTCTACATTGACCGTCATCATGTAATTGGCAGTATTTTTAGGAGAAGAGGCGTACAGAGTCCCTGTGTAGCGGAAGTTTTAAAACCCTTCACTTCTTTTAACATTCTTTGTTTCCTAGCTGGTTCCAAATGGTCCGCCTTAATAAAATCTTCGGCAGTAGAGGAAAATTGCTCATTAGCAATTGAGTTAAGTTTCGTTACATTGAATAAATCTCCTCATTATTATTACTAAACAGATGAATTGCATCACCGGGCACTGCCGATGATTCGCAAATTCTAGATTGGAAAAGGACAATATCATCGGCTGTCATACAACCCGATGCCATATTATTTAAGGCAGAAGCGAAAAGCTGATCGTCACGTTGACGCATTATCTCTGCGAGCTCAAAATACAAAAAAAGGTCCCAGAGATACGTACCAAATATTTCATGGTAAGGGTCAGTGGTATTTGGATCGAAAATCCAACTACCTCCTACGGGCTGTAACTGTCTAAGATCACCGAATACGATGATAGAAACACCACCAAAAGGAGAAGTATTTTTGAAAATTTGCTTCAAACGAGAATCTAAATAAGAAAACATTAGAGAGCTAACCATTGATATTTCATCAATAATAATTAATTTAAGATCGATTAACCTTGAATGAAGGCTATTAACTAAATCATGGCTTAAGGCCCTTAGAGGTGCTGAGCGAGATTGATTAACAGGAAGTGAAAACATGGAATGCAGTGTCGAACCACTAATTCCGAATGCTGCTTTTCCTGTTGGTGCACATAAGAGGATTTTAACAGATGTCGGATCAGCTCCTGGTATACTGTTATACATTACGGATAATGACTGAAAAATTGCTGATATAAGTCGACTCTTTCCGACTCCGGCGCCGCCTCCAACAAATTCATAAAAGACTGTATTGATTTTGGCATTATGCAAAGCATGTGTGAAATATAGCTTCTGCTTTAAATTATGAGATCTAACTATATTAGATAAGTTTCCCTGAGAAACTAAGGCTGGAATCTTAATAAAACGGAAATTACTATCTTCATCATTCTCACCTCGCGATGTTGGTCGACGAGGAGTCGTATAAGGCTCTGACGGAGTGCAACGAGAAGGTGAAATTCGTCTTTGGCAGAATTAAACTTCTCCTGAAGAACTCCGTCCCCAGAGCCTCATCCTCTCATGCCCGTCCCCTATCCCCTTCTCAAACCATTCCCCCTCAACCAGCGCCCTCCGGAAGCGTCAAAGGTTGCCCCCAGCTACGCGACAGCAGTTGATGCAATCAGCTCTGAACACCCTCAGTAGTTGGTGCGAAGATGTAGGTCTTAGCATCAATCCACAAAAGGCAATTATTGTTCCCTTCACTAAGCGATACTCTATTGACATTGGTCAATTACACATTGGCGGCTCTCCGGTGGACCTTTCCAACGAAGTCAAATATCTAGGGGTAACCCTTGATAAACGACTAAACTGGAACTCCAATCTACACAACACTCTATCAAAGGCTACTCCTGCCATGTGGGCATGCAGAAGACTCTTCGGTAGAATCTGGGGTCTCAAATCCTGCACCATTCGGTGCCTATTTGAGATGATGGTAAGACCGATCGTAACCTACGCTGCTATTGTTTGGTGGCCTAAGGTTACGCAGGTCACTGCCTTCAACAAATGCACGAAACTGCATAGGCTGCTCTGCCTTTCCTTGACGGGTGCACTTCGAACCTGTCCCACCGCAGCAATGGAATCGATCTTGAATATGACTCCTCTGCACATCCGCATAAAAGAAGTTGCTGCTATGAATCAAGCTTCAATCTGGGCTTCTAGCTACCGAATCAGGGCATGCTTGTTTAATCAAAAATATTCCTGGCTTAGAGATCTGCACCAGATCAGATTCTATGACCAAGGAACTCTTCTTTGGTGCAAAATTTAGAACCCTCATCCCGGACCATAGGGACTGGGATGCTGGCAACCCCATCAGAGACCCCAATGGTATACATTGGTACAACGACGGGTCAAAGACTGATCAGGGGGTTGGAGCTGGGATATATGGTCCTAACTCCAAAACCTCGATTGCTATGGGCAACTGGCCTACAGTTTTCTAATCAGAGGATCACGCCATTGAGTTCTGCTGCCGTCTTATCCTTGAGAAGGGGATTAGAGGACCGAAATTATACATCTTCTCGGATAGCCAAGCGGCCATACTAGCCATCTCTTCAAAACGAGTACGCTCTCGTATGGTGGCTAACTACTGGAACTGTCTCCAGAGGCTGTCGAAAAAGAATAATGTTACCCTAATTTGGGTGCCTGGACACTCTGGCTTCCAGGGCAACGAGCTGGCGGACGAACTAGCGAGGGCTGGGTCATCAGCCCCTCTGCTTGGCCCCGAACCCTTCTGTGGCGTGGGGTGGTCAACTATCTCCTTCCTGGTGAAAACCTGGGCTGGAAGATTGACCGAACGCTACTGGTTCTTCCAACCAGGGATGCGGCAGGCTAAAGAGCTTACCAATCCCACAGTTGATCGAAGGACCAAACTACTCTCTAGGAGAGACCTCTACCTCCTTATTGGCTACCTTAGTGGCCACCACTTGGTGAACTATCACCTTACTAAAATGCGCTTGTCCTGCGGAGTGTAGGCTCTGCAAAGAGGACGACGAAACTACCAAACACAGTTTATGTGACTGTCCGGCCTTGGTATGGACAAGGAGGAAACATCTGCACGAGGAAATCGCAAGTCCCGAGCATATTGTCCGTTCCTCGACAAAAGACCTGTTATGCTTCATTAGGGAAGCAGAACAGCTTTTGTCATGATAGGGAGAGCATACTAGGTACAAAAGATCATCATGGTCGCAGTGCCTTGCGCTTTCTCCGCTGGGAGACTCCCTCTTTTATAATAATAATAATAATCTTTATCATTCATATCAATATTTCGAACCACATTTAAAACATTTAGATGTGGATCTATTTCAGGCAATCCCAAAAATGTGAAGCCATCATCTACTACTTCCTGTTCTCCTACTTGATTATTCTCATTTTCTGCTTCCTCTCTTAAGTGGCTCAGAGCATCTTCTAGTTCCCTATCATCTAGTAAATTATATTTTCTGCGATTGTTCTCTACTAACTCCTGATTTTCCCTAAAGAACAATTCACAGTCATGTGTGACTAAATCCAAATGCTCATCTCGCCATGGGGGGTAAAGCATTTTTAGCTCTTTGAAATAGTCATTTGTTTCTGTATTGACATTAAATCACCTATACCTAATTATGCACGCAATGAGCCTCTTTCTGATGAAGCCAGTATTATCGCGAAGGGCGTAAACTATTGATTCAGAAGCCCTAGGCACATCATCGTCAAAGTCATCTGCATTTTCTTGACGAGCTCCTCGTTCTTATTTGCTGTAGCTATAAAAAGCTGCAAAATCGGCTGGGCATAAGCTCTCTAAAGCTTCTGGGCGCTGAATATAATGATCTAGAAGCCTAAGTAAAAAATTTCCCTATAGTCTTTGGGCAGATTTTGAAGTTGCTGTCTAGATTTCAGCATTCTGACCCGTTTTTCTAGAAACTGTGTATTGATATACACACTGGAACTAGTGCTGGCGGACAAAAACATACCTAAACAGCAGTAGACGGCTTCCTGAGCGGATATCTCAGTGCCAAATATAAATTTGTTACCTAAATGTTGTAACTTTTACTTAATAGTTACATTGTTGTTGTCTTTAATCTCATTGATTGCCTCACGCATCAACATTTAGATACCTCTCTGAGACTTGTTTATATAATTAACGACATAGCTGCAGCAAGCATAGGGGTCTAAAATAAACTGAATATTCATATTTGATCGCTGCAACAAAAGGAGATGCTTGTTATAAGCGTTAAGTTTGATTGCTGAAAAAGATCGCTTCAAAAAACTTTTGGTTTCTTTATACTTGATCTTACAGTATTAATGTCGCCCTCATAACTATGGTTAAGTTGATCGTGGGACAAAAAGTTGTTAAAATCGTTAAAATTTTCTACGCTTTCAATATCAAATGAGAAGTCGAGCAGATTTGAATTTTTTCGAAATTCCTAAGATGCTCGGCCAAATTTGGATCATTTTCTTCTAAAGGGAGGAGAATTTCTATTTGAGGCATAGGAGGGTATGGGATACCCGTTCTGATAACGTTGGTATATAGATTAGAGATCTATATGATTTCACTTGTCTATTTGCAGTTTCTCTTGGTGTTTCATGATATTTTATAATTAGTTTTTTGACTAGCGTTTTTGGAAAGTCATTGTCTGTTAGTATTTCTGCTATTTCCTTTTTAATCTCCTTATGATATATTTTGTCAGATATGTCAAACATGCGTTTTATACAGCCTCCTGCTGTATTTATTATCATCGTCCTTGGGTGTTTCGAGTTGTAGTTTATAAGTCTTCCAAAAGCCATCAGTTTTTTATACCATTTAAGTTTTAATTTTCCCTCTACTCTATTAATTATGGAATCCAGATATGGTAGTTTGTCGTTTTTCTCTATCGTGAATTTTAAATTTTTATGGTAGGAATTTAGTTTGAGTAGTATGTTTCCTGTTTCGTTGGAGTTTGTTATCGCAAAAAGGTCATCAACATATTTTGTTAGTTGTTGTGGTTTTGTTTTTAATTTTTCCAACGTGTTTGTCATCAATTCCTCCATAATAATGTCTACAATTACGGGTGAAGCTGGGGAACCCATTGGCATACCTTTTAACTGTGAGAAAAATGTGTCTTAATATTTAAAATACTTAATAAAATACTTTACTACTTCTAGGAAAGTTTGGTCAAGTATCACAGTGTGTTGTTGTATTTGTGTCCATTTTGATCTGATTGTTGTCAAAGCTAAGTCTAATGGTATGCTAGGGAACAGTGATACTACATCGAAAGAGACTAGTATTTCGTCTTTGTTAATGTGTTGGTCACTTATCTTGTATTTGAATTCCATGAGTTTTTTATGTTGAATTTCGTAAGGGGTTTAATTCTCTCTTCAATTACATCGCGTACGGCGAAGAACTGATGCAGGCACATCAAAACAAAGAGAACCAAGAAACAGCACGCACACATATCTCTTTGCTTGTGAAAGAACACAGATCGAAAATGAGAGAGAACGAAATAGATCGTTCAATAATAGATACATAATAGATAGACGATTCTTGAACGAAAATAATAATATATTAATTTTAAACTCTGACAAAGGCAACAAAACAGTGGCAATACATAAAGACGAATATATAAATAAAATGTTGACATTATTAGGAGATTTCTGCGCGGACCGAAAATTAAAAAATTAGGATTAGCTTTTGCAAAACCTGCAGCCGCAGTATTAAGTCAGGGGAAAAACCAAAGGCTTCTATTACAAATTACCTAAATTTTCCGGTGCTTCTGGAATGCCGAAAGGCTTGACGCCTCTAGAAGAAGGGCTGATTTCTCCCCGTCTTCCTTTTATGATCATAAAGTCTCTTGGATATGGACGTCAAAGTGCCATTAAAGGAGTGATCAATGTGCCAATTCCAGTTGCAAATGTTGTAACTTCCCTTCCGAGGGCAGTTAATGAAGCCGAAGTAGTTCAGATTCATCTTAAGAGTAGGCTGAAACCATAAGGCCCTCAAAGATAGTTGATGCAATTCGGTATTTAGTGAACACAGAACTTTACCATATAAGAAGCACCAGGTTACTATCAATTAAACAGTGGTTGTCTTCTTACTCTGCTGAGATTGTACCATTTGTTGCGTCAGCAGACGACAGGGACATTGTGTGTCAAATGTTAGAAAAGGCAGCACAACCTAATGAGCATAGAGTTGTAGAAGAAGAGGTAGAGTTGAATCCAGGAGGTCAAGAAACCTTCATGGAAAATGTCCCTGTTGAAAACATAGATATTGCTCGAATTGCTATAACACCAGGAGAGGATCAGAGGCCTCTTGACATGATAACCGATTGTGATTCAGAGGAGCTGGCTTTTCCCACAATATTTGCAGGCATTAGGAGACAGGCAAAGGAAATGTCAGGAATGTTTTACAACTATAGTTAGATCAGAGCTTAGGAATTTTGATAGAAGAGGTTGTAGAACTGATAAATTATTTCATAACTTCAAAAAGTTAGAAATGATTAGCATTAGGAAAAGCACAGCAATTTGCTTACGTAAGCACTCTTCCACTCAAGGCATTTCGGCTGCTGATGTGCGTCATGATGAAACTTTAAATAGGTTAATACTTCATGATGATGAAAAGTATTCGCACGTCTCCTGCTCATTGGGAGGACGAAAAATAGAAAGTGATGGCTATGATTAAGCAGGTAGGGCTTCAAACTTTTTTATAACATTTTCCGCAGCGGAAACTAGGTGGCCGGAGCTTTTAGTCTGTAGACAGCTAGAAGTATCCGAAGAAGAAGCGTTAAATTTGGGGTTTATTGAGATTTAGTAGTCCATACCCTCCCATGCCTCAAACAGAAATTCTCCTCCCTTTAGAAGAAAATGCTCCAAATTTGGCCGAGCATCTTAGGAATTTCGAAAAAGTTTAAATCTGCTCGACTTCCCAATTGATATTGAAAGCGTAGAAAATTTTAACGATCTTAACAACTTTTTGTCCCACGATCAAATTAACCTTAGTTCTGAGGGCTACATGAATGCTGTAAGATCAAGTATAAAGAAACCAAAAGTTTTTTTGAAGCGATCTTTTTCAGCAATCAAACTTAACGCTTATAACAAGCACCTCCTTTTGTTGCAGCGAGAAAATATAAATATTAAGTTTATTTTAGACCCCTATGCTTGCTGCAGCTATGTCGTTAATTATATAAACAAGTCTCAGAGAGGTATCTCAATGTTGATGCGTGAGGCAATCAATGAGATTAAAGACAACAACAATGTAACTATTAAGTAAAAGTTACAACATTTAGGTAACAAATTTATATTTGGCACTGAGATATCCGCTCAGGAAGCCGTCTACTGCTGTTTACGTATGTTTTTGTCCGCCAGCAGTAGTTCCAGTGTGTATATTAATACACACGTTCCACAAAAACGGGTCAGAATGCTGAATTCTAGACAGCAACTTCAAAGTCTGCCCAAAGACTATAGGCAAATTTTTTACTTAGGACTTCTAGATCATTATATTCAGCGCCCAGACGCTTTAGAGAGCTTAACCCTAGCCGATTTTGCTGCTTTTTATAGCTACAGCAAATCAGAACGAGGAGCTCGCCAAGAAAATGCAGATGACTTTGAAGATGATTTGCCCAGAGCTTCTTAATCAATAGTTTACGCCCTTCGCGATAATACTGGCTTCACCTGAAAGAGACTCACTGCGTGCAGGAATTAGGTATAGGAGATTTAATGTCAATACAGAAACAAGTGACTATTTCAGAGAGCTAAAAATGCTTTACGCCCCATGGCGAGATGAGCATTTGGATTTAGTCTTACATAACTCTGAATTGTTCTTTAGGGAAAATCAAGAGTTAGTAAAGAACAATCGCAAAAAATATAATTTACGAGATGATAGGGAACATGGTTCGACACTGCATTCCATGTTTTCGCTTCCTGTTAATCAATCTCGCTCAGCACCTTTCATTCAAGGTTAATCGATCTTAAATTAATTACTATTGATGAAAATTTTAGTAGATAGAGTAGTCGGAAAGCCTTTTTTAGTTAGAAATCAATCAAAGTTTTTATTTTAGGCTCGATTACGCTTCTCTTCTCTCTCTACTCCTCTTGTTCTCGCTAGAGGCCGCTTAGTGAATTACAGCTGTTTAACCTACAATAGTTTCAATAGATGAAGTTGAGCAATGATCGACAAACTAAACGATACATACAATTACACAGAGTCTTACATACTAATTATAATTACACGTACTACATATTACTACAACTCGGCAGTTCTGACATTGAGGATCTCATGATACTCGTTGATTTGCTTCTTGTTGCAATATTGCTTTGACCATACTTATTTAAAATTCTATTTTTTACAAGTTTATTTTTATCTTTTTCTACACTTATATTATCATTTAAATTTACATTGTCACTTTCTTTATTTACATCATTTTTTGGAGTTATATCGATATTTTCTTCGTTGTCCTCATCACTTTCTTCACTTAGCTCATTTTCAGACATTGCAACACTTTTGGAATTGATCCATTGTTTAAGATTATTTATTGCCCATATTCCTGAATACGGTATTTGTGACTGTTGAAAATTTTCCACGTCTTCAATTAGGTATCTATCATTGTCTATTATTATTAAGACTTTTGACACTACGTACGGTCCTTTAAATTTTGGTATAAGTTAACTAGATGCGCCTTGCAAGGAATTAAAATTTTTTACTACTACATAATCGCCTACCGCAAAGAGTTTAGGTTTTTGGCGTTTTGCATTTACATATGTATTATTATATGCTTCAGCCTTTTCTTGGCTTATCTGTGCATTTCGTCTAATTTCTTCTAAGTTCCTTATCGTTTAGTTATTTGGATCTATGACGTTTTCTCTAAGACTATCGACACTGTTTCCTTTCTGTTTTACTCCAAAAAGCATCACGCTTGGACATTCATTTGTACTTCTATTTCTTGCATTGTTCATTGTGTACTCCACTTTGTACAGAACTTTATGCCACGCCTCGTTATTTTCTGTATTTATTATTTTAGCCATCATCGTACCTAAATCCCTATTTACTCTTTCTACTTGTCCATTAGCTTGTGGAGATGCTGTAGCTACTTTAATGTGATTAACGTTATTTTCTTTTAGAAAGTCTTCGAATTCGTTAGAAGTGAAACAACTGCCTCGATCAGATATTAATTTTTTGGACCTACTACAATATATGCAATAAAATAGTTATTTAAAGCTTCAATTGCTTCCTTTGAACTTGTCATTTTGGTTGGATATAGTTTAACAAACTTTGTACACGCATCTATTACTACCAGTATATGTCGTTTTTTCGTATCTTTACTATTGATGGGTCCATAGTGGTCAACATGTAATACTTCAATGGGATCACTGCCTTTTGGAATCGAGTGAGACTTGAGACAATTGTTAATGTGATCTGTTACTTTTGTTCGTACGTTCGGAATCCAAAAAGTTTTCGTAATCGAGTCTACCACTTTGTCATCCCCTACATGTCCCATCTCATCATGATACTCAAAAAACACATTGGCTTCCATTGACATTGGTACATAAAACATTAATCTCTGATTTTTTTTCCTATAAACGACACCATTGCGCATTTCATAATATTCACTTTCCTGTTCAGACAATTTATTCTTTATATTTCTAATATTTGGATCCCTTCCCTGGCATATTATTAAGTTTTCTTCAAACGTGTTTATTTCTATTATCATTATACTATTACTTCTACTTAATGCATCCACATGCTGCATTCTTTTTCCTGACCTATGTTCAAGAGTGTAATCATAGTTTTGTAGCTCGAGAGCCCACCTTGCAATTCGTGGATTTAATTCTTTTTTGTTTAAAGTTAACGTAAGCGAATTGCAATCTGTTACTATTTTAAAGTTAATGCCTTGTAAATAGACTCGAAACCTTTTCAGCGTGTTGACTATTGCTACTACCTCAAAGCTGTGATACCTTGACTCAACTATTGTCGTCCGTTTTGAAAAGTAAAAAATTGGGTGTAACTTCGCATCATTCTTTCGTTGTAACAATATAGCACCGTACCCTAGCGAACTTGCATCAAAATGAAGTTCGGTCTCATCTTTCGGATCATATATTGCTAATATTGGTGCTTCTACCAGTTTTTCCTTTGGCATATTGAAAGCTCTTAACTCTTTCTCTCCGAACATGATTTTTTTATCTTTTCTTGTAAGGTCATATAATGGTTTTGCCACTAGAGTGAAATCCTGAATGAATCGTCTAAAATAAGAGCATAGACCGATATAACTTTGTACTTCGTGAACCTTGGTTGACACCGGAAACGATTTAATGGCTTCTATACCTGACTCATTTGCTTTTATGCCTTCTCCTGTCACTGTGTAGCCTAAATAATCTATAAACGACTTCAAAAACTCACACTTGTCTTGTCTAAGTTCTAATTTATTTTCTACTAAGCATTAAAAAACTTCTTTCAAGATATTAAAATGTTCTTCTAGTCCTTGTGTAGCAATCATTATATCATCAAGATAACTTTGCCTTCTCGTACCATACCTTCGAATATTTTATTTATAAATCTTTGAAACGTAGAAGGAGCGTTTGTCAACCCGAACGCCATTCGAAGATATTCGAATTGTCCTAATGGTGTTATAAATGACGTATACTTTGTAGAATCACTATCCATAAAAACATGGTTAAAGCCACTCTTTAAATCTAACTTTGAAAATAACTTTTTATTTACTAACCTATCTAACAAATCATCTATCAGTGGTATGGGGTAACTATCTTTTGACGTAACTTTATTTAAACGGCGGTAATCTATACACATCCTTAATTCCCCTGTCTTCTTTTTAACAAGTACTATCGGTGAAACATATTCTGACTCACATGGACGTATATATCCCTTATCCATATTATCATCTAGTATCCTTTGTACCTCTGCCTTTTCAGCGTACGATAGTCGTCGAGGGGGCATCAAAACGGTTTTTCGCTATCAACAATAATTTTCATATAACTTTTAATTTTGGGTTCAACTGGCCTAACATAATAATTCTCAAACAGATCCTCTAATCTCTTCGTGTTCAAATTATTCATCTCTTCTCCCACCTTGTATTCTTTTTTATTTTCACAGTCTTCATCAATCAGATTTGAATTTCGAAACTTTCTTTTTTTATATCATTTTTAATTCCATTCATGCTCATTTTTCTTTGACGTTCGTTCTCTTCGTTTCGATATCTTTCTGCTTCAACGTTTTCACTTAGCATTTTTTTTACATTGTCTATCTTTTCTCGAAATTGCATTTTATTTACTTTATCTTTACTCTGAGTCTCTCCTATATTGTTATGTCTTCGATTTTCTGCACTACTTTTGCTTTGCATATTAGGTTATTGTTCTCTACCTTGTATGTCTTTTAATTTTACTTTACTTTTAATTTCATTCACGTTGTTTTGTCTTTGTTCTTTTACATTTCCTTCACTTTGTACATCTTCTAACTTTTCTTTACTTTGCATGTCTGATAATTTGTCTTTACTTTTAATTTCATTCACGTTGCTTTGTCTTTGTTCTTTTACATTACTTTTAACTTATAATTACTCATATTTAAAAAATCTCTGCCTAAAACCACTGTGTGCCTTGTGGATTCATTACTCACAACAAAAGATTCAATAGTTATAACTTTATTTAAATTTTTAAATAAACAAGTAATTTTTCCAAATACATGCCAACTCCTTATGTAAGCCATTGCTCAAACTATTTTCGCTGTCCTTAGTAACTGCCTCGTTTCCATCCATATGGAAGGAATCCTTTATCATCCCTTTACATAAAAAGGGCAGCAAGTCTGATGCAAGCAATTATAGAGGTATCTCTAAATTGTCGGCTATACCGAAATTCTTCGAGAATGTTATTACTCCTCACTTGCAGCATTTTAGTAGATCCGTTATATCCCCTTTTCAACACGGATTTGTGAAGCGTCGTTCTACCACGACAAATCTGCTTGAGCTGACATCCTTTGTGGTAAAAGGATTTCAGGAAAATCTTCAAAGTGATGTCATTTATACTGATTTCAGTAAGGCATTTGACTCAGTCAACCATTCCCTTCTTGCACATAAACTAAATCTTCTCGGTTTCTCACCAAAACTTCTTAGTTGGATTGTGAGCTATTTGAGTGACAGAACCCAACGAGTCCTCTTTAAAAATACTCGTTCCTATCCCGTTCATGCCACATCTGGTGTTCCTCAGGGAAGCCACTTAGGTCCCCTGCTTTTTACACTTTTCATCAATGACCTCCCAACGGTCATACTTAACTCACGTACTATCATGTACGCGGATGATGTCAATCTCTGTTTTCAATTTAGAGACGACTCCTGTCATTCTCGCCTTCAATCAGACCTAGATTGTTTCTTTTCTTGGTGTCGTGCAAATCTTCTTAATCTGAACAGCTCAAAATGCAAGCTGATAACATTCTCACGTGCCTGCCCAAAGTACGTATCACACTCTCTTTGTGGTTGTACCTTGGAAAGAATTTCCCTGGTTGATGATCTAGGTGTCCGTTTGAACCGAAAACTCAAGTTTTCCGAACATATATCATCAATGGTTAATAAAGCTATGGGTGTACTCGGCTTTATTAAGATATGGTCCAAGGAGTTTGACGATCCTTACTTAACTAAGACTCTCTTCACTTCGCTTGTTCGTCCAATTCTCGAGTACGGATCATGTGTCTGGAACCCTCAGTACACAGTTCATAGAGACCGCATTGAATCCGTACAGAAAAACTTCTTAATGTTTGCCTTGCGAGGCCTTAACTGGGATGTAAATTCAAGACTTTCTTCCTATCCTAGTAGACTTTTGTTACTTAATCTGCCTTCTCTAGCTAATCGTAGAACCATGCATGGTGTTATATTTATTAACAACCTTATCCAAGGTGACATAGATAGTAGCGACTTACTTAGTAGACTACACTTTTCTGTCCCTGGTAGAATCACCCGTAATTACCTTCCTCTAAAACTTCCCAATTGTAGCTCGAACTATGCCCTGCATGAGCCATTCAGGGTATTATGTTCGGACTATAATAAACTATACTTCATTGTAGCTAACAATAACAACTTGATATCTAGCTTAAAATTACAACTCCTCGCCCACTTATCTAGAATTTAGTCTCATAGTAGTACTTTCAACATACTGCATGCTTTAACACTCTACTCATAATTTTATTTGCATTTGGTTACTAACACTAACTCTGCTGATCTGATTGGGTTTTTCTGGGTTTTCCCCAATCCTATGCAACAAATGTTGGATCGGCTTTTCTTTATCCCAGTTTGCACGTTTGCACATTTGCACAATTTTTAAATAATTTTTTTCTTTTCTTTACATTTAAGGTTTTACCCTTAATTTAAAATTACCTCTAGTTTAAAATTTCAACTTAAATAATTTAAATCTTATTTTAATTGTTTCTTTACTTTTAAAAAAGTCGACTGATCATAGTTCGACTATAAACTAAACTAAATAAATAAAAACATTCAATTTACTTTCATTAATACCAAAATAAGTATTTGCCGATTCATTATGGCTTAACTGTAATTCTTTAGGAATTATAGATCTTCTTAAAATTGTTATCGGACTCCCTGAATCTAAGAGGCACCCTATAGAGACAAAATTTGACTTACAATTATTTGCATCACAGAAACTTATATCAAAGTATCTTACATAATTGTCATTTGGTGTTGTCTTCTTGTATATTGAACATTCTCTAGCCAAATGTCCCACTTTGCCGCATGCATAGCACGCTACATCTGGACGCTTCGGCTTTCGGCACTCTGCAGCTATATGTCCCGAACAATTGCAGTTAAAACATTTAACAACCCTCTTTTCTTTTTCCTTCAGTAGGACGAGGCATCCCAATATCACGGAACGAATGCAGAACTGCAGCTGGTGTAGCAAAACGTGGTATCTTGCCTTGGTCTCTGAGTTCAACATTCGGTATACCCTCCAGTATATACTGCACCATTTCGTCATCGGTAATGTTTAACTTGTTTGCCAACATCAGTTTGTCATAATAATAGCTTGCAAACACTTCGTCATTGAGCCATTTACGTTTTTCTAAGCTTTGACGTAGCTCTACAAGATTGCCTTTCGTTCCGACTCTGATTTGCATTTGTGAAAAAATGTTATCTATGTCTCCTGACAACAGTGAGGGTTGTGACAAAGCCAATAGTTTCCTTTTCCTTTGGCACGAGCACAAATAAGCGGGCGCATAATATCGTCACTGATATTGAATACCGCTCGCACATTTTGTGCCACTGTCAACCACTCATTTACATTTTTTTCTCCGTCATATTCAGGTATAAACTCCTTGACAGTGTTGAAATCAACATTGCTAGGTTGTGTCGTAGCTTTTACATTATTATTTGCATTTGCTTTGCAAAAACGAACATCATCCAACGTATTGTTCACAAATGAACTTGTAGCATACTTTTAATTTGCAACACTAAAGCCGATTTGCTGCCTTTGGTTGGTAATTTAAACTTTTCGCACCACAACTTCAAATCGTGTAAAGTTAGGTCACTCAAATCGCCGCTTAAAATTTGTATGTCCATATCATCCATAATAGTCTTATAAACGTAGATTTACGACCACTTCTGAATTTTAGTAGATAGAGTAGTCGGATATCCTTTTTTCAGTTAGAAATCAATTAAAGTTTTTATTTTAGGCTCGATTATTTTTATTTCACAATCCGCGTCCGTACAATTCTGCGTTGCATCGAAAAGTCCAGTGCGTCGCTTCTCTTCTCTCTCTACTCCTCTTGTTCTCGCTAGAGGCCGCTTAGTGAATTACAACTGTTTAACCTATAATAGTTACAATAGATGGCGTTGAGCCAAGATCGACAAACTAAAGGATACATACAATTACACAGAGTCTTACATACTAATTATAACTACACGTACTACATATTACTACAATATCAATGATTAGCTCTCTAATGTTTTCATATTTAGATTTCCGTTTGAAGCAAATTTTCAAAAATACTTCTCCTTCTGGTGGTGTTTCTATCATCCCTACAGCCCGTAGGAGGTAGTAGGATTTTCGATCCAAATACCACTGACCCTTATCATGAAATATTTGGTACGTATCTCTGGGACCTTTTTTTTGTTTTTTGAGCTCACAGAGATAATGCGACGATCAGCTTTTCGCTTTTGCCTTAAATAATATGGCATCGGGTTGTATGACAGCCGATGATATTGTCCTTTTCCAATCTAGAATATGCAAAACATCGGCAGTGCCCGATGATGCAATTCATCTGTTTAGTAATAATGATGAGGTAGATTTATTCGATGTAATGAAACTTAACTCAATTGCTAATGAGCAATTTTCCTCTACTGCTGAAGATTTTATTAATGCGGACCATTTGGAACCAGCTAGGAAACAAAGAATGTTAAAAGAAGTGAAGGGTTTTAAAACTTCCGCTACACAGGGACTCTGTACGCCTCTTCTCCTAAAAATACTGCCAATTACATGATGACGGTCAATGTAGACACAGGGGATGGATAGTAAACGGGGCATCAGGTGTGTTGATGCAAATAGATTTCAATACATCTAACACTCCAAACAGTTTATGGATGAAATTTACAGGGGAAACTGTAGGAGAATCTGTGCGTTCGAAGTGTACACATCGTACAGATCCTTAATGGACTCCTATTCAGAAAATTGTTCGCAGTTTTCAATATTCAAATATCGTATGGCAAAGTGGTAGTCCATGCTAATTCCAGAATGCAGCGTGCTGCATTATACGTAGCTAGCAGTAGAGCAACTACTGCTTTAGGATTATTCATTATTGGGAACTTGTTTCCTCCTAGGTCTCCACAAAATAATGATAAAGTGAAAGCCCAATTGAAGAAAATGCGGACTGAAAAACTACTACTACTCATTACGATTATTTAATTAACAGTTCTGCCCTTAACATTTTCTTCCATAATACTCAGAGCTTGAATTCCCATCTTGAAGATATTCAATCGGACAAGCTGATGCTTCAATCATCAATATTATGCTTCGTGAAACTGTAGAAATACCTGGGTTCACTATTGTGGTTCAACTTGAATCAATTAGGCCTTTAACAGGCATCATAATTTATGTAAAGAACGAGCTAGTAGATAGAGTTTCCCATACCTTTAGCAGTAGAAAAACTTTTGGCTCAGTAGTTTTTGAGTTCGGCATATTTAGGTTTGATGCAATAAGTTTTCTTATATTATATAAAAGTCCAGACTTTCCTCTGTCCGCATATAATATAGAATTTGAGGAGATAATTCAGCAATTTTCTCGTTTAGGTGATTTAGGGTAGCTTGCTAGTTTAAGAAGACTTTAATTTGTGCCTCAAAACCTTTAACAGGTGTAGGAGTATTTATAATTCTTTGAGTAGCAAAGGATTAAGGAGTTTGTTAGATTTGAAAACGTCCACTACCAATATGGATACACATATTGATTGGGCGATTTCAAATATATTATTGTAGATAATGAAAAGATTAGCGGTAGGACTTTTGAGGTTTTGCATAGCCATCACAATGGGATATCTGTTAGTATTCAGGATAGCATGACTTTGTAATGTTTGGAATAGGTTAGAAATTAAGAAATCTAAATAACAGGATATATGTAAATATGTATGTAGGCATATTTTAATAATACTTTAATTTAATTATCTATTAGTTAAGTATAACCATTGAAAGGAAAATTGGTTTGATAATTATTATTATTTTTATTGTTTTTATACCTTTGGACCTTGGTATCGATATTGGCCAATTTAAAATTTATGAAGAAATACCGATATATACTGCTCACACCGCTTTAGGAAATTGGGGCGATAAATGATTGGCAAAATATTGAAATTTAAGAAAGGTGGCAGCGCACTGCAGTATTATTATTAATTTATAGCTTGCGATTAGTATTATACAATTAAATTCTATTTATTGCAACATACGTGTACGTCCAACGGTATCCCACTGTCGCGTTCCGCTCGACTGTTGCTCTCGTTATACGCTTGGACCATTGAAAATGGTCAAAAAAGGGTATACTAACTTTGTGCAAATGTAGGGCAGAAAGAGGCGTCGGAGACCCCATAAAGTATACATATTCTTGCTCAGGATCACTAGCCAAGTCGATTGAGCCATGTCCGTCTGTCTGGATGAACGGGTCGATCTTAGCTATTACAAAAGCTAGAGACGCCAAATTTAGCATGAAGATTCCTGTATACCATACGCAGATCAAGTTTACTTTCAATTTGGAATAACACGCCTACCGCCAATTTTGTTATACTCGTACATTGCGATTTACATTCGGAATACTCAATTGTTAACGTTCTGCTTTAGCATAAATATAGATAAAATCTATATGAACTTAACCTTCAAATTGCAATCCGATCGGACAATAAACACTGAAGTTATTAGATAAACCATTTCGACCCTTCGACCAGCAAAGAAATTGTCGATGACGTCAGAACTAAATTACTTGTGCAGGAAAGAAGAGGACAAACAATGCGAGCGCGAAGCACGAGCTGTTTCTCGACTTTTCTTTCGCATGCACATGACAATTACCGAAAATCCATGTGCATAAATATATGCTAACACTCAACCAATAGGTGGCGTGGTAAATGAATATGAATGTATGCAAGTATTTACATGCATTTGTAAATATTCATAATATGCTTACGTGCACATACCATATGATTATTATTGATTAATTCATATTTAAGGGTCAGTAAAAAATACAAAACTATAAAATTCAATTAATTAAATATTGACTTTGATTACGCGATATATTGCAAGTTATCGATATTGGCCAATTCAAAATTTATAAAGAAATACCGATATGTACTGCTCACACCGCTTTGTGCAGTCTTTCGCGCGCTAGGAAAATTGCGGCGATAAATTATTAACAACGTACCGAAATTGATGCAAGGTGGCAGCGCACTGCAGTGTTATGATTTATTTGTAGCTTGCGATTAGTATCATACATTTAGATACTTTTTATGGCATCATACGTCCAAGGATATCCCACTGTCGCGTGCTGCTCGACTGTTGCTCCCGTTCTCGACTCTTCATTTCCATGTCCATGTCAATTACCGAAAATACATGTGTATACATGCAAACACTTACACATACTTAATTTGTGTTCACACACACATACATATGTATGTAAAATTATATACATTCAATAGCGTGGGTGATCGGTATGCATGAATGCAGGTATTTACAAGCTTTATAATATAGACATATTATTATTATTATTTAATAATTTATATATTGACTATTTATTAAATAAATATTAATTTAGATTTCACGATATATTATGAGCTATCATATTGATAGCTTTTAATATATATATAACATATCGATATATATTTTATATTTTTTGCATATAAATTACATTAATATGTGTAAATTATATTATATCCCCACGTCTGTTGAGTCTATGTTTTCAAACAAGAGCAACAGTCGAGTTGCACACGACAGTAGGATACCCTTGGACGTATGTTGCCATAAAAAGTATTTAATTGTATAATACTAATTGCAAGCTATAAATTAATAATAATACTGGAGTGCGCTGCCACCTTGCTTCAATTTCGATATTTTGCCAATAATTTATCGCCGCAATTCCCTAAAGCGGTGTGAGCAGTAGATTTCGGTATTTCTTTATAAATTTTAAATTGGTTAATATCGATAACAAGGTCCAAGGGTATAAAAATAAAAAAATAATAATAATTATCAAACCAATTTTCCATTCAATGGTTATACTTAACTATTAGACAATTAAATTTAAATTCATGCTGAATACTAACAGATATCCCATTGTGATGGCTATGCAAAACCTCAAAAGTCCTAGCACTAATCTTTTCATTATCTAGTATATTTGAAAACGCCCAATCAATATGTGTATCCATATTGGTAGTGGACGTTTTCAAATCTAACAAACTCCTTAATCCTTTGCTAATCAAAAAATTATAAATACTCTTACACCTGTTAAAGGTTTTGAGGCACAAATTAAAATCTCCTAAAACTAGCAAGCTATCCCCTAAATCACCTAAACGAGAAAATTGATGAATTATCTCCTCAAATTCTATTTTAAATGTGGACAGAGGAAAGTCTGGACTTTTATATAATATAAGAAAACTTATGGCATCAAACCTATATATGCCGAACTCAAAAACTACTGAGCCAAAAGTTTTTCTACTGCTAAAGGTATGGGAAACTCTATCTACTAGCTCGTTCTTTACATAAATTATGATGCCTGTTAAAGGCCTAATTGATTCAAGTTGAACCACAATAGTGAACCCAGGTATTTCTACAGTTTCATTGCTTATGGAAGTTTCCACGAAACATAATATTGATGACTGAAGCATCAGCTTGTCCCATCGAATATCTTCAAGATGGGAATTCAAGCTCTGAGTATTATGGAAGAAAATGTTAAGGGCAGAACTGTTAATTAAATAATCGTAATGAGTACACAGTAGTTTTTCAGTCCGCAATTTCTTCAATTGGACTTTCACTTTATCATTATTTTGGGGAGACTTAGGAGGAACAAAATTCCCAATAATGAATAATCCTAAAGCAGTAGTTGCTCTACTGCAAGCTACGTATAATGCAGCACGCTGCATTCTGGAATTAGCATGGACTACCACTTTGCCATACGTAGCTCCCTGACTCTTATGAATTGTGATGCCTTCAGCAGGCACAATTGGAAACTGCCTACGGTCAATGTTAATTTGTCCGTTATTTGAATATTGAAAACTGCGAACAATTTTCTGAATAGGAGTCCATGAAGGATCTGTACGATGTGTACACTTCGAACGCGCAGATTCTCCTACAGTTTCCTCTGTAAATTTCATCCATAAAATGTTGGGAGTGTTGGATGTATTGAAATCTGATGCACACCTGATGCCTCGTTTACTAATCCATCCCCTGTGTCTACATTGACCGTCATCATGTACTTGGCAGTATTTTTTAGGAGAAGAGACGTACAGAGTCCCTGTGTAGCGGAAGTTTTAAAACCCTTCACTTCTTCTAATATTCTTTGTTTCCTAGCTGGTTCCAAATGGCCCGCCTTAATAAAATCTTCAGCAGTAGAGAAAAATTGCTCAGTAGCAATTGAGTTAAGTTTCGTTACATTAAATAAATCAACCTCATTATTATTACTAAACAGATGAATTGCATCATCGGGCACTGCCGATGGTTCGCATATTCTAGATTGGAAAAGGACAATATCATCGGCTGTCATACAACCCGATGCCATATTATTTAAGGCAGAAGCGAAAAGCTGATCGTCACGTTGACGCATTATCTCTGTGAGCTCAAAAACAAAAAAAGGTCCCAGAGATACGTACCAAATATTTCATGGTAAGCGTCAGTGGTATTTGGATCGAAAATCCAACTACCTCCTACGGGCTGTAACTGTCTAAGATCACCGAATACGATGATAGAAACACCACCAAAAGGAGAAGTATTTTTGAAAATTTGCTTCAAACGAGAATATAAATAAGAAAACATTAAAGAGTTAACCATTGATATTTCATCAATAATAATTAATTTAAGATCGATTAACCTTGAATGAAGGCTATTAACTAAATCATGGCTTAAGGCCCTTAGAGGTGCTGAGCGAGATTGATTAACAGGAAGTGAAAACATGGAACCACTAATTCCGAATGCTGCTTTTCCTGTTGGTGCACATAAGAGGATTTTAACAGATGTCGGATCAGCTCCTGGTATACTGTTATACATTACGGATAATGACTGAAAAATTGCTGATATAAGTCGACTCTTTCCGACTCCGGCGCCGCCTCCAACAAATTCATAAAAGACTGTATTGATTTTGGCATTATGCAAAGCATGTGTAAAATATAACTTCTGCTTTAAATTAAGAGATCTAACTATATTAGCTAAGCTTTCCTGAGAAACTAAGGCTGGAAGCTTGATAAAACGGACATTACTATCTTCATCATTCATATCAATATTTCCATCCACATTTAAAACATTTAGATGTGGATCTATTTCAGGCAATCCTAAAACTGTGAAGCCATCATCTACCACTTCCTGTTCTCCTACTTGATTATTCTCATTTTCTGCTTCCTCTGTTAAGTGGCTCAGAGCATCTTCTAGTTCCCTATCATCTAGTAAATTATATTTTCTGCGATTGTTCTCTACTAACTCCGAATTTTCTCTACAGAACAGTTCACAGTCATGTGTGACTAAATCCAAATGCTCATCTCGCCATGGGGCGTAAAGCATTTTTAGCTCTCTGAAATAGTCACTTGTTTCTGTATTGACATTAAATCTCCTATACCTAATTATGCACGCAGTGGTCCTCTTTCTGATGAAGCCACTATTATCGCGAAGAGCGTAAACTATTGATTCAGAAGCCCTAGGCACATCATCGTCAAAGTCATCTGCATTTTCTTGGCGAGCTCCTCGTTCTGATTTGCAGTAGCTATAAAAAGCGGATATCTCAGTGCCAAATATAAATTTGTTACCTAAATGTTGTAACTTTTGCTTAATAGTTACATTGTTATTGTCTTTAATCTCATTGATTGCCTCACGCATCAACATTGAGATACCTCTCTGAGACTTGTTAATATAATTAACGACGTAGCTGCAGCAAGCATAGGGGTCTAAAATAAACTTAATATCCATATTTGCTCGCTGCAACAAAAGGAGGTGCTTATTATAAGCGTTAAGCTTGATTGCTGCAAAAGATCGCTTCAAAAAAACTTTTGGTTTCTTTATACTTGATCTTACAGCACTAATGTAGCCCTCATAACTAAGGTTAAGTTGATCGTGGGACAAAAAGTTGTTAAAATCGTTAAAATTTTCTACGCTTTCACGATCAAATGGGAAGACGAGCAGACTTTGAATTTTTTCGAAATTCCTACGATGCTCGGCCAAATTTGGAGCATTTTCTTCTAAAGGGAGAAGAATTTCTGTTTGAGGCATGGGAGGGTATGGGATACCAAATCTACAAATTTGTTTTGACCTAATTTCTCGCCTGCAAGAGTGCCCGTGACTATGGAGTTGATACTCCAAATATGGAGCAACGTCCGGGCAACTAGAATCAGCAGTAATAAACTGATCAATAAAGGACTTCACAGGCATAAATGTGGACTCATTCTTTAGGTCGAGCTTTGGGACGTCTTTCAGCCAGAACATGCCATGTATATGTGGAGAGCCTCTTTGCTGAAACTCCACTCGCCAATAAAACTTGATGACCTGGTGACAACCAAAGACACCGCCTTCCTTTTTCATCAGTTTTAAACCCTGTCTATATCGAAAATCGAAATATCTGGCACAGGTCACTGGGTCTGCTCTAATGAGAAAATTTAACGCTTCTTCTTCGGATACTTCTAGCTTGTCTACTTTTTTTACATAGCAAGACTAAAAGCTCCGGCCACCTAGTTTCCGCTGCGGAAAATGTTATAAAAAAAGTTGGAAGCCCTACCTGCCTAATCATAGCCATCACTTTCTTTTTCTCGTCCTCCCAATGAGCAGGAGACGTGCGAATACCTTTTAAAAGCCTATAGCCATCATCATGAAGTATTAACCTATTTAAAGTTTCATCATTACGCACATCAGCAGCCGAAATGCCTTGAGTGGCAGAGTGCTTACGTAAGCAAATTGATGTGCTATTCCTAATGCTAATCATTTCTAACTTTTTGAAGTTATGAAATAATTTATCAGTTCTACAACCTCTTCTATCAAAATTCCTAAGCTCTGATCTAACTATAGTTGTAAAACTTTCCTGACATTTCCTTTTAATGCCTGCAAATATTGTGGAAAAAGCCAGCTCCTCTGAATCACAATCGGTTATCATGTCAAGAGGTCGCTGACCCTCTCCTGGTGCTATAGCAATTCGAGGAATATCTATGTTTTCAACAGGGACATTTTCCATGAAGGTTTCTTGACCTCCTGGATTCAACTCTACCTCTTCTTCTACTACTCTATGCTCATTAGGTTGTGCTGCCTTTTCTAACATTTGACACACAATGTCCCTGTCGTCTGCTGACGCAACAAATGGTACAGTCTCAGCTGAGTAAGAAGACAACCACTGCTCATTGATAGTAACCTGGTGCTTCCTATAAAGTTCTGTGTTCACTAAATACCGAATTGCATCAACTATATTTGAGGGCCTTATGGTTTCAGCCATGAAATCATGGTTATACTCCATCCTACGCTTAAGATGAATCTGAACTACTTCGGCTTCATTAAATGCCCTGGGAAGGAAAGTTACAACATTTGCAACTGGAATTGGCACATTGATCACTGCTCCTTTAATGGCACTTTGACGTCCATATCCAAGAGACTTTATGATCATAAAAGGAAGACGGGGAGAAATCAGCCTTTCTTCTAGAGGCGTCAAGCCTTTCAGGCATTCCGGAAGCTCCGGAAAATTTAGGCCATTTGTAATAGAAGCCTTTGGTTTATTCCCTGACTTAATACTGCGGCTGCAGGTTTTGCAAAAGCTAAACCTATTATTATGGGATGGAAACATAGAGGAAAGATACAAAATATCAACACTATCTGCCTCACTACACTTTTCCTCTATGACCTCACGCGAAATTTTGTCCACTTGATGTGGAAACCACAAACCTTTGCAACATATGCAAACCTGATCGGGTCCCTGCTTGACTGTCTTATTAAAATTGGCTATTAGGCAATCTAAACTAGTTTTAACCTGCGATATCCTATCATCTGGAAGGGTATTCGCACGTTCCACTCTATTGCGGGACGCGTTTCTCCTATTCTCTGCTATCCTATTGGTGCAAATACTCCTATATAGACTCACTCTTTGCGACATATTCCTATGGGCTTCAAAGGCCTCACGTTGAGCTCGAATTCGAGCACTGCGGCGTGCACTAGTATTGCGTGCCTGCTCAACAATACTACGAATAGGATTGTTTCTAACCTGAGACCTTTGACTTCTAAAATTTTTTCTTTCTAAAATTCGCGTCTCCTGATTTTGTCGCTGAATCGCCCTTCTAACAGCATCTCGTCCGCTTTCGTTGGACCTGAATTGTGGACATTGCCTGCGCCTCGATCGACGCAAAGTATTGGAAAGTTGTTCGGCATTTCTAGTTGAATGATCAGTTCGTCGAACACGGCGACGAACTGCATCCTGCTCTCTTTCCTGAGATCGAAACTCAGCATCTTGCCTGCGACTCGAACGACGCGAAGTGTTGGCAAGTTGTTCGTCTGTTTTAATTGCAGAATCACTGCGACGTACACGGCGACGAACTGCATCCTGCTCTCTTTCCTGAGATCGAAACTCAGCATCTTGCCTGCGACTCGAACGACGCGAAGTGTTGGCAAGTTGTTCGTCTGTTTTAATTGCAGAATCACTGCGACGTACACGGCGACGAACTGCATCCTGCTCTCTTTCCTGAGATCGAAACTCAGCATCTTGCCTGCGACTCGAACGACGCGAAGTGTTGGCAAGTTGTTCGTCTGTTTTAATTGCAGAATCACTGCGACGTACACGGCGACGAACTGCATTCTGCTCTCTTTCCTGAGATCGAAGGTCAGCATCTCGGCTGCGCCTCGAACGACGCGAAGTGTCAGCAAGTTGTTCTTGTAATCTGATTGGCGAAGAAGCCCGAAGAGTAGTGTGACGAATCGCGTCCGGTAATTGCTCAACGGCCCTAAATGTTCTATTACTTCTGCGGACTCGATGCTGTTGACTATCTCTAACCCTTTCAGCTTCCCTAAATTCGAAATTTTGCCTACGTTCTCTATGTGCCTCTAGATTATTTACGCGTTCCTGCTCAGAAAAGTCTATATCTGACCTATTCAAACGATTTCTTTTTCGCTGTGTTTGACTCCTATTGCAAGCTGACTTTCTCTTAAGTCTAGGCATCTTCTAATATATAAGTTTTAAAATAATATATAGGTATGTTAAAAATAAAATTCTTATAAATTAATTTAATTTGAACATATATTTATCAAAAATTAATATATAGTTATATATATAAAATAAAGTTAGTATATTTATTTATATATATAAATATATTCATATATTTAAATAGATATATATATATATTATAATTATATTCATATATTTAAATAAATATATGTATATTATTTAAAATAATTATATTATAAATGAAAATAAATATCTAATGAAAGAACAAATAATAATAAAATTTAATAAGGAAAATAAAAATAAACAAAATGTGGAAAAAAGAATAAATATAAATCAAAGAAATAATAAATTAAACCTGCAAGAAATTCCAGCGAAAATTCCAATTTGAATCGCGGAAACGAACCGATACCGATGTTCATGTACAATCACACACACTTCAGAAGAGTCTATAAACATATATGTATGCATGCACAAAAATACGTTACGCTGTGTACCGCACTTTTCTAAAATTGCGCGCCACGTTCCGGGCAGGGCTCAATCATTCACACGCATAAAAAATGTTCCGTTAACGCATAACAATCACACACCAGGATTTACTTATTATATACTCGACTTATATTAATTTGCATTAAATGTTAAATGTATCACGAACACGCGAATTAATTATATATTATTTTATATTTAATATCGAAAATACAAATGATAATCGACAATCGACGACGACACCGAACACGCCAATCGCAAACTACAAATTAACATAACACTGAAGCGCGCTGCCACCTTGCAACAATTTTGATAGGTTGCCAATATTTTATCGCCGCAATTAAAAAGTGCGCGAAACCTTAAATTTATAATAATGATCTATAGAATCTAATATACATACAAAATATACATATATTAAAAAAACAAAGTAGAAGAAATGTTAGTACATTTTTTTCAAACATAGTTTCAATAGACGTGGGGATATAATATAATTTACACATATTAATATAATTTATATGCAAAACATATGAAATATATATCGATATGTTTAATATATATTAAAAGCTATCGATATGATAGCTCATAATATATCGTGAAATCTAAATTAATATTTATTTAATAAAAAGTCAATATATAAATTATTAAATAATAATAATAATATGTCTATATTAGAAATCTAGTAAATACCTGCATTCATGCATGCCGATCAACCACGCTATTGGTTGTATATAATTTTACATATGTATGTGGGAACACAAATTAAGTATGTATAAGTGTTTGCATTTATGCACATGTATTTTGGGTAATTGACATGTGCATGAAAAAGAAGAGTCGAGAAACAGCTCGTGCTTCGCGCTCGCATCGTTTATCCTTTTCTTTCATGCACAAGTAATTTAGTTCTGACGTCATCGACAACTTCTTTGCTTTCTTCATATTCATATATACGCCACCTATTGGTTGAGTGTTAGCATATATTTATGCACATGTATTTTCGGTAATTGACATGTGCATTGAAAAGAAGAGTCGAGAAACAGCTCGCGCTTCGCGCTCGCATCGTTGTCCTTTTCTTTCATGCATAAGGAATTTAGTTCTGACGTCATCGACAAGTTCTTTGCTGGTGGAAGTGTCGAAATGGTTTATCTAATAACTTCAGTGTTTATTGTCTGATCGGATTGCAATTTGGAGGATAAGTTCATATATTATTTATCTATAAATATGCTAAAGCAGAACGTTAAGAAATGAGTTCTTCGAATGTAAATAGCAATGTAAACCAAAATTGGCGGTTTGCGGGGGCGGTAGGCGTGTTATTCCAAATTGAAAATAAACTTGATCTGCGTATGGTATACAGGAATCTTCATGCTAAATTTGGTGTCCGTAGCTTTTGTAATAGCTGAGATCGGCGCGTTCATCCAGACATGTGTGATTGTGCGTGAATATCGGTATCGGTTCGCTTCCGCGATTCAAATTGGAATTTTCGCTGGAATTGCTCGCAGGTTTAATTTTTTATTTTCTTAAATTATATTTCTTCTTTTTTCCACACTTTGTTTATTTTTATTTTCTTTATTAATTTTTATTATTTGTTCTATTATTAGATATTTATTCATTTATTATTATTATTATTATTATTTATAAAATAATTATAATATATAATATACATATATTTATTTAAATATTTGAATATATTTATATATATAAATAAATAAACCAACTTTATATTATATATATAACTATATATTAATTTTTGATAAATATATATTCAAATTAAATTAATTAATAAGAATTTTATTTTTAACATATTGTGACGACGTATGAAACGCGTCACAAAGATTTATCTAGTTTTAAGTTTAAATGGACAAAATATATTTTAAGTTGATAATACCCCATGGGTTTGCATGTAATGGGTAGCAAGCAGGGGAAAAGGCAAAGACATAGACAAAGCATAGGCGAGACATAGGCAGGGGCATAGGCAAGTGCAAGCCGCGGGGTGCGGAATACAAGCAAAACGCCCGGTGGTCGGCGCCCATGCACACAAGCAACGGCGGTTCGACAAATTTTGCGACGCCTGTGTAACGGCGTCTTGACAAATTTTGCGACGCCTGGGTAACGGCGTCTTGACAAATTTTGCGACGCCTGGGTAACGGCGTCTTGACAAATTTCGCGACGCATATGTGTCGGCGCCCGAAAATTCCAGAAGCAGACCGAAGCGAGCAAAAGCAGACGAGCAGAGCAAAGCGAAGCAAGCAGAGCAAAGCGAGCAGAGCGAAGCGAGCAGAGCGAAGCGAGCAGAAGCATGCAGGCAGCACGAAGCCGACGCAGCAGAAACACACGAACGGATCGATGCAGGCGACAAGTCGCGTGCCGATCTAGGCATGCAGGGCGCCAGGCTAGGCAAACGGCAAGTTCGCAAGCAAAGCGACACGAGCCGAAGCATGATCGGCCGAGCATAGGCAGCGACCGCGGGTAGCGACCGCGGGCAGCGCCGCCCAGGCAGCGACCGCGGACAGCGGCGAGCGGCAGCGGACGAAAAGCGTCGAAATCAAGGCTGCAAAATTAGGCCACGTCAGTAGTGCCAGGCGAGCAAAAGAGGCCAGTCGGATCCGCCCGAGAAAACATCTTTACAGATGGCGCCCGAGCAGGGACTACTAAGACTAGACATTTAGAAGAGAAATTTTAACAACTTTTAGTGGATTAAAGACCCACAGAGGTTATGTTAGACAAGCGCAGAGAACCGCAGAACTAGACAAGGGGTAGAGCATGTTTTAAACAGGGTATCATGGCAAGCATAGGGAACATTGATTTTTTTTTTTTTCTAAAAAAAAAATAGTTTGTAGGGCAGGCTGTACACGAGCTTTTCTGGAAAAAAAAAACCAGTACAACGAAGCGAGCATAGGCAACGTAGGGAATTTCTAAAATCTGGGGTACAGACGGTACAGGGTTTTAACTACTGCGCACGCGGGCGTTTGCGCCAACTTTAGCTGTATTTTTTTTTCTCACTGCTTGACCCTTTTCCCCTTGCGCCGGCGTAACCTGACTGGTGACACTACCGAGACCAGGTACTATAAGACTCGGTGCCGAACACCGAGGCAGTCAGTTGAGTGCGGACACTCAAACGAGTAACAGCGATCGCGAACTAAAGTAAAGCAAAGGAAGAATCCTTAAAAGAAAGTTAAAAGGATCCCTTCATTTTTTTGAATAAAATTTTAAAACGTCTCAAGCAACGCGCTAGTGCAACATAAATTTAAAAAAAAAATATATAAAAATAAAATAAAATGGGAACACAGTGGATCGCCTTTCGTCGCAAGAATGAGCTCCAGGCAATCCTAAAGGAACTAGGATTGGACACCAGCGGTACAGTGGAGGAGATGCGCAGTCGCCTGGTGGCAGTCGTAAACCAGGGCGATTTGTCGAAGGAGCAGCTGCAGCGTATGCTAGAGCTAGAAGCTAGCCTAGGCACCGCGCCCACCCCTGATGTCAAGGAGGTTCGATCCCGTGGCCCGTCACCAGTGCCCAAGGACCCGAACACAGAGGACGTGTCCCCGATGCCCGGAGCGGATACGCGCCGCGCTGCAAACACAGCGGCCGTAACCACGTTGCCCGTTCCCAACTTCGCGGCAAGAGCCCCGGCCACGAGCGGTATGGCTGGAGCCGGCTACAGGAGGATGGAGCCATACGAACTGGCAGACCGTGTGCACCGCTGGGGCGTGTCGTTTAGTGGGGCGGCGGCGGATCCGTGGCGCTTCATTGAGCATGTGGAGGAGAAGGCTGAAATGTACCAAATCAACGTACAACAGCTGCCACAGGCGATCGCGAACACGCTGTCGGGACAGGCCGAGGACTGGTTCCGGGTGAACCGCCTTTACCGAGCCACGTGGGAGGAATTTAAGCAAGAATTCACGGACTTCTTCTTACCCCCGCGTTATTTCCAACGACTGGAGGACGCGATACGTAGTCGCGTACAACGTTCCGCGATTACACCCTGGAGTTACGAACCATGATGCAACGCGCCAGATACACTCGGGAGCAGGAGCTAGAGAGGATCTACGACAACTTGTTGCCCGAATACCAGCTGTTCACACGGCGCCATGAGTTCGAGACTCTGGCCCAGCTGAGCCAGTTGATTACGACCTACGAGACCACCAAGGGATTACAACGGCAGCGAGGACCCAGATATCCAGAGCAACGGAGCAGCGACCAACAACCAAGATCGGCGCCAATTCCGGCCACGAGCGAGGGCGGAACCACTCCCTTGGCGAACGGAGCCGCGGCGGCGCCGGAACCCACAAGGAGCAACACGCAGCGCCTGTGCTACAACTGCGCGCAGCCGGGACACGTGCAGACGAACTGCCGCAACGACAGGGTCCTTTTCTGCTGGGACTGTGGACGGCGTGACGTGCGCACTATGGACTGCTGCCGGCGGGACCAGGCGGGAAATGCTTCGCGTCTTCAACCGATTTGTCAATATTGAGGATTTGACGACGGATGCCACGATCGACACCGGAGCTACACGCAGCTTCATAAGTGAGCGTATGGCCACCCGGCTGAGTACGCCCGATAACGAGCGGGTGGCGCTGGTCCGTATCAAGTTGGCTGACGGATCGTCGAGGGAAGTAACACCAGCGCTACGAGTGCGTGTCCAGCTCGGACAGAAGGAGACGATCATACCGATGCTGGTTCTACCGGTCATCTTGGATGATGTAATCCTCGGCATGGACTTCCTGTGCGGCATCGAGGCAACCCTCGAGTGCGGGCAAGCACGGTTGCGCCTCCAAAGTACACCGGAGGAGACAACCCCGACGGCCGGAACAACTCGCCGGGCAACGGAGGAAGCAGTAGCGCAGGCAAATAGTAAGGCCGCGGTCTTACCACCGGTTTGTCCCACCGCGCGGCGACTGAATCCGTTCCGACGACCCAGGAATACAGATGGACAGAGCAGCGAACATGGCAGAGATCACCAACGAAGGGAACGACAACAGACGCAGGAACAACGTGTAGGAAATCAAAGCAGAGTACGACACGAACAGGGCGTGGAGAAGCAGCCGGGTGTTCAAAACGTGGCGAACAACCCGGGAACAGAGGAAGGCACGAGGAAACCAGGCGAAGACGCGAGCCAGGTTACCTTAGCAGCTCGAAGCAAGCGCAGGCGCCGTAGGGGACAGCCTACGCCTGGCCACGCTGCATTGCGAGGCGCCGCGACGCAGGAAACGGGCGCAGCGTCAGACGAGGAACAGGTGGAGGCCTTCCTACAGTCTGAACTGGCCAAATTCGATGGGCTGATGGGGGTGTCGCACATTGCGGAGCACACCATCACCATGAGGGATGCGTACCCTATCAAGCAGAGGTACTACCCGAAGAATCCGGCCATGCAGAAGATCATCAACGAGCAAGTTGATGAGCTTCTGCGAGATGGTAGGATTGAGCCGTCCAGAAGCCCATACAGTGCACCAATTGTACTCGTCGGGAAGAAGACTGGAGAGATGCGGATGTGCGTGGATTACCGCCAGCTCAACGCGAAATCCATTCCGGACGCATACCCACTGCCGCGGATCAACCATATCTTGGAGAAGCTCAAGGATGCGAAGTTCATTTCCACATTGGATCTGAAGAGTGGGTATTGGCAGATACCTATGGCCCGGAGCAGCCGAGAGTACACCGCATTCACGGTACCCGGCCGAGGTCTCTTCCACTGGAAGGTGATGCCCTTTGGGTTGCATTCAGCCCCGGCCACATTTCAACGCGCGTTGGACGGAGTCATCGGACCAGACATGGAGCCACATGCGTTCGCATACCTCGACGATATCATCGTCATAGGGCGATCGTTTAAGGAACACTTGGACAACCTTCGAGAGGTGTTCCGGAGACTGCGGAATGCGAACTTGCGCCTGAACAAGGCCAAGTGCAGCTTCTTCCAGAAAAGCATCGTTTACTTGGGGCACCAGGTCAGCGAAGGTGGGATTCACACGGATCCTAACAAGATTGCCGCGATCAAAGAACTGCAACCGCCCACGACCGTCAAGGAACTGAGGAGATGTCTGGGAATCGCCTCCTGGTACCGACGCTTCGTGCCAAATTTCGCCACCTTGGTGTAACCCATGTCAGCACTGCTGAAAAAGGGTCGCCGATGGACGTGGAGCGAGGATCAGCAGCGGGCATTCGAGGCGTTGAAGACGAGCCTCACGGAAGCACCGGTACTGGCCTGCCCGGACTTCAGCGAGCGGTTCACGCTTCAAACGGACGCAAGCGACGTTGGACTTGGAGCGGTACTAACTCAACAGATACAAGGCACCGAACGAGTCATTGCTTTCGCGAGTCGACGCCTCTCCGGAGCCGAGAGCCGTTACTCCACCACAGAGAAGGAGTGCTTGGCTATCGTGTGGGCAAGTCGGAAGTTGCGGTGTTACCTCGAGGAATATGAGTTCGATGTCATCACGGACCACCTGGCACTCAAGTGGCTGAACAGCATCGAGAATCCCACCGGAAGGATTGCGCGCTGGGCGTTAGAACTTCAGCAGTTCCGCTTTAACGTGCATTACCGTCGGGGGGATCAGAACGGTGGCGGACGCGTTGTCCAGACGTCCATTAGAAACGCTACAGCAAGCCACGCAGGAGAACTTGCCTTGTCCATGGATCACCCGAATGCTGGATCTTCTGGAGAAGGAGCCCGAGAAATACCCGGAATTCATCAAGGAACATGACCAGCTTTACCGACGAGGAGGATTTCGACCTGACGAGGAGGACTACACGCCGTGGAAACTTTGCGTACCCAAACCATTACGCCAGCGAGTGTCACGATCAACCCGCCGCCGGACATCAGGGAGTACGGAAAACCCTGAACCGGGTCCGTCAACGTTACTACTGGCCAGGACTCTTTCGAGACGTAGCCCGATACGTTCAGAAATGCGAGACCTGCCAGAAATTCAAGGTGAGCCAACTGAAACCTCCAGGGCGGATGCACACCCGGTAAGTACAGGCACCTTTCGACGTTCTGTGCGCGGATTTCGTGGGGCCACTCCCACGCTCTACCCACGGGAATACCATGCTCTTGGTATTTTTCGACGCATTCTCGAAGTGGGTGGAACTGGTTCCATTACGGAAGGCAACGGCGATTCACCTGATGCGCTCGTTCCGGGAACGAATTTTGGCCAGGTTCGGCGTGCCCCAAACCGTCGCCTGCGACAATGGGACACAGTTCACGAGCCGGATCTTCGTGAATTTCTGCAAACAACTGGGCATGGACTTGCAACACACCGCACCGTACACACCACAGCAAAATCCTACCGAGAGGGCGAACCGCACCATTAAAACCATGGTGGCGCAATATTTAGGCGAGGAACAGAGGACGTGGGACGAGCACCTGCCCGAAATTAGCCTGGCGATAAATACCAGTGCCTCGGACACCACTGGATTTAGTCCGGCGTATTTAGTGCAGTGACTCCAATCATCCGAACGGAATCTAGAACACCGGAGGACAAGGAACGACACCTACAGGAAGTACACAGGACCGCGGCCGAGAATGCGCAGCAAGCGAGTGCGATCCAAGGACGGCACTATAACCTGCGTCGCCGAGAATGGAAGCCAGCCATCGGCGATCTCGTCCTGCTGCGACAACATCACTTGTCGAAAGCAGTCGACGGATTTGCCGCCAAACTCGCACCTCGCTCTGACGGTCCTTACAGAGTACTGATGTATACTTCGCCTACAATCTTACGGCTGCAGGAGGTTAAGACGAAACAACGACGCAACGCCGGATTGAACGACCTGAAGGCGTACTTCGAAGGAGAACACACCAGCGAAGGTCACCAGGTATCTGGGGGGCAAGGGGAGATTTAAATAAGCGGATAGGCAGGTTAGATATTAAGACATAGACGGAAGCCTTAGACGCACCATGTTAGGTAGGGACCTCTCAACTTTGCACCCACTATGACCTATCGGTGAACACTCCTGAAATAACCCTTTGTAATTCATAGCCTCGAACTGGTCCGCGACTAGTCCCCACCTGAGCAGCGGCCAGCGGATGAGGGGGTCCTCGACATAATGTTCGAGGGATGGGACCTGGAAGGCATGCCACCACTGGTACCGCACCCTGAAACCACCAGCGCCGATTCCACCGAAACCGAGGTGTGGTTCCCGGACTGGCTAGCGTCAAGCACCGAGCAGCCACCCGCCGACGACCCCAACGACGACATGGAGACGGAGGAGTGGCTTATAAATGATCTGCTCGCAGCTCAAGGATTTGCGGGCCATTGCCTCGCCGGGGTCGCCGAAGCGCCAGAAGTGGAGGCTTACCCCGAAGAATTAGGCCGGTACAGCCCCATCAGCGAGGCGAGCAGCTTCGGCACACCGCCTGCGCCGGCCGTTCGCGAGACAGAGTCGGGTGGGCCGCCCGAGGAAGAAGAACCCTCTACAAGCCGGGCTTGTACAACGGGAGACGGGCCGGTCTTCCCCCAGCACGGATTTGGCGCATCCTCACACCGCCCCCCCTAAAGGGCATACGTAAGGGGGGGGTGTGACGACGTATGAAACGCGTCACAAAGATTTATCTAGTTTTAAGTTTAAATGGACAAAATATATTTTAAGTTGATAATACCCCATGGGTTTGCATGTAATGGGTAGCACGCAGGGGAAAAGGCAAAGACATAGACAAAGCATAGGCGAGACATAGGCAGGGGCATAGGCAAGTGCAAGCCGCGGGGTGCGGAATACAAGCAAAACGCCCGGTGGTCGGCGCCCATGCACACAAGCAACGGCGGTTCGACAAATTTTGCGCCGCCTCCAACAAATTCATAAAAGACTGTATTCATTTTGGCATTATGCAAAGCATGTGTAAAATATAGCTTCTGCTTTAAATTAAGAGATCTAACTATATTAGCTAAGCTTTCCTGAGAAACTAAGGCTGGAATCTTGATAAAACGGACATTACTATCTTCATCATTCATATCAATATTTCCATCCACATTTAAAACATTTAGATGTGGATCTATTTCAGGCAATCCTAAAACTGTGAAGCCATCATCTACCACTTCCTGTTCTCCTACTTGATTATTCTCATTTTCTGCTTCCTCTGTTAAGTGGCTCAGAGCATCTTTTAGTATCATTTTAAAAGCCTATAGCCATCATCATGAAGTATTAACCTACGAGGGTCGTTTGATAAGTCCGTGACTTTTTGAATAAAATATATTTTTTTCGTCAAAGAAGCGTTTTATTTCTCAACATAATCTCCTTTTAGCTCTATACATTTAGTCCAGCGTTTTTCCAATTTTTTTATTCCTTCCAAATAATAGGTTTTCTCAAGGCCCTCAAAATAGTCGTTTGTTTCTGTGATGACCTCTTCATTTGACCCGAATCTCTTACCGCCGAGCCATTTCTTCATGTTTGGAAACAAAAAATAGTCACAGGGGGCTAAATCTGGAGAATATGCTGGATGGGGTAGCAGTTCGTAGCCCAATTTATGAAATTTTGCCATGCTGACTACACACGTGTGCACCCGTGCATTGTCCTGATGGAACAGCACTTTTTTTCGCCAAATGCGGTCGTTTCTGCTTCAAATCAATATCGAATCTGTCCAAAAGCTCTGAATAATATTCGCCGGTGATCGTTTTACCCTTTTCAAGGTAATCGATGTGAATGATACCTTGTGCATCCCAAAAAACTGTGGCCATGACCTTGTTGGCCGACAGACCCACCTTGGCCTTCTTTGGTGCACGTTCACCCGGAGAAACCCACTGTCTTGATTGTTCTTTGGTCTCTGGTGTGGTGTGGTGGATCCATGTTTCGTCTACGGTAACGAAACGGCGCAAAAATTCGTTTGGATTGCGGTTGAACATCGCCAAACACTCCTTTGAAATGGTCACACGGTTGCGCTTATGGTCGTGTGTGAGCAATCGCGGCACCCATCGCGCGGAAAGCTTTTTCATGTCCAAATATTCATGTAAAATGTGATGTACCCGTTCAGTTGAGATGCCTACAGCCTCAGCTACCTCACGCACTTTCATTCTCCGATCATCCAATATCATTCCATGGATTTTGTCGACGATTTCTGGCATGACGACCTCTCTTTGGGCGACCTGAACGTTCGGCATCACTTGTACTGGTACGACCACAACGGAACTCAGTAAACCATTTCTTAACCATTGAAATTGATGGTGCAGAGTCCCCATAATATTTATCAAGTCTTTCCTTGGTTTCGGTGATGGATTTTTTACGCAAAAAATAATGCTTAATTAGCACACGAAATTCACTTTTTTCCATTTTCGTTAAAATTCACGAGATCGTCTGCTTTCAATGCCTATAAAACGCAAACTAAGAAACGCAGCTTTCTCAAAATTTTACAGTCAGCTGTTAATCGATAACTGCTGACAGGAGCAGTGTTGTATTTAGAGCAGGTGCGCGGCAAATACAAAAAGTCACGGACTTATCAAACGACCCTCGTATTTAAAGTTTCATCATTACGCACATCAGCAGCCGAAATGCCTTGAGTGGCAGAGTGCTTACGTAAGCAAATTGATGTGCTATTCCTAATGCTAATCATTTCTAACTTTTTGAAGTTATGAAATAATTTATCAGTTCTACAACCTCTTCTATCAAAATTCCTAAGCTCTGATCTAACTATAGTTGTAAAACTTTCCTGACATTTCCTTTTAATGCCTGCAAATATTGTGGGAAAAGCCAGCTCCTCTGAATCACAATCGGTTATCATGTCAAGAGGTCGCTGACCCTCTCCTGGTGCTATAGCAATTCGAGGAATATCTATGTTTTCAACAAGGACATTTTCCATGAAGGTTTCTTGACCTCCTGGATTCAACTCTACCTCTTCTTCTACACCTCTATGCTCATTAGGTTGTGCTGCCTTTTCTAACATTTGACACACAATGTCCCTGTCGTCTGCTGACGCAACAAATGGTACAGTCTCAGCTGAGTAAGAAGACAACCACTGCTCATTGATAGTAACCTGGTGCTTCTTATAAAGTTCTGTGTTCACTAAATACTATCTTTGAGGGCCTTATGGTTTCAGCCATGAAATCATGGTTATACTCCATCCTACGCTTAAGATGAATCTGAACTACTTCGGCTTCATTAAATGCCCTGGGAAGGGAAGTTACAACATTTGCAACTGGAATTGGCACATTGATCACTGCTCCTTTAATGGCACTTTGACGTCCATATCCAAGAGACTTTATGATCATAAAAGGAAGACGGGGAGAAATCAGCCTTTCTTCTAGAGGCGTCAAGCCTTTCAGGCATTCCGGAAGCTCCGGAAAATTTAGGCCATTTGTAATAGAAGCCTTTGGTTTTTTCCCTGACTTAATACTGCGGCTGCAGGTTTTGCAAAAGCTAAACCTATTATTATGGGATGGAAACATAGAGGAAAGATACAAAATATCAACACTATCTGCCTCACTACACTTTTCCTCTATGACCTCACGCGAAATTTTGTCCACTTGATGTGGAAACCACAAACCTTTGCAACATATGCAAACCTGATCGGGTCCCTGCTTGACTGTCTTATTAAAATTGGCTATTAGGCAATCTAAATTAGTTTTAACCTGCGATATCCTATCATCTGGAAGGGTATTCGCACGTTCCACTCTATTGCGGGACGCGTTTCTCCTATTCTCTGCTATCCTATTGGTGCAAATACTCCTATATAGACTCACTCTTTGCGACATATTCCTATGGGCTTCAAAGGCCTCACGTTGAGCTCGAATTCGAGCACTGCGGCGTGCACTAGTATTGCGTGCCTGCTCAACAATCCTACGAATAGGATTGTTTCTAACCTGAGACCTTTGACTTCTAAAATTTTTTCTTTCTAAAATTCGCGTCTCCTGATTTTGTCGCTGAATCGCCCTTCTAACAGCATATCGTGCGCTTTCGTTGGACCTGAATTGTGGACATTGCCTGCGCCTCGATCGACGCAAAGTATTGGCAAGTTGTTCGGCATTTCTAGTTGAATGATCAGTTCGTCGAACACGGCGACGAACTGCATCCTGCTCTCTTTCCTGAGATCGAAACTCAGCATCTTGCCTGCGACTCGAACGACGCGAAGTGTTGGCAAGTTGTTCGTCTGTTTTAATTGCAGAATCACTGCGACGTACACGGCGACGAACTGCATCCTGCTCTCTTTCCTGAGATCGAAACTCAGCATCTTGCCTGCGACTCGAACGACGCGAAGTGTTGGCAAGTTGTTCGTCTGTTTTAATTGCAGAATCACTGCGACGTACACGGCGACGAACTGCATCCTGCTCTCTTTCCTGAGATCGAAACTCAGCATCTTGCCTGCGACTCGAACGACGCGAAGTGTTGGCAAGTTGTTCGTCTGTTTTAATTGCAGAATCACTGCGACGTACACGGCGACGAACTGCATCCTGCTCTCTTTCCTGAGATCGAAGGTCAGCATCTCGCCTGCGCCTCGCACGACGCGAAGTGTCAGCAAGTTGTTCTTGTAATCTGATTGGCGAAGAAGCCCGAAGAGTAGTGTGACGAATTGTGTCCGGTAATTGCTCAACGGCCCTAAATGTTCTATTACTTCTGCGGACTCGATGCTGTTGACTATCTCTAACCCTTTCAGCTTCCCTAAATTCGAAATTTTGCCTACGTTCTCTATGTGCCTCTAGATTATTTACGCGTTCCTGCTCAGAAAAGTCTATATCTGACCTATTCAAACGATTTCTTTTTCGCTGTGTTTGACTCCTATTGCAAGCTGACTTTCTCTTAAGTCTAGGCATCTTCTAATATATAAGTTTTAAAATAATATATAGGTATGTTAAAAATAAAATTCTTATAAATTAATTTAATTTGAATATATATTTATCAAAAATTAATATATAGTTATATATATAAAATAAAGTTAGTATATTTATTTATATATATAAATATATTCATATATTTAAATAGATATATATATATTATAATTATATTCATATATTTAAATAAATATATGTATATTTTATATTTAAATAAATATATGTATATTATTTAAAATAATTATATTATAAATGAAAATAAATATCTAATGAAAGAACAAATAATAATAAAATTTAATAAGGAAAATAAAAATAAACAAAATGTGGAAAAAAGAATAAATATAAATCAAAGAAATAATAAATTAAACCTGCAAGAAATTCCAGCGAAAATTCTAATTTGAATCGCGGAAACGAACCGATACCGATGTTCACGTACAATCACACACACTTCAGAAGAGTCTATACACATATATGTATGCATGCACAAAAATACGTTACGCTGTGTACCGCACTTTTCTAAAATTGCGCGCCACGTTCCGGGCAGGGCGCAATCATTCACACGCATAAAAAATGTTCCGTTAACGCATAACAATCACACACGAGGATTTACTTATTATATACTCGACTTATATTAATTTGCATTAAATGTTAAATGTATCACGAACACGCGAATTAATTATATATTATTTTATATTTAATATCGAAAATACAAATGATAATCGACAATCGACGACGACACCGAATACGCCAATCGCAAACTACAAATTAACATAACACTGAAGCGCGCTGCCACCTTGCAACAATTTTGATACGTTGCCAATAATTTATCGCCGCAATTAAAAAGTGCGCGAAACCTTAAATTTATAATAATGATCTATAGAATCTAATATACATACAAAATATACATATATTAAAAAAACAAAGTAGAAGAAATGTTAGTACATTTTTTCAAACATAGTTTCAATAGACGTGGGGATATAATATAATTTACACATATTAATATAATTTATATGCAAAACATATGAAATATATATCGATATGTTTAATATATATTAAAAGCTATCGATATGATAGCTCATAATATATCGTGAAATCTAAATTAATATTTATTTAATAAAAGTCAATATATAAATTATTAAATAATAATAATAATATGTCTATATTAGAAATCTAGTAAATACCTGCATTCATGCATGCCGATCAACCACGCTATTGGTTGTATATAATTTTACATATGTATGTGGGAACACAAATTAAGTATGTATAAGTGTTTGCATTTATGCACATGTATTTTGGGTAATTGACATGTGCATGAAAAAGAAGAGTCGAGAAACAGCTCGCGCTTCGCGCTCGCATCGTTTATCCTTTTCTTTCATGCACAAGTAATTTAGTTCTGACGTCATCGACAACTTCTTTGCTTTCTTCATATTCATATATACGCCACCTATTGGTTGAGTGTTAGCATATATTTATGCACATGTATTTTCGGTAATTGACATGTGCATGAAAAAGAAGAGTCGAGAAACAGCTCGCGCTTCGCGCTCGCATCGTTTATCCTTTTCTTTCATGCACAAGTAATTTAGTTCTGACGTCATCGACAACTTCTTTGCTTTCTTCATATTCATATATACGCCACCTATTGGTTGAGTGTTAGCATATATTTATGCACATGTATTTTCGGTAATTGACATGTGCATGGAAAAGAAGAGTCGAGAAACAGCTCGCGCTTCGCGCTCGCATCGTTGTCCTTTTCTTTCATGCATAAGGAATTTAGTTCTGACGTCATCGACAAGTTCTTTGCTGGTCGAAGTGTCGAATTGGTTTATCTAATAACTTCAGTGTTTATTGTCTGATCGGATTGCAATTTGGAGGATAAGTTCATATATTATCATATATTATTTATCTATATATATGCTAAAGCAGAACGTTAAGAAATGAGTTCTTCGAGTGTAAATAGCAATGTAAACCAAAATTGGCGGTTTGCGGGGGCGGTAGGCGTGTTATTCCAAATTGAAAATAAACTTGATCTGCGTATGGTATACAGGAATCTTCATGCTAAATTTGGTGTCCGTAGCTTTTGTAATAGCTGAGATCGACGCGTTCATCCAGACAGACAGACAGACGGACAGACAGACGGACATGGCTCAATCGACTCGGCTATTGATCCTGAGCAAGAATATATATACTTTATGTCTCCGACTCCTTTTGCCTGTTACATACATTTGCACAAAGTTAGTATACCCTTTTTTGACCATTTTCAATGGTCCAAGCGTATAAAAATAAACAATGAATAATGCGTAGACACTTTTCTTTTAAAAACGAAAGCTCGCGGTAAATATTTCGGTCACTTTCCCTTCGTAGATGTGTTTTGCAGGAAAGTCCACGTGTGCGCTCGATTGTGTCTGTGTGCTGTGAGTGATCGCTAGTTGACAAGCAAATACGCGCACCTGTGTTCAGAGACGAGTTGCGGTGTGGTGCAATACACCACCGAGCGATTTGTGAGAGTGCAGGCGGTAGTACCCGTAGTCACGAGCGTTCCCCCCCCACAGCCTACAGCCGACCAGGTGCGAAAACGCGGCCAAAAGTGTCAGGTACGGCAAAACACCCTTCTGCGTCGTTCACGAGTGTACGTGGAAGACACGGGCCACGTGAACGCGAGAAAAGGGGCGTGTTCGCTGTGCCCGACATGTCTCAGCTTTTCTGATCTGCCAGTGACCCCTTTCTCTCTCTTTCTAAACGTCTTGGTAGTCCTAGTCATTTATAAATTTTGCTGTAAAGACCCTGGCTAGACTGAGAGTTATACCCTAGCCCGAGAAAACATCTTTACAATATATATTATTTTATAGTTTATATATTAGAAGATGCCTAGACTTAAGAGAAAGTCAGCTTGCAATAGGAGTCAAACACATCGAAAAAGAAATCGTTTGACATAGACATAGATTTTTCTAAGCAGGAACGAGTAAATAATCTAGATGCACATAAAGAACGTAGAAACAATTCCGAATTTAGGGAAGCTGAAGGGGTTAGAGATAGTCAACAGCATCGAATCCGCAGAAGTAATAGAACATTTATGGCCGTTGAGCAATTACCGGACATAATTCTTCACTCTACTCTTCGGGCTTCTTCGCCAATCAGATTACAAGAACAACTTGCCAACACTTCGAGGCGCAGGCAAGATGCTGAGTTTCGATCTCAGGAAAGAGAGCAGGATTGAGTTCGTCACCGTGTACGTCGCAGTGATTCTGAAATTAAAACAGACGAACAACTTGCCAACACTTAGCGTCGTTCGAGGCGTAGCACAGTGGTTCCCATTGTATGGGGAAAGCGGCCAAAAATACTTCTAGTTGAGGTAGACACTTGAAACTTAGCACAAAATTTTCTTATTTTTGTAGCAAAATTATATGAAAAAATCAACCGGATCGGACCACTATATCATATAGCTGTCATATGAACGATCAGTTTGAAATTAAGTGTTAGTATGGAAAACGTTTTTGTTTTCAATTGTTTTGCAACGAAAACTTGGAATTCTACATAAGAAATTAGTATATATATCCAGGGAGAGCTTAGCGAAAATTGTATGTTATATCATATAGCTGCCATAGGAACAATCAGTCGAAAATCGTGATTTTGTTTGAAAAATCATTTTGTTGCAAACAATATTGGATGAGAATTTTTAATTCATTTAATAAAAACCACAAAATAATTTTTTAGGTTATATACATTGATATACTTATCTTTTAATTATTCAAAATTCAAAAAAATATATAGTACATATATACATATGTGCATATGTACAAGGTGAAACAATATATAATTTAAAAAGATTGCTCACCTGATTGGGCACCTGTCGGCACTTGAATTAAACGTCTTCTTAATTTTAAAATGTTAATAAACAATGTACAAAAAGAATTATTAAGTTAAGTGGAAATGGACATAACAAAAACTCCAACGAAAGATAGCAAACATAAACAAAGAACGTCTGCAACTATATACTAAACAATACACTAATTTACGCAAAACACAGAACGTCGTACATATAATTTTTGTTTTAAATATATACTAAATACCATTATTTATTATACGAATGCCTTCTACTGCAGAGTAATGTCGATTTATAAGGTTTTTTATTGACTTTACGGACAGCTTCACTTGAAAGTTGCTCACGCTGCAATAATCGATTGATATCATGCTGTCGCTGAATAGCTAGACAAATTATGAGAAAGTAATGATACATTTAAAGTCAACATTTGGACTTTGATTTTTTTATTTTTGGCCTATGGGGGGAACCACTGTGCGTAGGCAAGATGCTGAGTTTCGATCTCAGGAAAGAGAGCAGGATGCAGTTCGTCACCGTGTTCGACGAACTGATAATTCAACTAGAAATGCCGAACAACTTGCCAATACTTTGCGTCGATCGAGGCGCAGGCAATGTCCACAATTCAGGTCCAACGAAAGCGGACGAGATGCTGTTAAAAGGGCGATTCAGCGACAAAATCAGAAGACGCGAATTTTAGAAATGGCAATAGATAGAAGTCAAAGGTCTCAGGTTAGAAACAATCTTATATGCAGGATTGTTGAGCAGGCACGCAATACTAGTGCATGCCGCAGTGCTCGAATTCGAGCTCAACGTGATGCCTTTGAAGCCCATAGGATTATGTCGCAAAGAGTGAGTCTATATAGGAGTAGTTGCACAAATAGGATAGCAGAGAATAGGAAAAACGAGTCCCCCAATAGAGTGGAACGTGGGAATACCCTTAAAACTAGTTTAGATTGCCTAATAGCCAATTTTAATAAGACAGTCAAGCAGGGACCCGATCAGGTTTGCATATGTTGCAAAGCTTTGTTGTTTCCACATCAAGTGGACAAAATTTCGCGTGAGGTCATAGGGGAAAAGTGTAGTGAGGCAGATAGTGTAGATATTTTGTATCTCTCCTCTATGTTTCCATCCCATAATAATAGGTTTAGCTTTTGCAAAACCTGCAGCCGCTGTATTAAGTCAGGGAAAAAACCAAAGGCTTCTATTACAAATGGCCTAAATTTTCCGGAGCTTCCGGAATGCCTCAAAGGCTTGACGCCTTTAGAAGAAAGGCTGATTTCTCCCCGTCTTCCTTTTATGATCATAAAGTCTTTTGGATATGGACGTCAAAGTGCCATTAAAGGTTGATCAATGTGCCAATTCCAGTTGCAAATGTTGTAACTTCCCTTCCCAGGGCTTTTAATGAAGCCGAAGTAGTTTAGATTCATGAGTATAACCACGATTTCATGGGTGAAACCATAAGGCCCTCAAAGATAGTTGATGCTATTCGGTATTTAGTGAACACAGAACTTTATAAGAAGCACCAGGTTACTATCAATAAACAGTGGTTGTCTTCTTACTCTGCTGAGATTGTACCATTTGTTGCGTCAGCAGACGACAGGGACATTGTGTGTCAAATGTTAGAAAATGCAGCACAACCTAATGAGCATAGAGGTGTAGAAGAAGAGGTAGAGTTGAATCCAGGAGGTCAAGAAACCTTCATGGAAAATGTCCCTGTTGAAAACATAGATATTGCTCGAATTGCTATAAGACCAGGAGAGGATCAGAGACCTCTTGACATGATAACCGATTGTGATTCAGAGGAGCTGGCTTTTCCCACAATATTTGCAGGCATTAGGAGACAGGCAAAGGAAATGTCAGGAATTTTTTACAACTATAGTTAGATCAGAGCTTAGGAATTTTGATAGAAGAGGTTGTAGAACTGATAAATTATTTCATAACTTCAAAAAGTTAGAAATGATTAGCATTAGGAATAGCACATCAATTTACTTACGTAAGCACTTTGCCACTCAAGGAATTTCGGCTGCTGATGTGCGTCATGATGAAACTTTAAATAGGTTAATACTTCATGATGATGAAAAGTATTCGCACGTCTCCTGCTCATTGGGAGGACGAAAAATAGAAAGTGATGGCTATGATTAAGCAGGTAGGGCTTCAAACTTTTTTATAACATTTTCCGCAGCGGAAACTAGGTGGCCGGAGCATTTAGTCTTGCTATGTAAAAATGTAGACAAACTAGAAGTATCCGAAGAAGAAGCGTTAAATTTGGGGTTTAATGAGAAAGCTCCTCGTTCTGATTTGCTGTAGCTATAAAAAGCTGCAAAACCGGCTAGGCATAAGCTCTCTAAAGCGTATGGGCGCTGAATATAATGATCTAGAAGCATTAAGTAAAAAATTTCCCTATAGTCTTTGGGCAGATTTTGAATTTGCTGTCTAGATTTTAGCATTCTGACCCGTTTTTCTGGAACGTGTGTATTAATATACACACTATACAAGTTCAATCGCGCTTCGTCGACGTGTGAAGACGTGTTTAGACGTGTTTTTATCGAGCTCCGCACAAAATCGGTTGTTTTGAGGGAAGTGAACGACTAATAATATAAACTAAATACATAATCCAAAAGCAAAAGAGACGCTCTATGCGATGCAATATCGCTAAAATATATATAGTGATGCTTTATCTTAAATAATAAACTATGAGTCAGAACAACACTCGCGCTCAGCGTCAGCGTGAGCAAGACGAACGCCGACTCTCAATTCAACGCAACAACGCGTAATTTTCCTACGTCTCCCTGACAACTCCAAACGCAGACATCGAGCGGTCAATAACTCATAGCCCAAGGAACCTTCTTCCACCAACAAATCAAGAAAGAGCGCGCTCTTGCTCTCCCTGTTCTTTTAGCTCCGACACAAGCCCCGCTACCTCAGACAACAACAGCTGGAGCCATACCGACAGCCCGCTCTATCTCGTCGTCGGCTGCACCCGCTCACGCTCTCACTGAGTCAGCGAAAGCAAAACCGCAAGCAACAAACGGTATTGCTGCACTACCATCAAAGCAAAACAAAAACGTAAACAAAAAAGCTGGGTTGACCTGGCAGACTGGAATGGACCGCTACATTACAATAAAGCGAAAGCTTAGCCCGAAAAATTCAGATTCTGAAAACAAGCCGAAAAGTACACGCGACAATTCTACCCTGATCAACAATGTAGCCCCCGCAAATACTAACAGATTCGCTTTGCTGGCAGATACCGCTGAGGACGTGCAGTTGGGATCCGTTGATATCGAACCGAAGAAAACAAAGCCCCCTCCAACATACATCCGCGAGAAGAGCACAAGCAGTCTGGTAAATACTTTGATTGGCCTTATTGGAAAAGATAGCTTTCATATAATTCCCCTCGTAAGAGGTACTATCAATGAAATCAAACTTCAAACGAAAACGGAGGACAACTACAGAAAAGTCACAGACTATCTTACCGCACAATAAACAGGTTTCTACACCTACCAGCTTAAAAGCAGCAAGGGCCTACAAGTATTACTGAAGGGCATTGAGTCACCAGAAAAAAAGCGTCTTAAAAAAAATGAGGTTCACCAAATTTACAAACTCCAGCTCCTTCTGCACCGTAGGAACACAGTAGAAGAGCCGCATAAACGTAAAGCTCCTGTTCAATGTACAAACTGCGAAGAATACGGCCACACGAGGTCGTATTGCACACTTCGCCCGGTGTGCGTAGTCTGTGGAGATCTCCACGACTCCACACACTGTCCAACTAAGAATGATAAGGCCAGAGAGAAAAAGTGCAATAACGGTGGGGGTAATTACACAGCAAACTACAGATACAAAGAGCTAAAAAGCCGTCTTCACAAAAGAATATATACGGCTCCGGCACACCAAGGAATACCTTCGCTGAAACCATCAGAAACAAATCCTGAAGTCCTTTTCTCCAAAGCAGCATGACGTCTTCAAACAAAAATTCCCAACACCCACATGAAGTGCACACAAAATTGGACACACAACAAAACTATAGGCCACCTGAGCAGCAAGAAACAAAAACTGAAGCTATGATGCAAGCCTTACAACAGAGCATGATGGAGCTTATGACATTTATGCGTACCGCAATTCAAGACATGATGCGTAACCAAAACCTTTTGATACAAATGCTTGTATCCCAACAATCAAAGTAAATAATGGCTTCATTACGCATAGGTACGTGGAACGCCAATCGCGTTTCACAGCGCAAACTTGAGCTAGCTCAATTCCTACATGAGAAGCATATCGAAGTTATGCTTCTTTCGGAAACTCATCTCACAAGCAAATACAATTTTCAAATGAGAGACTATCACTTCTATGGTACAAATCATCCCGACGGAAAAGCACACGGTGGGACTGCCATACTCATAAGGAACCGTATGAAAATCATCTTCAGGCCACATCTATCAACATACAGCTGGAGGACAACACTCACCTCACACTAGCGGTCGTATACTGCCCCCCCCGTTTCACAGTATTGGAAGATCAATTCCTGGATTTCTTCAAAGCACTAGGGCCACATTTCATTGCAGCAGGCGACTACAACGCTAAACATACTCACTGGGAATCGCGACTTGTGAATCCAAAAGGAAAACAGCTTTATAAGACTTTAATAAAAGCCACTAATAAACTTGACCATGTTTCTCCTGGGAGTCCTACATAATGGCCATCAGACCTCAATAAGCTGCCTGACCTGATCGACTTCGCAGTTACGAAAAATATTCACCGCAGTTTGGTTAAAGATGAATTTCTGCCAGATCTGTCATCTGATCACTCGCCTGTACTAATTCACCTCCGCCGGTACGCAGAAAACGTGAAACCACCATACAGATTGACTTCACACAAAACAAACTGGCTTGGGTTGCCCAAAAAGTAATTGCGGATTTCTCATATAGTCGGCGTTGACAAATTTTTTCAACGGCTTGTGACTCTGTAATTGCATTCTTTCTTCTGTCAGTTATCAGCTGTTACTTTTAGCTTGCTTTAGAAAAAAAGTGCTCGAAATTTTGTTTACATTTGTTTGTTTGGCGTCAATTTTAATATGGAGCCCACAAAGGAGCATTTTCGTTATATATTACTTTATTATTTCCGTAAAGGAAAAAACGCGGAGCAGGTTGCTAAAAAGTTACGAGATGTGTATGGTGATGAAGCCTTAAAAGAAGACAGTGTTAAAATTGGTTTCGCAAATTCCGTTCTGGAGATTTTTCACTTTAAGATGTGCCACGTTGAGGTCAACCAAATGAAGTTGATGATGACCAAATCAAAGCATTAATCGAATTGGATAGTCATGTAACTGAGCGTGAGATAGGAGAGAAGTTAAATATACCAAAATCAACCGTTCATTATCACACAAAAAGTCTTGGACTGGTGAAAAAGCTTGATATTTGGGTACCACATGTATTGAAAGAAATTCATTTAACACACCGAATCAACGCTTGTGATATGCACCTTAAACGCAATGAATTCGATCCGTTTTTAAAACAAATCATAACTGGAGATGAAAAACGTTAGTCGAAAACGATCATGGTGAACCAGATCAAACCACTTCAAAGGCTGATATCCACCAAAAGGAGGTTATGCTGTCTGTTTGGTGGGATTGGAAGGGTGTCGTATATTTTGAGCTGCTTCCAAGGAACCAAACGATTAATTCGGATGTTTACTGTCAACAATTGGACAAATTGAATACAGCCATCAAGGAGAAGCGACCAGAACTGGTCAATCGTAAAGGTGTCATGTTCCACCAGGACAACGCTAGACCGCACACATCTTTGGTCACTCGCCAAAAACTGAGTGAGCTTGGCTGGGAACTTTTGATGCATCCACCATATAGCCGTGACCTTGCACCATCAGACTACCATTTATTTCGATCTTTTCAGAACTCCTTAAATGGTAAAACTTTCGGCAATGATGAGGCTATAAAATCGCACTTGGTTCAGTTTATTGCAGATAAAGGCCAGAAGTTCTATGAGCGTGGAACACTAAATTTGCCAGGAAGATAGCAAAAGGTTATAGAACAATGACAATTATATATTCGATTAAAGTTCATTCTAAGTTTTATTAAAAATGCATTTACTTTCTTTTAAAAAATCCGCAATTACATTTTGGGCAACACACATTGAGCTAAACCCAAAACTCAATACTGAATCTGATATAGAGAGCTGCACGTGTACATTGGTACAAAACATAAGTCACTGTGGAGAGGGCTACTAACACATTCGCGCTACCGTCCACATGCGTAAACTGCCACCAGCAACACACCCCAATTGTGTTTCGTCCAAAAGAAGTAATTAAAATAATCAAAGACAATCTCAGCCCGCAAAAATCTCCCGGCTACGACCTTATAACACCGGAAAGGATCATCGAGCTGCCAGACTCTGCAGTTCTCTACATAACCCAGCTCTTTAATTCCATCACAAAACTTGGTTATTTTCCTTAATCTACATCTGAGAACCCACAACATAATCCCAGCCCATCAATTTGGATTTCGCGAAAGCCACGGAACCAGGAATACAGAAATTAATTTAAGTAAGCAGAGTAGAGGAATCTATATTGTACTTTATTAGAATTACAATAAACATAGAGCCTAACATAATACGACGGTTAGTTAAAGAAGGTAGGTTAATTAGAATACTAGAGTATGGTGGTAAGTCTACACCCGGAACCCAATTAAAACTGCGCAAGGCAAAGAGTAGAAACTGCTTTTGAACAGACTCAATTCTATCTTGGTGAATATGGTATTGCGGCGACCACACGCAAGACCCATATTCAAGAGTTGGACGCACAAGAGAAGTGTAAAGCAACTTTGTCGTGTAAGCATCCTCGAATTCTTTGGCCCATCCTTTGATGAACCCGAGTAGTCGAAATTCCTTATTGACAATTTGTGTAATGTGGCGATCAAATTTCAATTTATGATCAAGGAGGGTACCTAAATCAGCTACCTCAGATATTCTTAAGAGTGGGGTTAAGTTAAGATTGCAATTGATGCCATGATAGTTACATCTGTAAAATGACATAACCTTGCACTTCAAACAGTTAAGATGCAGCAGATTATGGCTGCACCATTCAAAAAACAAATCAAGATCTGTTGGAAGAAGGTTATTTGCAGGATCGTTGTGCGGCAAGCAGAGTTTCACATCATCAGCATACATAAGAATGTTAGAGTGAAGGAGTATTGAAGGAAGATCGTTAATAAAAAGGTTAAATAGCAATGGTCCAAGGTGGCTGCCCTGAGGAACACCAGAAGTAACTAAGATCGGCTTAGAGAGACATTCTTTAAAAAGAACTCGTTGAGATCTGTTAGTTAAATAATCAGATATCCACAAAAGGAACTTTTGAGGAAAACCAATAAAATTTATCTTATGAATTTTAAGATTATGATTTACGGAGTCAAATGCTTTACTGAAGTCAGTATACACCACATCAGTTTGCATTTTGTTCCGAAATCCTAGATTGATGAGAGATGAGAATTCTAAAAGATAAGTAGCTGTTGATTTTGCCTTTATAAACTCATATTGATGGGGTGAAATTATAGATTTACACATAAAAGATAAATGAGCCGTAAAATTTTTATCAAAAATCTTAGGAATTGCGGACAACTTGGAAATACATCTATAGTTCTTCACATCATGGTTAGAACCACTTTTATGAAAAGGAATGGAAAAAGAGTTTTTCCGAATAGGTGGGAAATAACTATTGGATAGTGACAAGTCAAGTAGCTTATGAATTGGCTTCAAAATCGAATCAGCACAAAATCTAAGTACTCATGCTGGAATTCCGTCAGGGCCAGGAGAAAAAACGGGTTTTATCGATTTGAGATCATTTAGTAGTTCGATAGAAGGACAGAAGACAATGATAAAATTTTCCATACTATAAGGGTATGTATGTAAAGGGGAACTATAAGGTTCAGTTAAATAAGTTGATTGAAATAAGTCTGCAAACAAATTGGCGGCGGCCTGATCGTCAGTTGCTTCCTTTTTTTTGTATAATAGAGAGAGAGGAAATCTACTTGATTTACGTTTTAAGTTAACAAAGTTATAAAACTGCTTTGGGTTCTGAGCAAACTGCAAACGGCAGCGACGCAAATACTTTTTGTTACAATTTGCATTCAGAGCAATAAAGTTTGCTCTTGCAGCAATATTACGTGTAAAATCAGAAGGATTAGAGATAATTTAAACTTTTTAAAATACCAAGGAAAACCAAGGAGGCCTATTGGACTTTACGGGAAAAGTAACAAGTACACATTGATCAAATAATGAGTTCATAGAGGAATAAAAAAATGAAATGCATGTATTAAGATCATAACATGAATAAAGATATGACTAATCATGTTCCATAACTAAATAATTCAATTTTTGAAAATCGGTCCTACGAAAACAACGTGATTTTATTATAGGGGAAACAGTTGCAGTTTGAATAGAAGTTGGCAGAGTTAAAACCAGTTCCAATGTAAGATGATAGGGATCTTCAGGAAGAACTAAGGGATTCATTCTAGAGATAGTGTTTAGTAAAATGTCAGAAGAGAAAATTAAATCAAGCATTCTACCACTACAATTAGGAACAGTATTTATTTGATAAAGAGATTGCTGCGAAAGGCCATTTAAGAAAGAGTTAAATACAGAGGGCACCAATATATCTGATTGAGATGACCAAGTAACTTCTGGTAAGTTGAAATCACCAAAAACTAGCAGATAATCTCTATCAGATAGTTTAGAGGCAACGGATTGGATAGGTGAAAGATGGTCTAGGTAGACAGATATATCAGAAGAGGGAGGAATATACGAACAGGTAATGTAAATTGAAATTTGACACATCGTCATTTTAACACATAAAAATTCTAAGGAAGAACCATGGTCTAATGAAACAAGTTCGGAAGGAAGATCTGACTTTACAGCTATAAGAACACCACCTCCAATTCGTGATAAACGGTCACATCTGAAGGAGTTGTACTTATTAGGAAAAATTGAGCAGTTTTCTACATCAGGTTTTAACCAGGTTTCGGTAAATATTAGAATTTCATGATCGAACGATACACTATTCAAAAATAAATTAGAGAGCTTAGAATTCAGGCTTCTAACGTTTTGATAAGAGAAATGAAGATGGGATATTTCTACTGGTTTTTTAATGTCCCACTAGAAGAAGAGGCGCGAGAAGTTGAAGGAAGCGGTACCGCTTGGACCATTCAAAATGGTCAAAAAAGGGTATACTAACATTGTGCAAATGTATGTAACGGGCAGAAGGAGGCGGCGGAGACCCCATAAAGTATATATATTCTTGCTCAGGATCACTAGCCAGGTCGATTGAGCCATGTCCGTCTGTCTGTCCGTCTGTCTGTCTGTCTGGATGAACGCGCCGATCTCAGCTTTTACAAAAGCTAGGGACACCAAATTTAGTATGAAGATTCCTGTATATCATACGCAGATCAAGTTTATTTTCAATTTGGAATAACACGCCTACCGCCCCTCGCAAGCCGCCAATTTCGATTTATATTGCGATTTTCATTCGAAATACTCATTTCTGAACGTTCTGCTTTAGCATATCTATAGACACTATAGACACTACTATATGAACTTATCCTCCAAATTGCAATCCAATCGGACAATAAACACTGAAGTTGTTAGATAAACCATTTCGACCTTTCGACCAGCAAAGAAGTTGTCGATAACGTCAGAACTAAATTATTTTAGATATTTAAGATAAGGACAAAAGATGCGAGCGCGAAGCCCGAGCTGTTTCTCGACTCTTCTTTTCCATGCACATGTCAATTACCGAAACTACATGTGCATAAATATATACTAATACTCAACCAATAGGTGGCATGGTAAATGAATATGAATGTAGGCAAGTATTTACATGCTTGTGTACATATTCATAATATTCATAATATGCTTACGTGCACATATGATTATTATTTAATAATTCATATTTTAGGGTCAGTAAAAAATACAAAATTATAAAATGCAATTAAATAAATATTAATTTTGATTACTCGATATATTGCAAGTTATCGATATTGGCCAATTCAAAATTTATAAAGAAATACCGATATATACTGCTCACACCGCTTTTTGCAGTCTTGCGCTAGGAAAATTGCGGCGATAAATTATTGACAACGTATCGAAATTGATGCAAGGTGGCAGCGCACTGCAGTGTTATGATTAATTTTTAGCTTGCGATTAGTATTATACAATTAGACACTATTTATAGCAACATAAGTCCAAGGGTGTCCCACTATCGCGAGCCGCTCGACTGTTGCTCTCGTTTGTTTTACAGTTAAGTCAGGCGGCCAGAAGGTTCCGCTGCAAACAGATTGAAAATTGTATGCAGGTATACTTATCAGAAAGGATGAGATATATCGCGTGTAGTTAAATTTAAACTTTTCTACAACAATGTTCGGTACAGAGATTTTTGATTGAATAAATGATTGTACATCTTCAATCGAAGTATCAGGTGCAAGGCGTGAAACGAAAACCTGTTTCTTGGGCTTAACCGCGACAAGCGATTTAACGTTTGAAACAACCGTTTGAGGTTTGACGGCAGTATTATGAAAAGAATTTTGAAGATTCTTTTTGGATAAAGGCGCGACTGGAGAGGTGACGATCAAAAGTGGTGGGTCGCAAAAAACAGCCGGGGCGGCTGGAGGAATGTTAGGAGACGTAGAAGGGGTTGAGTAGGCAATAACTGGAGATGTTATACCTAAAGGAGTTGCCGGTGGAAGTGCGGAAGGCTCATCGGAACATTCGAAACTAGTAAATTTAGTTTCCATATCTGAAAATTCAGATTGGAGATTGGAAAATGCTGCACGCCGCTTTTAAAATTTCAAGTTAGTCTCCCTAAGCATTTTACGCAAAGTTAGCTCTTTCACCCGACAAACTTTGCATAACCATTTCAGGCCAGATTCATTGTTGTTTAGAGAGTCTTTAATTCGTGCTATTAGGCCGATGCATTTTATGTGATAGAATTTATCACACAACCAGCAACAAACAAAGTCTGGCTTTGAATCGGCCTTGCATTTGCAAGAAGTTGCGGAGCACACCATCATTTTTATTGCGAACTAATATGCCTACAAAAAATATGGTAGGGAACACCAAAAAACAAACAAAAATGTTAAAGCGAAATACGAAAAATATGTTCCAAAAGGAAAAAGTTAAGAAAGCAAAAGTAATCAATGTTACACAACTGGTTACCACTAACACTAGCGTAGTTAACAAGAGAGCGTAAGAAAGCGTGAGAGTGAGAGCGCGAGAAAGTGTAGACACTACGAAAAACGATAGTGGGTTGCCCAAAAAGTAATTACGGATTTTTCATATAGTCGGCGTTGACAAATTTTTTCAACGGCTTGTGACTCTGTAATTGCATTCTTTCTTCTGTCAGTTATCAGCTGTTACTTTTAAGTTGCTTTAGAAAAAAAATGCGCGAAATTTTGTTTACATTTGTTTGTTTGGCGTCAATTTTAATATGGAGCCCACAAAGGAGCATTTTCGTCATATATTACTTTATTATTTCCGTAAAGGAAAAAACGCGGAGCAGGTTGCTAAAAAGTTATGAGATGTGTATGGTGATGAAGCCTTAAAAGAAGACAGTGTTAAAATTGGTTTCGCAAATTCCGTTCTGGAGATTTTTCACTTAAAGATGAGCCACGTTCAGGTCGGCCAAATGAATGATGACCAAATCAAAGCATTAATCGGATTGGATCGTCATGTAACTGAGCGTGAGATAGGAGAGAAGTTAAATATACCAAAATCAACCGCTCATTATCACACAAAAAGTCTTGGACTGGTGAAAAAACTTGATATTTGGGTACCATATGTATTGAAAGAAATTCATTTAACACACCGAATCAACGCTTGTGATATGCGCCTTAAACGCAATGAATTCGATCGTTTTTAAAACAAATCATAACTGGAGATGAAAATGGATTGTTAACAACAACGTTAGTCAAAAACGATCATGGTCCAAGCATGGTGAACCAGCTCAAACCACTTCACATAGCGCAGGCACATTGAAGCCAAAAAAACTCAACTTAAACTTTAAGCCAACAACTTACACTGGCTCATTAACTCTGGTTCTCCGCTCAGCCTAGATCACAAGGTCTTACTCTATAATTCTGTATTGAAACCTATCTGGACCTATGGCTCACAGTTATTGGGCAATGCCAGCAACAGCAATATTGACATCATACAGCGAGCACAATCAAAGATCCTGAGAACCATCCCTGGGGCACCGTGGTACGTTCGGAATGAAAACATCCAAACAGACTTGCATTTCCCACCAGTTATCAATGCAATTACGGAACTTAAGGAAAAATACCATAGTAAGCTTTTCTCGCACCCCAACCACCTAGCGAGAGGTCTAACGCAGCTCAGCAGTCGTTCCCGTCTCCGGCGAAAGGACCTACCAACCCTGAGAACAAATTTTTAGGGCCGTCTAATCATAGAACAGTTGGAAAAATAATACAACTGTTCAGAAAAAAATTGTTATAGTTAAGATTTTTAAACTAATTGTTAGCTCTTATACAAGAAAATTCAATAAATAAAAGCCAAGTCAAAAAAAAAAAAAAAAAAAAACCCTTGACGATGATGTGCCTCGGGCATCTGAATCAATACTTTACACTCTTCGCGATAATAGTGGCTTCATCAGAAAGAGGCTCACTGCATGTATAATTAGGTATAGGAGATTTAATGTCAATACAGAAACAAATGACTATTTCAGCATTTGGATTTAGTCACACATAACTGTGAATTGTTCTGTAGGGAAAATCAGGAGCTAGTAGAGAACAATCGCAGAAAATTTAATTTACTAGATGAAAGGAAACTAGAAGATGCTCTGAACCACTTAAGATAGGAAGCAGAAAATGAGAATAAGCAAGTAGGAGAACAGGAAGTATTGTAGTAGATGATGGCTTCACAGTTTTAGGATTACCTGAAATAGATCCACATCTAAATGTTTTAAATGTGGATGGAAATATTGATATGAATGATAAAGATTATTATTATTATTATAAAAGAGGGAGTCTCCCAGCGGAGAAAGCGCAAGGCACTGCGACCATGATGATCTTTTGTACCTAGTATGCTCTCCCTATCATGACAAAAGCTGTTCTGCTTCCCTAATGAAGCATAACAGGTCTTTTGTCGAGGAACGGACAATATGCTCGGGACTTGCGATTTCCTCGTGCAGATGTTTCCTCCTTGTCCATACCAAGGCCGGACAGTCACATAAACTGTGTTTGGTAGTTTCGTCGTCCTCTTTGCAGAGCCTACACTCCGCAGGACAAGCGCATTTTAGTAAGGTGATAGTTCACCAAGTGGTGGCCACTAAGGTAGCCAATAAGGAGGTAGAGGTCTCTCCTAGAGAGTAGTTTGGTCCTTCGATCAACTGTGGGATTGGTAAGCTCTTTAGCCTGCCGCATCCCTGGTTGGAAGAACCAGTAGCGTTCGGTCAATCTTCCAGCCCAGGCTTTCACCAGGAAGGAGATAGTTGACCACCCCACGCCACAGAAGGGTTCGGGGCCAAGCAGGGGAGCTGATGACCCAGCCCTCGCTAGTTCGTCCGCCAGCTCGTTGCCCTGGAAGCCAGAGTGTCCAGGCACCCAAATTAGGGTAACTATATTCTTTTTCGATAGCCTCTGGAGACAGTTCCAGTAGTCAGTCACCATACGAAAGCCTACTCGTTTGGAAGAGAGGCCTAGTATGGCCGCCTGGCTGTCCGAAAAGATGTATTAATTCGCTCCTCTAATCCGCTTCTCAAGGATAAGACGGCAACAGAACTCAATGGCGTGAACCTCTGATTGGAAAACTGTGGGCCAGTTGTCCATAGCAATCGAGGTTTTGGAGTTGGGACCAAATATCCCAGCTCCAACCCCCTGATCAGTCTTTAACCCGTCGGTGTACCAATGTATACCATTGGGGTCTCTGATGGGGTTGCCAGCATCCCAGTCCCTATGATCCGGGATGAGGGTTCTAAATTTTGCACCAAAGAAGAGTTCCTTGGTCATAGAATCTGATCTGGTGCAGATCTCTAAGCCAGGAATATTTTTGATTAAACAAGCATGCCCTGATTCGGTAGCTAGAAGCCCAGATTGAAGCTTGATTCTAAGAAGGCTCATAGCAGCAACTTCTTTTATGCGGATGTGCAGAGGAGTCATATTCAAGATAGATTCCATTGCTGCGGTGGGACAGGTGCGAAGTGCACCCGTCAAGGAAAGGCAGAGCAGCCTATGCAGTTTCGTGCATTTGTTGAAGGCAGTGACCTGCGTAACCTTAGGCCACCACACAATAGCAGCGTAGGTTACGATCGGTCTTACCATCATCTCAAATAGGCACCGAATGGTGCAGGATTTGAGACCCCAGATTCTACCGAAGAGTCTTCTGCATGCCCACATGGCAGGAGTAGCCTTTGATAGAGTGTTGTGTAGATGGGAGTTCCAGTTTAGTCGTTTATCAAGGGTTACCCCTAGATATTTGACTTCGTTGGAAAGGTCCACAAGAGAGCCGCCAATGTGTAATTGACCAATGTCAATAGAGTATCGCTTAGTGAAGGGAACAATGATTGCCTTTTGTGGATTGATGCTAAGACCTACATCTTCGCACCAACTACTGAGGGTGTTCAGAGCTGATTGCATCAACTGCTGTCGCGTAACTGGGGGCAACCTTTGACGCTTCCGGAGGGCGCTGGTTGAGGGGGAATGGTTGGAGAAGGATGAGGCTCTGGGGACGGAGTTCTTCAGAAGTTTAATTCTGCCAAAGACGAATTTCACCTTCTCGTTGCACTCCGTCAGAGCCTTATACGACTCCTCGTCGACCAACATCGCGAGGTGAGAATGATGAAGATAGTAATTTCCGTTTTATTAAGATTCCAGCCTTAGTTTCTCAGGGAAGCTTATCTAATATAGTTAGATCTCATAATTTAAAGCAGAAGCTATATTTCACACATGCTTTGCATAATGCCAAAATCAATACAGTCTTTTATGAATTTGTTGGAGGCGGTGCCGGAGTCGGAAAGAGTCGACTTATATCAGCAATTTTTCAGTCATTATCCGTAATGTATAACAGTATACCAGGAGCTGATCCGACATCTGTTAAAATCCTCTTATGTGCACCAACAGGAAAAGCAGCATTCGGAATTAGTGGTTCGACATTGCATTCTATGTTTTCACTTCCTGTTAATCAATCTCGCTCAGCACCTCTAAGGGCCTTAAGCCATAATTTAGTTAATACCCTTCATTCAAGGTTAATCGATCTTAAATTAATTATTATGGATGAAATATCAATGGTTAGCTCTTTAATGATTTCATAGTTAGGTTCCGGTTTGAAGCAAATTTTCAAAAATACTTCTCCGCTTGGTGGTGTTTCTATCATTGTATTCGGTGATCTTAGAGAGTTACAGCCGGTAGGAGGTAGATTTTCGATCCAAATACCACCAACCCTTACCGTGAAATATTTGGTACGTATCTCTGAACCTTTTTTTGTATTTTGAGCTTACAGAGATAATGATAATGATAATAATAGTGACGATCAGCTTTTCGCTTCTGCCTTAAATAATATGGCATCGGGTTGTATGACCGCCGATGATATTGTCCTTTTCCAATTTAGAATATGCAAAACATCGGCAGTGCCCGATGATGCAATTCATCTGTTTAGTAATAATAATGAGGTAGATTTATTCAATGTAACGAAACTTAACTCGATTGCTACTGAGCATTTTTCCTTTACTGCTGAAGATTTTATTAAGGCGGGCCATTTGGAACCAGCTAGGAATCAAAAATATTAGAAGAAGTGAAGGGTTTTAAAACTTCCGCTGTACGTCTTTTCTCCTAAAAAATACTGCCAAGTACATGACACATGACAATATAGACACAGGAGATAGATTAGTAAACGGGGCATAAGGTGTGTGGATGCAAATAGATTTCAACACATCCAACACGCCCAACATTTTATGGATGAAATTTACAGAGGAAACTGTAGGAGAATCTGCGCGTTCGAAGTGTACACATCGTAAAGATTGTGACGACGTATGAAACGCGTCACAAAGATTTATCTAGTTTTAAGTTTAAATGGACAAAATATATTTTAAGTTGATAATACCCCATGGGTTTGCATGTAATGGGTAGCAAGCAGGGGAAAAGGCAAAGACATAGACAAAGCATAGGCGAGACATAGGCAGGGGCATAGGCAAGTGCAAGCCGCGGGGTGCGGAATACAAGCAAAACGCCCGGTGGTCGGCGCCCATGCACACAAGCAACGGCGGTTCGACAAATTTTGCGACGCCTGTGTAACGGCGTCTTGACAAATTTCGCGACGCATATGTGTCGGCGCCCGAAAATTCCAGAAGCAGACCGAAGCGAGCAAAAGCAGACGAGCAGAGCGAAGCGAGCAGAGCGAAGCGAGCAGAGCGAAGCGAGCAGAGCAAAGCGAGCAGAGCGAAGCGAGCAGAGCAAAGCGAGCAGAGCAAAGCGAGCAGAGCGAAGCGAGCAGAGCAAAGCGAGCAGAGCGAAGCGAGCAGAGCGAAGCGAGCAGAGCAAAGCGAGCAGAGCAAAGCGAGCAGAGCGAAGCGAGCAGAAGCATGCAGGCAGCACGAAGCCGACGCAGCAGAAACACACGAACGGATCGATGCAGGCGACAAGTCGCGTGCCGATCTAGGCATGCAGGGCGCCAGGCTAGGCAAACGACAAGTTCGCAAGCAAAGCGACACGAGCCGAAGCATGATCGGCCGAGCATAGGCAGCGACCGCGGGTAGCGACCGCGGGCAGCGCCGCCCAGGCAGCGACCGCGGACAGCGGCGAGCGGCAGCGGACGAAAAGCGTCGAAATCAAGGCTGCAAAATTAGGCCACGTCAGTAGTGCCAGGCGGGCAAAAGAGGCCAGTCGGATCCGCAGAAGAAAAAAAAAAGTGAAACAAAAGTGAAAAGGACCTGAAAGAAAGGCAATAATAAAAAGTGAAAAGGACCTGAAACAAAGGCAATAATAAATAAGAAGCAAGGACGCAACGTAAAGGACCATGGACAAGGACCCTGGTGAAGAAGGAAAGGGGTAAGCGGTGCAAAGAAAAAAATAATAAAAAAAGCGAAGTCAAAAGAAGCAACGTATGGTGCGAAGTAGGTAGGGACACAGAGAGGCAGGGACAGTTAAGTAAATATTTTGTACAAAAAAAAAAGAAAAAACGGAACTTGTAAATACAACGAAAAAAATAAACAATGAATAATGCGTAGACACTTTTCTTTAAAAAAAAACGAAAGCTCGCGGTAAATATTTCGGTCACTTTCCCTTCGTAGATGTGTTTTGCAGGAAAGTCCACGTATGCGCTCGATTGTGTCTGTGTGCTGTGAGTGATCGCTAGTTGACAAGCAAATACGCGCACCTGTGTTCAGAGACGAGTTGCGGTGTGCAGGCGGTAGTACCCGTAGTCACGAGCGTTCCCCCCCCACGGCCTACAGCCGACCAGGTGCGAAAACGCGGCCAAAAGTGTCAGGTACGGCAAAAACACCCTTCTGCGTCGTTCACGAGTGTACGTGGTAGACACGGGCCACGTGAACGCGAGAAAAGGGGCGTGTTCGCTGTGCGTGACATGTCTCAGCTTTTCTGATCTGCCAGTGACCCCTTTTTTTCTCTTTCTAAACGTCTTGGTAGTCCTAGTCATTTATAAATTTTGCTGTAAAGACCCTGGCTAGACTGAGAGTTATACCCTAGCCCGAGAAAACATCTTTACAGATGGCGCCCGAGCAGGGACTACTAAGACTAGACATTTAGAAGAGAAATTTTAACATCTTTTAGTGGATTAAAGACCCACAGAGGTAAATTGGCAGGCTATGTTAGACAAGCGCAGAGAACCGCAGAACTAGACAAGGGGTAGAGCATGTTTTAAATAGGGTATCATGGCATAACAGCGATCGCGAACTAAAGTAAAGCAAAGGAAGAATCCTTAAAAGAAAGTTAAAAGGATCCCTTCATTTTTTTGAATAAAATTTTAAAACGTCTCAAGCAACGCGCTAGTGCAACATAAATTTAAAAAAAAAATATATAAAAATAAAATAAAATGGGAACACAGTGGATCGCCTTTCGTCGCAAGAATGAGCTCCAGGCAATCCTAAAGGAACTAGGATTGGACACCAGCGGTACAGTGGAGGAGATGCGCAGTCGCCTGGTGGCAGTCGTAAACCAGGGCGATTTGTCGAAGGAGCAGCTGCAGCGTATGCTAGAGCTAGAAGCTCTAGGCACCGCGCCCACCCCTGATGTCAAGGAGGGTTCGATCCCTTGGCCCGTCACCAGTGCCCAAGGACCCGAACACAGAGGACGTGTCCCCGATGCCCGGAGCGGATACGCGCCGCGCTGCAAACACAGCGGCCGTAACCACGTTGCCCGTTCCCAACTTCGCGGCAAGAGCCCCGGCCACGAGCGGTATGGCTGGAGCCGGCTACAGGAGGATGGAGCCATACGAACTGGCAGACCGTGTGCACCGCTGGGGCGTGTCGTTTAGTGGGGCGGCGGCGGATCCGTGGCGCTTTTTTGAGCATCTGGAGGAGAAGGCTGAAATGTACCAAATCAACGTACAACAGCTGCCACAGGCGATCGCGAACACGCTGTCGGGACAGGCCGAGGACTGGTTCCGGGTGAACCGCCTTTACCGAGCCACGTGGGAGGAATTTATTAGCAAGAATTCACGGACTTCTTCTTACCCCCCGCGTTATTTCCAACGACTGGAGGACGCGATACGTAGTCGCGTACAACGTTCCGCGATTACACCCTGGAGTTACGAACCATGATGCAACGCGCCAGATACACTCGGGAGCAGGAGCTAGAGAGGATCTACGACAACTTGTTGCCCGAATACCAGCTGTTCACACGGCGCCATGAGTTCGAGACTCTGGCCCAGCTGAGCCAGTTGATTACGACCTACGAGACCACCAAGGGATTACAACGGCAGCGAGGACCCAGATATCCAGAGCAACGGAGGAGCGACCAACAACCAAGATCGGCGCCAATTCCGGCCACGAGCGAGGGCGGAACCACTCCCTTGGCGAACGGAGCCGCGGCGGCGCCGGAACCCACAAGGAGCAACACGCAGCGCCTGTGCTACAACTGCGCGCAGCCGGGACACGTGCAGACGAACTGCCGCAACGACAGGGTCCTTTTCTGCTGGGACTGTGGACGGCGTGACGTGCGCACTATGGACTGCTGCCGGCGGGACCAGGCGGGAAATGCTTCGCGTCTTCAACCGATTTGTCAATATTGAGGATTTGACGACGGATGCCACGATCGACACCGGAGCTACACGCAGCTTCATAAGTGAGCGTATGGCCACCCGGCTGAGTACGCCCGATAACGAGCGGGTGGCGCTGGTCCGTATCAAGTTGGCTGACGGATCGTCGAGGGAAGTAACACCAGCGCTACGAGTGCGTGTCCAGCTCGGACAGAAGGAGACGATCATACCGATGCTGGTTCTACCGGTCATCTTGGATGATGTAATCCTCGGCATGGACTTCCTGTGCGGCATCGAGGCAACCCTCGAGTGCGGGCAAGCACGGTTGCGCCTCCAAAGTACACCGGAGGAAACCCCCCCGGAACAACTCGCCGGGCAACGCAGGAAGCAGTAGCGCAGGCAAATAGTAAGGCCGCGGTCTTACCACCGGTTTGTCCCACCGCGCGGCGACTGAATCCGTTCCGACGACCCAGGAATACAGATGGACAGAGCAGCAAACATGGCAGAGATCACCAACGAAGGGAACGACAACAGACGCAGGAACAACGTGTAGGAAATCAAAGCAGAGTACGACACGAACAGGGCGTGGAGAAGCAGCCGGGTGTTCAAAACGTGGCGAACAACCCGGGAACAGAGGAAGGCACGAGGAAACCAGGCGAAGACGCGAGCCAGGTTACCTTAGCAGCTCGAAGCAAGCGCAGGCGCCGTAGGGGACAGCCTACGCCTGGCCACGCTGCATTGCGAGGCGCCGCGACGCAGGAAACGGGCGCAGCGTCAGACGAGGAACAGGTGGAGGCCTTCCTACAGTCTGAACTGGCCAAATTCGATGGGCTGATGGGGGTGTCGCACATTGCGGAGCACACCATCACCATGAGGGATGCGTACCCTATCAAGCAGAGGTACTACCCGAAGAATCCGGCCATGCAGAAGATCATCAACGAGCAAGTTGATGAGCTTCTGCGAGATGGTAGGATTGAGCCGTCCAGAAGCCCATACAGTGCACCAATTGTACTCGTCGGGAAGAAGACTGGAGAGATGCGGATGTGCGTGGATTATCGCCAGCTCAACGCGAAATCCATTCCGGACGCATACCCACTGCCGCGGATCAACCATATCTTGGAGAAGCTCAAGGATGCGAAGTTCATTTCCACATTGGATCTGAAGAGTGGGTATTGGCAGATACCTATGGCCCGGAGCAGCCGAGAGTGCACCGCATTCACGGTACCCGGCCGAGGTCTCTTCCACTGGAAGGTGATGCCCTTTGGGTTGCATTCAGCCCCGGCCACATTTCAACGCGCGTTGGACGGAGTCATCGGACCAGACATGGAGCCACATGCGTTCGCATACCTCGACAATATCATCGTCATAGGGCGATCGTTTAAGGAACACTTGGACAACCTTCGAGAGGTGTTCCGGAGACTGCGGAATGCGAACTTGCGTCTGAACAAGGCCAAGTGCAGCTTCTTCCAGAAAAGCATCGTTTACTTGGGGCACCAGGTCAGCGAAGGTGGGATTCACACGGATCCTAACAAGATTGCCGCGATCAAAGAACTGCAACCGCCCACGACCGTCAAGGAACTGAGGAGATGTCTGGGAATCGCCTCCTGGTACCGACGCTTCGTGCCAAATTTCGCCACCTTGGTGCAACCCATGTCAGCACTGCTGAAAAAGGGTCGCCGATGGACGTGGAGCGAGGATCAGCAGCGGGCATTCGAGGCGTTGAAGACGAGCCTCACGGAAGCACCGGTACTGGCCTGCCCGGACTTCAGCGAGCGGTTCACGCTTCAAACGGACGCAAGCGACGTTGGACTTGGCGCGGTACTAACTCAACAGATACAAGGCACCGAACGAGTCATTGCTTTCGCGAGTCGACGCCTCTCCGGAGCCGAGAGCCGTTACTCCACCACAGAGAAGGAGTGCTTGGCTATCGTGTGGGCAAGTCGGAAGTTGCAGTGTTACCACGAGGGATATGAGTTCGATGTCATCACGGACCACCTGGCACTCAAGTGGCTGAACAGCATCGAGAATCCCACCGGAAGGATTGCGCGCTGGGCGTTAGAACTTCAGCAGTTCCGCTTTAACGTGCATTACCGTCGGGGGGATCAGAACGTGGTGGCGGACGCGTTGTCCAGACGTCCATTAGAAACGCTACAGCAAGCCACGCAGGAGAACTTGCCTTGTCCATGGATCACCCGAATGCTGGATCTTCTGGAGAAGGAGCCCGAGAAATACCCGGAATTCATCAAGGAACATGACCAGCTTTACCGACGAGGAGGATTTCGATCTGACGAGGAGGACTACACGCCGTGGAAACTTTGCGTACCCAAACCATTACGCCAGCGAGTGCTTAGCGAGTGTCACGATCAACCCGCCGCCGGACATCAGGGAGTACGGAAAACCCTGAGCCGGGTCCGTCAACGTTACTACTGGCCAGGACTCTTTCGAGACGTAGCCCGATACGTTCAGAAATGCGAGACCTGCCAGAAATTCAAGGTGAGCCAACTGAAACCTCCAGGGCGGATGCACACCCGGCAAGTACAGGCACCTTTCGACGTTCTGTGCGCGGATTTCGTGGGACCACTCCCACGCTCTACCCACGGAAATACCATGCTCTTGGTATTTTTCGACGCATTCTCGAAGTGGGTGGAACTGGTTCCATTACGGAAGGCAACGGCGATTCACATGATGCGCTCGTTCCGGGAACGAATTTTGGCCAGGTTCGGCGTGCCCCAAACCTTCGTCTGCGACAATGGGACACAGTTCACGAGCCGGATCTTCGTGAATTTCTGCAAACAACTGGGCATGGACTTGCAACACACCGCACCGTACACACCACAGCAAAATCCTACCGAGAGGGCGAACCGCACCATTAAAACCATGGTGGCGCAATATTTAGGCGAGGAACAGAGGACGTGGGACGAGCACCTGCCCGAAATTAGCCTGGCGATAAATACCAGTGCCTCGGACACCACTGGATTTAGTCCGGCGTATTTAGTGCAGGGCCGCGAACCTCGTTTGCCTGGAGCACTTTACGAGGAAGTGACTCCAATCATCCGAACGGAATCTAGAACACCGGAAGACAAGGAACGACACCTACTTCCTGTAGGAAGTACACAGGACCGCGGCCGAGAATGCGCAGCAAGCGAGTGCGATCCAAGGACGGCACTATAACCTGCGTCGCCGAGAATGGAAGCCAGCCATCGGCGATCTCGTCCTGCTGCGACAACATCACTTGTCGAAAGCAGTCGACGGATTTGCCGCCAAACTCGCACCTCGCTCTGACGGTCCTTACAGAGTACTGATGTATACTTCGCCTACAATCTTACGGCTGCAGGAGGTTAAGACGAAACAACGACGCAACGCCGGATTAAACGACCTGAAGGCGTACTTCGAAGGAGAACACACCAGCGAAGGTCACCAGGTATCTGGGGGGCAAGGGGAGATTTAAGTAAGCGGATAGGCAGGTTAGATATTAAGACATAGACGGAAGCCTTAGACGCACCATGTTAGGTAGGGAACTCTCAACTTTGCACCCACTATGACCTATCAGGTGAACACTCCTGAAATAACCCTTTGTAATTCATAGCCTCGAACTGGTCCGCGACTGGTCCCCACCTGAGCAGCGGCCAGCGGATGAGGGGGTCCTCGACATAATGTTCGAGGGATGGGACCTGGAAGGCCTGCCACCACTGGTACCGCAGCCTGAAACCACCGTTTGCCTCCTCCCGGGTGGTAGAGCGAGTGCAACGGCAGCTGGAGCGACACCCCCGCAAGCCAGCATCGCTTTTGGCAGATGGAGACGGCGTACGCTTCCGGGCACGCATCAACGGTCGGGGAGCGGTGACCGTCATCGAGCGGAGCCCATAGATCGGAACGGCGGAAGCCGCGTAGCATTAGAAAAAACTGTACTTTTCGTTTTTTTACTTTTTTTTTACCTACCCAACCCCGGTGAAGTAGGGGGGGGACGACGTATGAAACGCGTCACAAAGATTTATCTAGTTTTAAGTTTAAATGGACAAAATATATTTTAAGTTGATAATACCCCATGGGTTTGCATGTAATGGGTAGCAAGCAGGGGAAAAGGCAAAGACATAGACAAAGCATAGGCGAGACATAGGCAGGGGCATAGGCAAGTGCAAGCCGCGGGGTGCGGAATACAAGCAAAACGCCCGTTGGTCGGCGCCCATGCACACAAGCAACGGCGGTTCGACAAATTTTGCGACGCCTGTGTAACGGCGTCTTGACAAATTTTGCGACGCCTGGGTAACGGCGTCTTGACAAATTTCGCGACGCCTGGGTAACGGCGTCTTGACAAATTTCGCGACGCATATGTGTCGGCGCCCGAAAATTCCAGAAGCAGACCGAAGCGAGCAAAAGCAGACGAGCAGAGCGAAGCGAGCAGTGCAAAGCGAGCAGAGCGAAGCGAGCAGAGCGAAGCGAGCAGAGCGAAGCGAGCAGAGCGAAGCGAGCAGAGCGAAGCGAGCAGAGCGAAGCGAGCAGAAGCATGCAGGCAGCACGAAGCCGACGCAGCAGAAACACCCGAACGGATCGATGCAGGCGACAAGTCGCGTGCCGATCTAGGCATGCAGGGCGCCAGGCTAGGCAAACGGCAAGTTCGCAAGCAAAGCGACACGAGCCGAAGCATGATCGGCCGAGCATAGGCAGCGACCGCGGGTAGCGACCGCGGGCAGCGCCGCCCAGGCAGCGACCGCGGACAGCGGCGAGCGGCAGCGGACGAAAAGCGTCGAAATCAAGGCTGCATCGGATCCGCAGAAGAAAAAAAAAAGTGAAACAAAAGTGAAAAGGACCTGAAAGAAAGGCAATAATAAAAAGTGAAAAGGACCTGAAACAAAGGCAATAATAAATAAGAAGCAAGGACGCAACGTAAAGGACCATGGACAAGGACCCTGGTGAAGAAGGAACGGGGTAAGCGGTGCAAAGAAAAAAATAATAAAAAAAAGCGAAGTCAAAAGAAGCAACGTATGGTGTGAAGTAGGTAGGGACACAGAGAGGCAGGGACAGTTAAGTAAATATTTTGTACAAAAAAAAAAGAAAAAACGGAACTTGTAAATACAAAGAAAAAAATAAACAATGAATAATGCGTAGACACTTTTCTTTTAAAAAAAACGAAAGCTCGCGGTAAATATTTCGGTCACTTTCCCTTCGTAGATGTGTTTTGCAGGAAAGTCCACGTATGCGCTCGATTGTGTCTGTGTGCTGTGAGTGATCGCTAGTTGACAAGCAAATACGCGCACCTGTGTTCAGAGACGAGTTGCGGTGTGGTGCAATACACCACCGAGCGATTTGTGAGAGTGCAGGCGGTAGTACCCGTAGTCACGAGCGTTCCCCCCCCACGGCCTACAGCCGACCAGGTGCGAAAACGCGGCCAAAAGTGTCAGGTACGGCAAAAACACCCTTCTGCGTCGTTCACGAGTGTACGTGGAAGACACGGGCCACGTGAACGCGAGAAAAGGGGCGTGTTCGCTGTGCCCGACATGTCTCAGCTTTTCTGATCTGCCAGTGACCCCTTTCTCTCTCTTTCTAAACGTCTTGGTAGTCCTAGTCATTTATAAATTTTGCTGTAAAGACCCTGGCTAGACTGAGAGTTATACCCTAGCCCGAGAAAACATCTTTACAAGATCCTTCATGGACTCCTATTCAAAAAATTGTTCGCAGTTTTCAATATTCAAAAAAAGCACAAATTAACATTGACCGTAGGTAGTTTCCAATTGTGCCTGCTGAAGGCATCACAATTCATAAGAGTCAGGGAGTTACGTATGGCAAAGTGGTAGTCCATGCTAATTCTAGAATGCAGCGTGCTGCATTATACGTTTCTTGCAGTAGAGCAACTACTGCTTTAGGATTATTCATTATTGGGAACTTTGTTACTCCTAAGTCTCCCCAAAATAATGATAAAGTGAAGGTCTAATTGAAGAAATTGCGGACTGAAAAACTACTGTGTACTTATTACAATTATCTAATTAACAGTTCTGCCCTTAACATTTTCTTCCATAATACTCAGAGCTTGAATTCCCAACATGAAGATATTCGATCGGACAAGCTGCTGCTTAAGTCATCAATATTATGCTTCGTGGCAGCTTCCATAAGCAATGAAACTGTAGAAATACCTGGGTTCACTAGTGTGGTTCAACTTGAATCAATTAGGCCTTTAACAGGCATTATAATTTATGTAAAGAACGAGCTAGTAGATAGAGTTTCCCATACCTTTAGCAGTAGAAAAACTTTTGGCTAAGTAGTTTTTGAGTTGGGCCCATTTAGGTTTGATGCAATAAGTTTTCTTATATTAAAACAACATACGTCCAAGGGTATCCCGCTGTCGCGTGCCGCTCGACTGTTGCTCTCGTTTTTATTTCTAAAACTGAAAACCACGATGAAGGGAGCATTTTATGATGATATCACAGCCATTCAAGCAGCCGTAACCGAGGTACTGTAGAACATTTCTATAAATGACATAAAAAAATCTATGCATGCGCTGGTTGATCGTTCCAAACGTCGTGTTGAGTCAAATGGAATCTATTTTGAATAAATAATAACTTTCAAACATAATATAATGTGTACTTTAATTTATATCTAAAAAGTTCGAATATTTTTGGGACACACCGTGTATATTATAATTATATTATAAATGAAAATAAATATGTAATGGTAGAACAAATTATAATACAATTTAATAAAGAAAATAAAAATAAACAAAGTTTTGAAAAAAGAAGAAATATAAATCAAAGAAATAATAAATTAAACCTGCGAGCAATTCCAGCGGGAATTCCAATTTGAATCGCGGAAACGAATCGATACCGATATTCAAGCACATATGGTAATAAATTTATAATAGTATATTTTCTCTTCATTGGTTTTTACTTTTCTTTTAGTTTTACTCTTTCAACATTCTCTCTTTTTTTTTTATAGATTTAAGTCATTAAAATTTGGTCCAGTGAATGTGTTGCTGTTTTATGGCACACACATAATTATCAATTCACTGTGAAGGAGCTGGTTATATATATATATATAATTTTTTTTCTATACTTGTATTTCGTTTTACATAATCAGTTAAGCCCACTGCCCCTACCGCATTTACTACGAATGTGTTTGAGCAGATTTATAAAAAAAAAATAAAGAAGAAAACAAATTATTCAACCTATTTTCAAAATTAATCTTAAGATCCTTTTAAGTATTCATATGTAATGTGAATGCTCACAAAGCAAAAACCAAATTTAATTCTTTTTAGTACTCATATCAAATTTACTTTTTAAGCACTCATATTATATTATATTTAATTAATTTAATTTAATTATTATATTTAATTTTTTTTCTTTTTAAGTATTTATAGTAAATTCAATTTGTTTTTTTTTTTTTTAAGTATTCAGTAAAGATGTACGAATGAATTTAATAGCGTGAGTGTGAGGTGTGTGGGTGTGTCAATTTACACTGATTTTATAATGTTTTAAATAGATTGCAAATGTGTGTGTGCGTGACTGATTTTATTACATGATTTGATGTGTGTGTGTGTGACTGATTTTTATATGATTTGATGTGTGTGTGTCATGTGTTTATATTTTCTTTCTTTTAAAACTTAATTGTCACTATTCCAAGCCCCAAAGGTGTCGATGTCGATAAAGATGATGGATTAAAGATGAGTGGCATTTCAGCCGGCCAACAATGTACGCTTGTGTGTACTTGCAAAAAAAAAACAAATTTTTTTTTCCGCCAAGGGGGACAACCTAAGAATTTGTAACATAAAATGATTATATACACAGATTGCACATACAAGTATATTGTTACTCACGATTAGTATTCAATGCCGCTAAACAAGGAGGTTATGTGTATGTGTGGCGCGCTTGCACACCTCGTGCAGAGTGCAGCGTCACCGTGCCAAATGTATATATATCTGACTAATATAATATATCAGTATTACAAAATTTATCCGATTGATGTCGCAGGGCGCCTAGCCCGACTCAAGCCCGTGCTGTCTTGAGCCAGGGGCTGCGGTAAAATTAGTGGGAATGCCGCTAGGGTGCTCCGTAGGGCTATTCAAACAAGTGCCTAAAGAAAACAAGGAAATTATTAGGACTTGCCCAACAATAAGTATCTGCTGCTAACAAAGTACTTACTCGGTACTAAAACCAGCAATACTTGTTTAATTGCCGTGTATGATGGCCTTCAAAAGTTAACAATATAAACTTTCTCACTTTGAAATATGTAGAGTCAGGTCACGATGGCTTGGCGCTTCCTTGAAGCCAGGGAAATGACTTGAAGAAGATTCAAAGAGGACATCCCGACGCTTTTACTGCTTTAGATCCTTAGCGAAATTGCTTTGCGCGAAATTTCTTCGGAAGATTTCCTGCCCCACACGGTAGGACACTTCGCGTGAGCGCAAGTTATACTGTCTTTCGTTGATTTCGAACGCTTTAGATACATTTGTCTTTAGCTGCTTCCTTAATGCTACAAGCTGATCTTCTCGCGACAATATGTCTTTAGCCTCTCCCAAAAGATGAAACTTGTTGAGGAGTTTATAGGAGCTGCCATGTGTTGACATGTTAAAGCCATATAGCGCGAAATATGGAGAGCAACCTATGTTTTTGTGGTGCGCATTTCTCAGCGCGCAAATAACCGCGTGGATATGTCTATCCCACTCATTGTGATTATCTGATAGAAACGCACGAATACCCGCAATCAAAGAGCACACACGGAACTTAAATCGGACGTGTTGTGTCGCGCTGCTCGAGAATCACTTTTATAACGAAGTCGGATCAGCGAGAGTAGCTGCATATCTGCATACACCCACATTGTGGTAATGTGCTATATGCCCGCGCGTTCAAATCGTGTAAAAACGCGTACGCTTGGCAATTTGCTGAATTTTACTTGCTTTGCAATTCGGTGCAGCTGAGGAAACAGCTGACAGCGCTGCCAACTCACTTCAGTGAACGATCTGATTTGAGTGGCGCTGCCAGATCAACGGCGGTGCCAGGGCTGCTAGATCAGCTGCGCGCGAAATACAAAATTCAAAATTTAGATTTGTATGTAATATATTTATTTATATTTATAATTATAATTATACCCATTTTTATATTTACATTTATATCTAGATTTTTATTCATACTTATATTCATATTTATATTTGTATTTATATATTCATTCATATTTATACCTATATTCATATTTATATTTATATTTATATTTATATTTATATTTATATTTATATTTATATTTATATTTATATTTATATTTATATTTATATTTATATTTATATTTATATTTATATTTATATTTATATTTATATTTATATTTATATTTATATTTATATTTATATTTATATTTATATTTATACTTATATTTATATTTATATTTAT
>JAEIFZ010000170.1:1195000-1378330 GCA_018904035.1 Zaprionus ornatus
ATGTACTCAGTAAAGTGTTCGATATTAAATATTAAAAGGGATATTTTTTGTTCTTTTTTTATAGATTCTGAGTGGGTGTTAATCATTTGAATACCGTTATTAAGGTTATCAATAACGTGATTTAGACTGCTAATCTGAACAGTGCTTTGGGATAGGGATGAAATTTGGTGTTCAAAATTTTGTCTGTCGTCTTCGTCTAGTGTACCGAAAAGGTATTTGTAAGTAGAGCCTACAAAGTTTAACAGTCCTCGTTTATTGCGTTTTGTTATACGTATTCCGTTCATTTCCCTTTTCATTTTTTCAATTAGGTAATTTATTTGTGTTGTTATTAAATTTCTGGCTTTCTTTAATAAGAGTGCTAAATGTTTCTTCAATTTGTGTTATGTTAACTGTAAGACAGTGGTGCATGAAAGTAATAGGGAGTTGTATCGTTCCTGATTCAAATAGAATGAATCCCTGATTGTTTTCAATAGGGTTTACTTCGATTGTTCCTGCTGTAGTTTGTGTCATCATAAGAGTCATTATAATAATTATGAGTCCGATGATTGGGTGTCGGTCGGCTGTAAATATTTGCTGTTATTAACATTTTTTTCTTTTTAAATTTACTTTTATAGTGTGTAACATTTTGGCCTCGATTATTTTCGTTGTAATGTTTTTCGTCTAGTTGTTCAATTCTGCCTGTTTTCCTAAAGGGGTTTTTGGATTTCGAGCGCGTTATAGGGGCTTGTCTATACTTTGTGTCAACTTCGTAAATTTGTCGGTTCTCATTAAGCTTGTTAATTTTGTTTTCTTTAATTTTCTGAGAGTCAAAGGTAGGTGTGCCTGCGTAGAGTAGTATGTAAGCTGGTATTTGTCCGGTTGTATTGTGTTTGGTTTTATGGTTGTATGTGTATAAAATTGTTTCTATTCTTGTTTCCCTATTTTCTCTATTATTTTCAGTGTTGATAATGCGAATCTTTTTATTTATTGTTTTGTGAAGACGTTCTACATCTGCTATTCCTGTTTTGCTTGTGGTGATATCTAATTGTATTTCTTCGTTATTTAGCCAAATCTTTAGAGAGTTGCTCATGAATGCTGAGTCTTTGTCTGCTTTAATTTTTTGTGGTTTTCCCATGTCGTTAAATATTCTAGTAAGGGCTCTTTTGGCTTCTAGCCAATCTCTACTATTTGTTTTTATAAGTGATGCGAATTTTGAATAAACGTCAATACAGGATAAATATTGCTCATTGTCAATAGCATAAAAGTCAATTACGTAAAGTTCTCTTGGGTTATTTGTCTCTGGGGTTATCTCAAAAGCAAGTTTTGTTGGTCTGTGTTCTGTTTTTGCGAGATTGCAGACTTCGCAATCATTAATGATATTTTGAATTAATTTATTATAGTCAGGAAAATAGTGAGTTTCTTTAAAGAGTCGTGTCATTTTTTCGATACCAGGGTGCAGTAATTTCAGGTGTTGAGAAATAATGAATTCCTTGAATTCAGCGTAAGAGTTAATGTCCTTTAGTTTAATTATACTTTTTAAGATTTTTACGTTACTATGTGGGTTAATAGTTTCATGGTATGCATTTTGAAGAACGGAAAAATCACTGTCATTGTCTATGTAAATTACGCTAGTATGGTTAAGAAAGTATTTTATTAAGAAGTCTTTTGCTATTGGGAGAGTCATTTCAGTATATTTTATGGTGATTTTAGTTTTAGTGAAATATTTTGATATGTCTACTTGGTCTATGGAATCTTTTATAAATTCTATTTGTCTAGTGAAATAGTTTATGGGTTTCTCAGTGATTTGAATATAAGTTTCGTTACTTTCTGATGCACTATGTATTGTTGCTGCTGTTGAAATATCTTCTTCTTCACCTACCATATTTTCTTCAATTTTAACTCGAGATAAAGCATCTGCTACATGATTTAGTTTTCCTTCCAAATATTTTATTTTAAAATTGTATTCACTAAGTTTGATTCGCCAACGTTGTAATTTCATATTGGGTTCTTTTATATTATTTAGCCAGACAAGGGGTTTATGATCACTTAATATTTCAAAAGGGACTCCATATAAATATGGGCGGAAGTATTTGGTTGCCCAAACAATTGCCAATAATTCTTTTTCTATTGTACTGTAATTCTGTTCGTGGTCGTTTAATGTTCTGCTTGCGAAACTAATTGGTTTATTATCTTGTGATAACACGGCTCCAATGGCGAAATTGCTGGCGTCAATAGTAACTTGAAATGTTTTTGTAAAGTCAGGGCAAATGAGGATGGGGTCGTTCATGATAAGGGTTTTTAACTTTTCGAAAGATTTAATATACGCTTCGTCTTTTGTATTTATTTTGGCTCCTTTTTTTAAAAAATAGGGTGAGAGGTTTTGCGATTTTGGCAAAATCTGGAATGAACTTGCGGTAATATCCGCATAAGCCTAAAAATGATTTAATTTCTTTAGAGGTTTTTGGAATAGGAAATATTTCAATCGCTTTTACTTTTTCTTTGTTGGGTCGTATACCATCTGGACTTATGGTATGACCTATGAATGTTGTTTGTTTTTTTAAAAACTCGCATTTGTCTAACTGGAGCTTAAGATTTGCCTCTTTAAGTTTCTGAAAAACTTTCTTCAGTGAGTTCAGGTGTTCAGTAAGGGATGTTGAGTAGATGATAACATCATCTAAATATACGAGGCAATGTTTGTTAATGAGGTCTTTAAGAACGAAGTTCATGCAACGTTGGAATGTTGCTGGGGCATTTTTCAAACCAAATGGCATGCGAGTATACTCGTAGTGACCGTGTTTAGTTGAAAATGCAGTTTTTGGTATGGATTTAGGGTCCATTTCAATTTGGTGAAAACCCTTCGCTAAGTCGATTGTTGTGAAGTATTGACATTTTCCTAACTTGCCTAATATTTCATCCATGTTAGGGATTGGGAATTTATCGTTAATAGTTATTTCATTTAGGTTTCGATAGTCGACGACTAACCTGAATTTTGGTTTGCCAGATGCGTCTATCTTTTTGGGAACAATCCATAAGGGACTGCAATAGGGAGAGTCGCTTTCGCGTATAATGCCTTGTTGTAGCATTTCCTCAATTTGTTTGTTAACTTCTGCTTCATAAGCAAAAGGATATGAATAGGGTCTTTTATACACTGGGTTTTCGTGAACTGTTTTGATTTCATGGCGTATGATGCTTGTAAAAGTTAGGTTTTCCTTATCAGAATACTGGATGTCTTTGAATTCTTTTAGTAATTGTGTTAGTCTATGTTTTTCTTCATTGTTTAAATGGTCTAGTCGGTATGTGTAGTCTGAGTTTATATCATTTTCCAATGCATAGTTTATTTCGGCTGTATAGTGGTTTTCTTGTAAAATTGTTCAAAATTTTTTGACGAATTTCCGTCAGAAAGTTCAAGTTCTTTATGAAGGAATGACCTTCCATTGATAATTGTTTCTTTTCTAAAATAATCTATACAACCGTTGTTTTCCATTAGTACTTTCCTTCCTAATAGAATGTCATAAAATGGTGAAAATGAATGAATGTAAAATTCCTGCGATTGCTGAAAAAGCCCATTGGCCGGAAGACTTACGAATTTATTTAGTTTTGAATAGCCTGTCATACTTCTGACAACTATTTGTTTATCATGAACTTGAAGATTGAAAAAGTTTGAATTCATCATGTTTATTGATGAACCAGTGTCGACTATGCATCGGTATCTATGATTATTAAACATGATCTCTATGTATTGGTGGGTTCCCAGGCTGGTATTGGAAAATTTTCGGCTTGTTGAATTTGCTGATTTGTATACGTCTCGTTTTGTGTGTCTTGTAATTGATCGTCGTGGAACTGTTCGTCGTTGTTATTATCTTGGTCAGCAATGTTATTGTAATCTAACACGTATTGATGGTGACTTTCATCTGTCTCCATACGTGATTGTCCGCTGCCTTCTCTAAAACGCTTATTCGGCACTCTTGGTTGTTGGGGGGACTGATTATAGTTTCGGGTGTCGTTCTGTCGGTCGCGAATTAAGTCTGCTCTGAGTTCATTAAACAATGGTCTGTTCTGATCGAATTGTTGTTGTCTAGACGGAAAAGCTTGTTTATGAGGGGTTTGGTTGTTTACATTTGGGTTTTGGATCTGCGTGGGATTTATTAATGGGTTGAAGGGGGTCGCGAAATGTTGATTGATATGAGAGTTTTTGTTTTTATTTGTGTTGGTATTAGTGTTTAAATTTAGTGAGTTTGTATTAAGTTTTGAACAGTAATCTGATTTCTTAGAAATTGGGTCTTCGTAAAGACCTTCTTGTTGGGCAATTTGTCTTAACTTTTGGATAGTTGAAATGTCATGCCTCGCTAGGGTCATGAACAGCCTATCAGGGAGTGAGCGTTGAATAGTATTTTTTATTGTAGTTGCCATTGCTTGTGAATAAACTAATGTGTTATTTTGGTTGTTTTCTAAGGCTAACTTATTAATAATAATAGTTGACTTATTTTCTAATTCTTCACAAAATTGTCGTTAATTACCTTTGTAGGGCGTGCAATACAAACGTCGCAAAAGTTCCTCCAGGGGGGTTTGAGTTTTAAATTCGACGATCAGAGCTTCCTTTAGGGTTGACCATTCGTTGTGAAATCCGAGTTGGCAGACCTTCTCAGCATCTCCGATGACCTGTAGTTCGATGGCTCCATATATGATGGCTTTCTGAAGAGGGTCATTCGTCGGGTATAGGTTGAGCAGGTATTCAATTCGTCTGATAAACGAACTGAGGCTGTTTGGCTCTCCACAGAACTGCGGCACTTGACGTATTTGTCGTAGCAGTTGCGATAGATTATCATTTGATAATGCCATTTTTGATTAATTTTCTTTTTGAACGTTTTTTGTTTTGTAGCGGTCACACTTGTTTTGTTTAAGCGGGCTACTGTTCTTGTTCATTTAACAATTTGTGGGGTTGGATTTATGTAGCGGTCACACTTGTTTTGTTTAAGCGGGCTACTGTTCCTGTTCACTTCACTGACTGTTGGATTTAACTTATGTAGCGGTCACACCTGTATTTGTTTAAGTGGGCTACTGTTTAAGTTTTATATTTTTTTTTTTTTCACAATCACTTCTCGGCTTGAACACTGTTGGGTTTATACTTTCAACTAATGTCACTGAAGTTGCCGTCGCGATTCACGTGAGTTCTTTTGCGGATGATAGTTAAAGGCTTGGATTAATTTTTGCCTCATCAATAACTAACATCCTACCGGCTGCGCCAACTAAGTATTTAGGTCAAATATCAAAATAAAAAAAATATTATATTTTTTATTTTATAATTTTTATTTGATGGATTCGTTACTTATTACACCAGAGTTACTCATAAACTAACTGACAGAATTATTTTTATGGACCAGCAAACCTTAAAGTTCTACAGAGCTTTACATCTTTGTTTATCAGTGACTTAAGCTTCTTATCGTTTGGTGTCTTGAGAGAACTTTTATGATGAGGCTTTTGAAGAGTGAAGCTTTCCAAAAGATCGGTTTAAGTTTTCGTATGGAGAATGAACTGAGGCTTTTGAAGAGTGAAGCTTTTCAAAAGATTGGTTTAAGTTATGAAGAATGAAGTTTAAATAATTCATATGGAGAATGAATATGTCACTATATATACTAAAGCAGAACGTTAGGAAATGAGTAAATCGCCATGTAAATCAAAATTGTGGGTTTGCGGGGGCGGTAGGCGTGTTATTACAAATTGAAAATAAACTTAATCTGCGTATGGTATACAGGAATCTTCATGCTAAATTTGGTGTCCCTAGCTTTTGTAGTAGCTGAGATCGGCGCGTTCATCCAGACAGACGGACATGGGGTATCCAACGCCTCTTTCTGCCCGTTACATACATTTGCACAAAGTTAGTATACCCATTTTTAATGGTCCAAGGGTATAAAAATAAGGACAAGCGATGTATCTTTTGGAAGATTTGAATGGCAAGGAGTTAGGGAAATTCCATACCAAATAATCTTGGTAAAAGTGTCGCAACATTTCTTTGTTTTCAATTTTAGTCGCAGGGACAAAAAATTAAACAATGCTGTGAGAGTCGCGACAAGAATGGTCACCCTTTTATTGATAGCGTTAATCTGGCAGCTCGATGCTGCTCCTGACGTCTTTTTTTGGCAATCAAAAATTGGCAGTTCCCACCAGATGGAATTTTGCAAGACTGAAAAAGCGCGTGCACCGCCATAACGTCAAGAAAAGATCTCTCTCTTCCGTCTTGACATGCAAAGCCAACAAACATCTCCATTCAGTTTACAAGTCGGTTAAAATCTCCATGGTGAAACGTACCGCCTTATCGGCCCCAAACAAATTTTTGGGCAACACCACGCCAAAACTTATTCCATCTTTGTGTTGCTGAGGACGTACAAAAATTATGGATGCCTAATCAGCGATAAGATGAACACCAGACCTCTGGACAAGAAACATCAGCTCATGTAGAAAGATCAGCGCAAGCCAATTATATTATATTTAGATACAGGCGTTGCGCTGTACAAAAAGCAGTAAACATAACCTGCAGCAGCACCACGTGCTGAGTCTTCCTGCCAAACGTCGGCATTTGTGGACATTTGGCATCGTCACCAAAGGAATATTCCACAGATATTCATGGATATTCAACTCTAAAGTTATCTTTTTTCTGCGTATCTGTACAACTGGAGGCACGTGGTCTGCCGCAAGCCGAAGCGTAAACGTGCATAACCTTACCGTTGTGGATTGCCACGAGGGCCCTCTCACTCACGGGATGGAGCCGAAGTCTTCATCGACCTGGACGCTTTTCTTTTAATGAGATTCCTTTTATTAGCTTAATAATATCCACAATGTTTACTCCTAGTGTAGGGATTTCATTTCGAATTTCGTAAGCTTTTATTAATTTTTTCACATTTTTACTTAGGGTATGGTATGTTTGACACAATTAACTGATATATGTACATAACTTATTCTTTTATGAAGTTCAAACAGCAATTTCTGAATCTTCAGGCCTGTCGACTAAGGAATGCACCGAATCTTCAAGTAAGCAATTAAACAAACACTTGGAATTTGAGTGAGTTCACCTTATCATACATATATATATATATATATATATATATCAGTCAATTCCTCTTTTACGGTCTATAAAAAGATCTATACCCAGAACCAAGTTTAAAATAAAATATCTTTTCTGAATATTCTTAATAACTCACAAACTTAATAATGGTTACGAAATTCGAAATCTTTTGTCGGATGTTAGTTCCAATGAATACTTTTCAATAAGCCAAGTTAATTCATAATTTCGTAAATTCAAAAAACAATATTATATAGATATATAAATATTATATATGAATAGAGTGTTTGTCATTCAGCATCTTTTTTTTTCTTTTTGAGCTATTTTGAATAGAATATGTTGATGGACAACAACAGGCATTTACTTAATTTAATAAACAATGATGTTAACTGTTCCACTATGAATTGAAAACCTTTTGACTTGAGGTAATCTGAGGATGTGAACACAGCGGCTGGTAATGGGTGGACAAGTTGTCCACATGGTAGGGTGGGTAAAGAAGGAGGCCATCTTAATAGGTCCTCCCAAAAGGGTAGAGTCTTCTCGTCCGTTTCTCTAGCCTTATTTATCTTGATCCTTATTATTATTATTATTATAGAAGAGGGAGTCTCCCAGCGGAGAAAGCGCGAGGCACTGCGACCAATATGATCTTTTGTACCTAGTATGCTCTCCCTGTCATGACAAAAGCTGTTCTGCTTCCCTAATGAAGCTAACAGATCTTTCGTCGAGGAGCGGACAATCTACTCTGGAGTTGCGATTTCCACGTGCAGATGTTTCCTCCTTGTCCATACCAAGGCCGGACAGTCACATAGAATGTGTTTAGTAGTTTCATCGTCCTCTTTGCAGAGCCTGCACTCCGCGTCTGAGGACAAACGCATTTTTTTGAGGTGGTAGTTCACCAAATGGTGGCCACTTAGGTAGCCAACAAGGAGATAGAGGTCTCTCCTGGAGAGTAGCTTGGTCCTTCGATCAACTTTGGGATTGGTAAGCTCTTTAGCCTGCCGCATCCCTGGTTGGAAGAACCAGTAGCGTTCAGTCAATCTTCCAGCCCAGGTTTTCACAAGGGAGGAGATAGTAGACAACCCCACGCCACAGAAGGGTTCGGGGCCGAGCAAGGTGGCTGATGACCCAGCCTTCGCTAGTTTGTCCGCCAGCTCATTGCCCTGGAAGCCAGAGTGCCCAGGTACCCAAATTGGGGTGACTTTATTCCTTATTGACAGCCTCTGGAGACAATTCCAGCAGTCAGCCACCATACGCGAGCCTATTCTTTTTGAGGAGAGGGCTAGTATGGCCGCTTGGCTGTCCGAGAAGATGTATATTTTCGCTCCTCTAGTCCCCTTCTCAAGGATAAGATGGCAGCAGAACTCAATGGCGTGAACCTCTGATTGGAAAACTGTGGGCCAGTTGCCCATAGCAATCGAGGTCCTGGAGTTGGGACCATGTATCCCAGCTCCAACCCCCTGTTCAGTCTTTGACCCGTCGGTGTACCAATGTATACCATTTGGGTCTCTGATGGGGTTGCCAGCATCCCAAACCCTGCGGTCCGGGATGAGGGTTCTAAATTTTGCACCAAAGAAGAGTTCCTTGGTCATAGAATCTGATCTAGTGCAGATCTCTAAGCCAGGAATATCTTTGAGCAGGCTAGCATGCCCAGATTCGGTAGCTAGAAGCCCAGATTGGAGCTTGATTCTAAGAAGGCTCATAGCAGCAACTTCTTTTATACGGATATGCAGGGAGTCAGATTCAAAATCGATTCCATTGCTGCAGTGGGACAGGTGCGGAGTGCACCCGTCAAGGACAGGCAGAGCAGCCTATGCAATTTCGTGCATTTATTGATGGCAGTGACCTGCGTAACCGTGGGCCACCACACAATAGCAGCGTAGGTTACGATCGGTCTTACCATCATCTCAAAAAGCCACCTAATGGTGCAGAATTTGAGACCCCATATTCTACCGAAAAGCCTTCTACATGCCCACATGGCATGAGTGGCCTTTGATAGAGTGTTATGCAGGTGGGAGTTCCAGTTTAGTCGCTTATCAAGGGTTACCCCTAGATATTTGACTTCGTTGGAGAGTTCCACAGGAGAGCCGCCAATATGTAATTGACCAATGTCAATAAAGTAACCTCAAATTCGTTTCATAACTATGTATTATGAAGTTGGACTTCCAAATTTAATATTACGAAACAGCTGGAACATTATTATCTAGAAATTTATAGCTCTGATTGTAAATCGGTTCTATACCAGATAATTCACTATCTAACTGTCTTTTCTCATTGATTTGAGATAGTTTGCTGGATAAATTCGGCATCTTACTCTTTGTTGGGATTAGACTCCAACCACTTGTATTTAAAAGTAATTTTCAATAGTCGCATTTTGTTGAGGCTAATACCCTTTAAAACAAAAAAAAGCTACAGTTGTATTCATTATCTGAAGATTACCTCATTGTTTGTTATGAATATATCGTACGTTTTCTTAATTATCGTTATACCTCTTATGTTTTAAAATGCCTTTAACTCGAAGCACTGAAAATTTAGCAATTATTCCAACCGAAGAACCGCTTGTTTTTACGCAGCCTAGTACTTGTTCAGCCATTAACCCAACCAGAATGGCAACTAGATCTGGTGGCACATGTCGCTCAAATACTCAAGCAGAGAAAAGTCCACAAGATGCAAAATCGCCTGTGGTACCAAATGTTTTGACAGAAAATCGTGTGCAGGAAATTATTTCCAATTCTATGGATAGGTTCCAAGCGAGTATCAACGACATGATATTAGTTCAAATCTCTGAAGCGATAAGCTTCTCTCGCAGAAAATACTCAATCTAACACACAGCCGAATTGGGAAAACGGTTCATGCAATTTGATTGCACGGGTTCACTTACCGAATTCCAACACTTCACGTGTGAGACCTTCTTCAGAACCCAGTTGTCAAAGCAATCTTTCAGTGGAGCTCCCTGACAAGGAATCTAATATAATTTCCAATTGGCGTATAAAATTTGGCGGCATACCAAACAATATCTCAGTTGAAGACTTTAATACAAAGTAAATAATTTAACCTCAACATGCCTAAACGGTGATTTTGAATTACTCATCCAGTTTGCCAATTTACTTTTTACTGGCTCAGCATTATCATTCTATTGGAGAGTACATAGGTCGGTCGAAATGTTGACTTGGACCTGTGTTTCTAGACGCTTGAAGGAGAGGTATCAAGACCAAAGATCTGATCTTGAAATCAAAAGCTTTATGCGCCGACGAAGGCAAAGACCCAATGAGAGTTTTGATGAATTCTTGCTATTGCTGATTCTCTTCGAGAACCAATGGCGGATAGTGATATCGTTGCGGAGGTTCGTCACAATCTCAATGAAGAATTAAAACATGATCTTTTGCACATAGACACTTCAGATTTAGCTTCACTGCGTAAAGAATGCCATCGTCACGAAGAATGCTTCCGCGGTAATCCTGCTTAAAATACTTCTCGCTTAAGCGTCCCTAAGAAGTATATTAACACTCTGGTGCAAGAAGAGACAGTTTACACAGATGATGATGCTTCTGTGATTTCAGATGAAATCTGCGCCATCAAATCGGCTGTTAAAATGTTGGAGCTGCGAAGAACTTGGGCACAGATACCAGGAGTGTTTCAAATCTCGTCGCTTATTCTGCTACGGTTGTGATGCAATAAATGCATACAAGCCCAACTGTTCGAAATGTAATCCACCATCGGAAAACCTGCCTCAGGGCATCCACTCAGCTCCGAAAGTGGATGTCCGTCGGTAGTTTCAGATATAAGCCATTCCAATCAATTCCCAGACATGACCTTAAACTCATCAGAATTAATACCATCCATTCGGACCAAACCATACCGTTTGCGTTTAGAACATGACTTAAAATGGCGATCAGAATTGTTTAACGTCAATTCAATACTCTACGTAAAATCTCGTTCATCTTCTCGGATTAGAGAATTTTGGAAGCGTAAACGACAGTTTCGCAAGTATATGATTGCGGCTATAATTCATAAAATGCATAATATACGTCCTTTTACTAATGTAGACATGCTCGGCGAATTTGTTTTAGCTCTCTTAGACCGTGGAGCAAATAAGAGCGTTATAGGTGGTTCCTTTGATTTAAACCTAGTATCAAATAATTCTGTCTTTCATAAATTAAAGTCATCAGTCCGTACTGCAGACGGTCAAACCCAAGCCGTTGCTGGTACTATTACTGTTCCGTTAACTTATAATTCGATAAAGTCTGATTTTGAGTTCCTTGTTGTACCTTCAATAAAAGAAAACGTAATCTGCGGCATGAACTTTTGGGATAAGTTTGGTATATCCATAAATTCTGCGATTAAAATTGATCAGATTACTTATGAACAATCTGAAGATTCACCATTGTTGGAGTTGACAGCATCACAAATGGGCAAATTGCTCTCCCGCACATTTGCCCGTTATACAGTAATACAGCATGTACAGTGGAACAAGTACGATTAAACAAGACTTCAAACTTTGGGACAAGCAAAACCGAACACCTTTCTTAAACCTGTCAAGAAATTTAATTCGAGAATAATTATTTCCTTCATTAAGGAAATTAAGTTAATTCTTAATTTCCTAAATTCAAAAAACAATATTATATAGATATATAAATATTATATATGAATAGAGTATTAGTCATTCAGTTCCTTTTTTCTCTTTTTGAGCTATTTTGAATAGAATATGTTGATGGACAACAACATGCATTTAAATAATTTATTAAATAATGATGTTAACTCTTCCACTATTAATGAAAAACTTTTTGACTTGAGGTAATCTGAGGATGTGAACACAGCGGCTGGTAATGGGTGGACAAGTTGTCCACATGGTAGGGTGGGTAAAGAAGGAGGTCATCTAAATAGGTCCTCCCAAAAGGGTAGAGTCTTCTCGTCCGTTTCTCTAGCCTTATTTATCTTGATCCTTAGATAGGTCTATCTCTGTCTACGTGTTATTTTATGTTACGCGTCTGTCTCGATATCACAAGGCCCACCCCTTCTCTTGCTCTGGGCAAGTCGGACACAATTATAGTAGACAGAGAGTGGTATTGTGACAGCACTAAACGCGTGATCGTTAAATCTTACCTCAAATTCGTTTCATAACTATTATGTAGTTGGACTGACCGTCAGCCGTCAGAGCCAGCAAGGGGAACTACATGTAACCCTAGCTTTGGCTGAGGTACGTGCCGTCCTTGCTCCTACTGCCGGAAGTGCGGCTATACTCTCCCCGCGAGGGCGGCTGGAAGCAGGCCCCTAGCACGGTCATGTCTCTGCTAGGGGGGCTGACTAGTCGGGCGAAGATTGTGATTCTATGAATCACCCCAATCCAAAGCGGAACAGCATGCGCCAAGGGATGCATTGCCGGGGGGTAGCCCCGTCGTTAGTATGCGGACTCTGGATACCTATCGCCCTCCAGTTTCATCTAGACTTCCCACGGTACGCGGGCTATGCCGTGGGCGACCTTCCCTTCCCGCCTACTCGTGGGTCCAAAGAATGGATAAACTTTTAAAACAAGATAAGTCTGATGCGACTTCAATAACGGCCGACCCCAACAACAGCTCTTCAGCCAGTGGGCTGCTGGCTTCCACCCCCAACACCACGGGTCTTGGCCCTGGTACTCTAGAGGCCGGACAGGCCACGGACTCCCTTGGACGATGAGTTCGCTAGTGCTGCTTTCTCATCCAATAGCTGTTCAGGCAGGCAGCAACTCGTCGAGGTGATGTCCTCTGACGCGGAAGCTGACGCTGACCTCATCAGCCTCGCTGACGACGCTTCCGTGGCCAGAGGTCAGGACTCACGGAAGCAGGCTCTCAGATCCAGAAGCTGCGATTGGAATCTGATAACGCCTTCGTAAAATTGAAGACACGCGAGAAGAGGCTATTCAAAGCCGCACTCGCGAAGGGTTCGAGCAGAGCGGAGGCTCTAGCTATCGCCACCCCGCCCCCCGTGGAAACCAAGGCCAAACGGAGGCGCGCTGACGATACCGTCCTCGAACCCCAAGGGTCTTCAAAGAAGCCCAAAAAGACTCATGTGGACTCCACAAAGCCACCTCACAGCCAGGTGACAAGCAGCGTGAAACTGGGCTTCACGTCGGCTGACTCTAAAAACCCGCTTTCACCAGAGCAGGTAGCTTCTGTGAAAAATAGCATTGCCAAGGCTTTGCTGCTACATCCCACACCGGGCGTCAGTCCAAGTTTCGAGGGTTGCATATCCCGAAATGAAAGGCTGCTCCTGGTGTGCGAGGATAGCCGCACTGCCGACTGGGTCAGGGGAGCCGTTGGACACATCAGGTCCATCAGCTCCCTTGACATAAAACTACTGGAGGAGTCTGAGTTCACTAAAGCTCACCTCATCAGAGGATACTTCCCCAGTAGTGCTGAACTAACACCCGCCTTGGTATCCAAAATGAGGACTGCTTCTCGACGAAGCAGTGGCGGGTGGTCCAGCATAGCCTCAACGGCACCACGACTCACCTCGCGATGTTGGTCGACGAGGAGTCGTATAAGGCTCTGACGGAGTGCAACGGGAAGGTGAAATTCGTCTTTGGAAGAATTAAACTTCTCCTGAAGAACTCCGTCCCCAGAGCCTCCTCCTCTCCTGCCCGTCCCCCATTCCCTTCTCCAACTATTCCCCCCCAATCTGCGCCCCTGCGGAAGCGTCGAATGCTACCCCCACCTACGCGACAGCAGTAGCTGCCCCGGTGGCGTCCACCAGCGCTGCGGCCGCAGTGGCGCGGAAAGCCCCCATCCCCAAACTCCGTCAATCCTGGTCTCCGCCCATAACCCACCAACGGGCCGCAACAACCTGTGGTTGGCAGTGGGCGCCTCCTGGCCCCTGCCAGACCCACAATCAGCGACTGGGATCGCTAGGCGACCTCCCCCGTGCAGCTCCGCCAGACTGCCGAAGGGCATCCGAGGCAATGACTCTCGGGGAGGCAAGTCATGTGCCTGGTCACTAAGGCGCTCAAAGAAGATGCGGAGCGTAATTAAGATGGTCCAGGCGAACCTGCACCACGCCAGAGGAGCGTCAGCCACGTCCGTGGACTATCATGCGGATCATATAAGTTACTATATGACCGTATGGGAGGTGCTCCTCGAACTGCTATATTGGTTAATAACAGTGTGAGACACTTCCCTCTAATTAACTTCATTCACAGAGACCTGGTGGCAACGGCTCCATAACCTCCATAGGTAGCCACTGCTGATGTCGTCCGGGAAGTAGTGATCGCCTCTGCATACTTCTATAGGGACGCCTTCACACACTATAATAAAAACATTAGACGCTCCAAACGCGATACGTGGCGCAGCTACTGTGGTAGCATAGAATCGCTGCCAGAGGCAAAAGGTCGTCTAATGGAATAGGGCTTCTCAAAAGAGCAGATGGCTCTTTCACTCAAGATCGCAGGGAAGCACTTGAACTTTTACTGCAAGTTCACTTCCCAGGTTCCGTAGCGAACGCCACTTTGTCACCTGACTCACGTGGAGCCAGTCTATCTGAAACCATCTTTGATCCTGAAAGGTCAAATGGGCTGTAGATTCCTTCGCTCCCTTCAAAGCCCCAGGGGGTGATCAAATCTTTCCAGCCCTTCTCCAAAACAGCGTGGGTCATATCCTCGATCCACTGGTCGGCCTTCTTAGAGCTAGTCTCACGTGGGGACACATACCCAACTCTTGGAGGAGAGTCAATGTGGTATTCATTCCCAAACAGGGAAATCGTCCTCTAGACCAGCCTAAGTCATATCGGCCGATCAGCCGTACCTCCTTTCTGCTCAAGACTGCGGAAAGGCTCTTAGACATGCACATTCGGTGCTCTCTGCAGAAAAACAACCCTCTGCACCCCACGCAGTTCGCGTATATAGCCGGTAGATCGACAGAGGTCGCTCTCCACAAATCAGTGGGAAAAATTGAAAAAGCCTTCGTATCAAAGAACATTGCTTTGTGCTCCTTTCATGATATAGAGGGTGATTTCGATAACATCGGCTACGGGTCTATCTCTGCTTGAGCGCAGGAACATTGCCCGTCCCATAATCCGGTGGATTGACGCCATGCTCAAACACCGGATTATCTCTTCTACCCTGGACACGACGACCGCCCACTGGCATCGTTTAATACTGTACTGAATTTCAAGGCCATACTGGCTAGATTAGACTTCACCAATGCAGATAAAACACATATAAGGGTAATACGACAGGAAATGGAAACATTGCGACAGGGCGACATGACCTTGTTACAGTACTATGACGAGATTGAGAAAAAATTGACAATTGGCAGCAGTTCTTAACAAACAGTTTAGAGTGGATGCATTGCAGATATTTATTTCCGGGTTGCGTAAAAATTTAAAAACACCCGTGTTCTCAGCACAACCTCATGATCTACCAACTGCATTTGCACTTGCGCAGGAAGCGGAGGCCGGCAATGATAGATATACTTTTGCAACAAACTTCGCGAGAAACGTCGAAGGTGGATCTCAAAAGACCCGGGAAACAAAATCATCCCCCCCGCAAAATCATCGATCTTATGACAACCAGCAGGTTGGAAGAAATCCACATTTTTCTAGGGGTCAAAAGAACAATCTAAGTCAGGTTCCACAGCAACGTGATTCTGCAAGTTTTAAGCAACGTCCTCGAGAGGTCCAAAATACGGATGAGGAGCTTTTTGGCGCCTCTGACAATGAGAATTGCAATTTTTTTGGGGCAATTCCCTGCTACCCTATGTCAAGCGAGAAGTAGCGGGGAGAACGGTAAAGCTTCTGTTAGATACAGGGGCTTCAAAGAATTATGTCAAGCCATGGCCAGAGCTGGCTGATTTCATGCCAGTAGAAGAACCATTTCATGTGACGTCAATTCACGGTCGCAGAAAAATCCACACAAAGTGCAAGATCTTTCTTTTTGGAGTAAAATCCTCATTTTTTGTTTTAAATAATTTGTCCGATTATTGGCCTCGACCTACTTAGACAGGTAAATGCGAAAATTGACTTTACAAGCGACCCCATAGAACACGATTATGGAAATGAGCCTATCTACTTTTTGAAATGCAAAAATGTCAATCACATTAATATCAATACAACAGAGATACCACCCGTCGTAAGGGAAAAATTCGAAGAGATGATCGGAAATAGATCGAATGCCTTCGCGGCTCTGTCTTTTAACGTAAGCAATGTAGCCACATCCAAACTGATGAAGTACCTTTTTACTCAAAACTTTATCCGTATCCAATGGGGGTGACCGACTTTGTAAACAACGAAGTAAAAGAAATGTTGGCAAACGGGATAATAAGACCATCCAAGTCACCATATAATAACCCGATTTGGGTTGTCGATAAAAAAGGAACGGATGAAGCAGGGAACAGGAAGAAAAGGTTGGTAATCGACTTCCGTAAGCTTAATAGAGTAACGGTGGACGAAAAATATCCTATACCACCTATCTCAGCAATATTATTCAACCTAGGCAAGGCCAGGTGTTTTACAACGCTTGACCTTAAATCTGGCTTTCACCAAATAAATTTGGCAGAAAAACTGCACCAAGCATTTTCCAAAGGGCAATCGACGATGTCGTACGAGAATTTGTCGGTAAAATGTGTTATGTTTACATAGATGATGTGATTGTTTTCTCAAGAACCGAGGAAGATCATATTGAGCACATAGACCGTGTTGTACGACGCTGGCATGAGAGTATCACTTGAAAAGTCAAAATTCTTCAAGGAACATGTTGAGTACTTAGGGTTTACGGTAACTAATGGAGGAATAACAACTTCCTCTGATAAGGTTAAGGCTATCTTGGAATACCAAATTCCTAAGACCCTTTTCGGCTTACGCTCATTTTTTGGGCTGGCCAGCTATTATCGCTGCTTCGTCAAGGGCTTTGCATCCATTGCGATACCTTTGACGGAATTGCTCAAGGGAGACAACGGCAAGATCGGTACCAACCACTCGAAAAAAATTGCCATAGAACTAAACACCGAACAACTGAAGGCATTTGACAAGCTTAAGCAACTCTTGTCTTCGGAAGACGTACTTCTGACATACCCAGACTTTTCTAAGCCATTTGACTTGACAACTGATGCCTCGTCATATGGTCTCGGTGCGGTACTGTCCCAGGCTGGACGACCAATAACAATGATTTCTCGTACGCTAAGGGACAGAGAAAAGAATTTTGCGACAAACGAGCGAGAGCTCTTGGCCATAGTTTGGGCCCTGCGGACTCTTAGAAACTATCTTTACGGAGTGCGAAATCTTAACATTTATACCGATCACCAACCCCTGACGTTTTCTGTGTCGGATCGAAACCCGAATGCGAAGTTAAAACGCTGGAAGGCTTTCGTTGACGAACACAACGCGAACATAATTTACAAACCGGGAAAGAAAAATTATGTCGCAGATGCCCTCTCTCGGCAGCATGTTATCGCGCTAGGAAATGGTGGCGACTCAGATTTGGCCACCATTCACAGTGAGGAATCCCTCTCTTACACGATTGAGAGCACAGACAGGCCGGTGAATTGTTTTCGAAACCAACTAGTAATAGAAGAAGCGGACATGCCTTCCGTTAAGACATTCATAGTTTTTAAGGAAAAAACACGCCACATTATCAGGTTCTCTAAACGTGAAGACCTGTTACAAGAGGTAAAATATCGAGTTAAAGTAGATGTAGTAAATGCAATACATTGCAGTCTGCCAGTTCTCGCCTTTATTCAACACAAACTGGTTGAAAGTTATCCCTCGACAACATTTGGACACTGCAAATCCTGGGTTCAAGATATAACTGATGGTACCGAACAAAGAGAGATAGTAACAACTGAACATAACAAGGCCCATCGCGCTGCTCAGGAAAATGTAAAACATATTATGCAAGACTATTTTTTCCCAAAAATAGGTAGACTCGCGCAAGAGATCACGGCGAATTGCAGGATCTGTTCTAAGGCTAAGTACGATAGGCACCCAGCAAAACACCATCTGGGAGAAACACCAATACCATCGGGAGTAGGTCAGGCACTTCACATTGATATATTCTCAACCGATAAAAAATCATTTCTGACTTGTGTAGATAAACTTTCAAAGTTTTCAATTTCATATCCGATAGAGTCAAGAGCAATAGTGGATGTAAAAATCCCCATATTACAACACATAAATTTTTTTCCACATACAAAAACAATATTCTGTGACAATGAAAAATCATTAAATTCCGAGACGATCAAAACCATGTTGTCAAATAACTTTGACATACAAATGAATGAGAATGCGCCTCCGTTGCATAGCACATCAAATGGACAAGTAGAAAGGTTTCATAGCACTCATCGAGATAGCTAGATGCATCAAGCTCTCATAAAAATTCGAGAAAACGACAGAGCTGATTTTGATGGCAACGGTAGAGTACAACAAAACCATACACTCAATAACAGGTAAGCGACCGATCGATGTGGTCCGATCGCTTCCAGCAGACCTAGAGGCAGAAGTCAGAAATAAGATCCAAGAGGCACAGAATAAGTGCATAGAAAGTGAAAATAAAAAAAGAAAAGACAAACAGTACCAGGTGGGAGAGAAGGTGCTTGTTAAATCGAACAAAAGATTGGGTAATAAGCTCACTACTCTCTATGTAGGCGGACCTCGAGACGACTGTCCTAATAAAAGGGAGGAAGGTCCATAAAGATAGTTTAAAATAGGTTAGACTATGTTAAATTCTTGGCCGTCAGCCGTCAGAGACAGTAAGGGGAATCACATGGAACCCTAGCTTTGGCTGAGGTACGTGCCGTCCTTGCTCCTACTGTCGGAAGTGCGGCTATACTCTCCACGTGAGGGCGGCTGGAAGCAGGCCCCTAGCACGGTCATGTCTCTGCTAGGGGTGCTGACTAATTGTAGTCGGGCGAAGATTGTGATTCTATAAATCACCCCAATCCAAGGCGGAACAGCATACGCCAAGGGATGCATGGCCGCGGGGTAGCCCGGTCGTTAGTATGCGGACTCTGGATACCTATCGCCTTCCAGTTTCATCTAGACTTCCCACGGCACGAGGGCTATGCCGTGGGCGACCATCCCTTCCCGCCTACTCGTGGGTCCAAACTATGGATACAAATTTTATAAAAGATAAGTCTGATGCGACTTCGACAGCATCAACCCAGGGCGAGGCCTTAATGGCCGACCCCAACAACAGCACTGCAGCCAGTGGGCTGCTGGCTTCCACCCCCAACATCACGGGTCTTTGCCCTGGTACTCTAGGGGCCGGACAGGCCACGGACTCCCTTGGACGATGAGTTCGCTAGTGCTGCTTTCTCATCCAATAGCTGTTCAGGCAGGCAGCAACTCGTCGAGGTGATGTCCTCTGACGCTGAAGCTGACGCTGACCTGATCAGCCTCGCTGACGACGCTTCCGTGGCCTCGCAGAGGTCAGGTCCCACGGAAGCAGGCTCTCAGGTACAGAGGCTGCGACTGGACTCTGAGAACGCCTTTGTGAAAATGAAGACTTGTGAGAAGAGGCTTTTCAAAGCCGCACTCGCAAAGGGTTCAAGCAGAGCAGAAGCTCTGGCTATCGCCGGCGCGGTGGCGTGGAAACCAAGGCCAAACGGACGCGCGCTGACGATACCGTCCTCGAAACTCAAGGGTCTTCAAAGAAGCCCAAAAAGACTCATGTGGAGTCCACAAAGCCACCTCTCAGCGTGAAACTGGGCTTCACTTCGGCTGACTCAAAACATCCGCTTTCACCGGAGCAAGTGGCCACGGTGAAAGCTAGCATTGCCAAGGCTCTGCTGCTTCATCCCACATCGGGTGCCAGTCCAGGTTTCGAGGGTTGCATACCCCGAAATGAATGGCTGCTCCTGGTGTGCGAGGATAGCCGCACTGCCGACTGGGTCAGGGGAGCCGTTGGACACATCAGGTCCATCAGCTCCCTTGACATTAAACTACTGGAGGAGTCCGAGTTCCCTAAAGCTCACCTCATTAGAGGATACTTCCCCAGTAGTGCTGGACTCACACCCGTCAATATTTTGCGATACCTTGGTACCCAAAACGAGGAGTTGTTCTCGACAAAATAGTGGCGGGTGGTCCAGCATACCTTCAACGGCACTACGATCTACCTCGCGATGTTGGTCCACGAGGAGTCGTATAAGGCTCTGACGGAGTGCAACGGGAAGGTGAAATTTGTCTTTGGACGAGTCAAACTTCTCCTGAAGAACTCCGTCCCCAGAGCCTCTTCCTCCCCGGCCCGTCCCCCATCCGCCTCTCCAACCATTCCCCCCCCCTTCCAGCGCCCCTCCGGAAGCGTCAAAGGTGGCCCCTACCTATGCGACAGCAGTGGCTGCCCGGTAGCGTCCACCAGTGCTGCGGCCGCAGCGTCGCTGAAATCCCCCATCCCCAAACCCCCGACCATTCTGGTCTCCTCCCCCAACCCCTCAACGGGCCGCACCAGGCCGGTGGCCGGCAGCGGGCGCCTCCTGGCCCCTGCCAGACCCACAATCAGCGCTGGGCGCAAACAACCCGCAAGGGCACCTCCCGCGACTGGGATCGCTAGGCGACCTCCCCCGAGCAGCTCAGCCAGACTGCCGAAGGGCATCCGAAGCAAAGACTCTTGGGGGGGTCAAGGCATGTGGCCTTGTCACTAAGGCGCTGAGAGAGGATGCGGAGCGCAACTAGAGTGCTCCAGGCGAACCTGCACCACGCCAGAGGAGCGTCAGCCACCCTGTGCAGGGTCGTCTGTAAGGACGAGATTGACCTGGCTCTCGTCCAAGAGCCATGGTTAATAGGTGGCCTCGTCCGTGGACTATCATGCGGATCATGTAAGTTACTATATGACCGTATGGGAGGTGCCCCTCGCACTGCTATATTGGTTAATAACAGTGTGAGACACTTCCCTCCAACTAACTTCATTCACAGAGACCTGGTGGCAACGGCTATGGAGGTAGCCACTGCCGATGGCGTCCGGGAAGTGGTGATCGCCTCTTCTTACTTCCCGGGCAATGTGGATGACGTACCCCCCGCAGAGGTTCAGCGGCTTGTGGGATTCTGCCGCCTTCACAACAAGCCGCTCGTGATTGGCTGTGATGCCAACGCCCATCACACAATCTGGGGGAGCAGCGACGTCAACAAACGTGGTGAGTCTCTCCTTGATTATCTTATCTGTTGTCATTTAGACAAAGCGAACGTCGGGTGTAAACCGACGTTTATTAATTCTATTAGGGAAGAGGTATTAGATCTCACCCTAATAAGCAACTCAATTGCGAGTTCGCTTATAAACTGGCGGGTCACAGACGAAGCCACCTTGTCGGACTATCAGCACATCAGGTTCGACCTTCCAGGCCAAGTCGAGATCCGCCAGAACTCCTTTTGTCCTAAAAAGACAAATTGGGAACTCTTCAAAGCCTCTGTGGCTTTGAAAGCAGACATGTTGATCAGCAATCCTAACTCTGTCAGTGAGATAGAACTTGCTGCCAACCTGCTCCAAGATGTGCTTATTACGTCCTTCGAAGCCAGCTCAGTTCGGAAGACACTAACGGTCAACCGTAAAGTTCCTTGGTGGAACGAAGAGTTGGCTGCTCAAAAAGGAAGGTTAGAAGCCTTTTCAACAAGGCCAGATCTAACCGTATAAGTTGGGACGTCTATAGGGACGCTCTCACAAACTATAATAAGAACATTAGACGCTCCAAACGGGATACGTGGCGTAGCTACTGTGGTAGCATAGAATCTCTGCCAGAGGCAGCGAGACTCTACAAGGTATTAGCCAAAGGATCGTCTAATGGTATAGGGCTTCTAAAAAGAGCAGATGGCTCTTTCACTCAAGATCGTAGGGAAGCACTTGAACTTTTACTACAAGTTTACTTCCCAGGTTCCGTGGCCAACCCAGATCTCTCCAGTCACGTTGACGCCACCTGGTCACCTGGCTCACGTGGAACCAGTTTATCTGGTATTACTTCGATCCTGAAAAGGTCAAAAGGGCTGTAGATTCCTTCGCTCCCTTCAAAGCCCCAGGGGGTGATCAAATCTTTCCAGCCCTTCTCCAAAATAGTCTGGATCATATCCTCTATCCACTGGTCGGCCTTCTTAGAGCCAGTCTCACGTGGGGACACATACCCAACTCTTGGAGGAGAGTCAATGTGGTATTCATCCCCAAACAGGGGAATCGTCCTCTTGACCAGCCTAAGTCCTACCGGCCGATCAGCCTTACCTCCTTTCTGCTCAAGACTGCGGAAAGGCTCCTAGACTTGCACATTCGGTGCTCTCTGCAGAAAAACAACCCTCTGCACCCCACGCAGTTCGCGTATATAGCCGGTAGATCGACAGAGGTCGCTCTCCACAAATTAGTGAGTAAGATCGAAAAGGCCTTCGTATCAAAGAACATTGCTCTGTGCTCTTTTCTTGATATAGAGGGTGCTTTCGATAATACCGGCTACGGGTCTATCTCTACTGAGCTTGAGCGCAGGAACATAGCCCGTCCCATAATCCGGTGGATTGACGCCATGCTCAAAAACCGGACTATCTCCTCTACCCTGGACCCGACGACCGCCCATATTAGTGCGGTAAAAGGGTGTCCCCAGGGAGGGGTTCTATCCCCTTTGCTCTTGTCCCTATTAGTTGACGAACTACTAATCATACTCGCAGAACAGGGCGTGGAAGCGATTGGCTATGCCGACGACCGTGACAGAGCTGATGCAATCAGCTCTGAACACGGTCAGTAGATAGTGCGATGATGTAGGTCTTAGCATCAATCCTCAAAAGGCAATCATTGTTCCCTTCACTAAGCGTTACTCTATTGACATTGGTCAATTACATATTGGCGGCTCTCCTGTGGAACTTTCCAACGAAGTCAAATATCTAGGGGTAACCCTTGATAAGCGACTAAACTGGAACTCCCACCTGCATAACACTCTATCAAAGGCCACTCATGCCATGTGGGCATGTAGAAGGCTTTTCGGTAGATTATGGGGTCTCAAATCCTGCACCATTAGGTAGCTTTTTGAGATGATGGTAAGACCGATCGTAACCTACGCTGCTATTGTGTGGTGGCCCAAGGTTACGCAGGTCACTGCCATCAATAAATGCACGAAATTGCATAGGCTGCTCTGCCTTTCCTTGACGGGTGCACTCCGCACCTGTCCCACTGCAGCAATGGAATCGATTTTGAATCTGACTCCGCTGCATATCCGTATAAAAGAAGTTGCTGCTATGAGCCTTCTTAGAATCAAGCTCCAATCTGGGCTTCTAGCTACCGAATCTGGGCATGCTAGCCTGCTCAAAGATATTCCTGGCTTAGAGATCTGCACTAGATCAGATTCTATGACCAAGGAACTCTTCTTTGGTGCAAAATTTAGAACCCTCATCCCGGACCGCAGGGTTTGGGATGCTGGCAACCCCATCACAGACCCAAATGGTATACATTGGTACACCGACGGGTCAAAGACTGAACAGGGGGTTGGAGCTGGGATACATGGTCCCAACTCCAGGACCTCGATTGCTATGGGCAACTGGCCCACAGTTTTCCAATCAGAGGTTCACGCCATTGAGTTCTGCTGCCGTCTTATCCTTGAGAAGGGGACTAGAGGAGCGAAAATATACATCTTCTCGGACAGCCAAGCGGCCATACTAGCCCTCTCCTCAAAAAGAATAGGCTCGCGTATGGTGGCTGACTGCTGGAATTGTCTCCAGAGGCTGTCAATAAGGAATAAAGTCACCCTAATTTGGGTACTTGGGCACTCTGGCTTCCAGGGCAATGAGCTGGCGGACGAACTAGCGAGGGCTGGGTCATCAGCCACCTTGCTCGGCCCCGAACCCTTCTGTGGCATGGGGTGGTCTACTATCTCCTCCCTTGTGAAAACCTGGGCTGGAAGATTGACTGAACGCTACTGGTTCTTCCAACCAGGGATGCGGCAGGCTAAAGAGCTTACCAATCCCAAAGTTGATCGAAGGACCAAGCTACTCTCCAGGAGAGACCTCTATCTCCTTGTTGGCTACCTAAGTGGCCACCACTTGGTGAACTACCACCTCAAAAAAATGCGTTTGTCCTCAGACGCGGAGTGCAGGCTCTGCAAAGAGGACGATGAATCTACTAAACACATTCTATGTGACTGTCCGGCCTTGGTATGGACAAGGAGGAAACATCTGCACGTGGAAATCGCAACTCCAGAGCAGATTGTCCGTTCCTCGACGAAAGATATGTTATGCTTCATTAGGGAAGCAGAACAGCTTTTGTCATGACAGGGAGAGCATTCTGGGTACAAAAGATCATATTGGTCGCAGTGCCTCGCGCTTTCTCTACTGGGAGACTCCCTCTTCTATAATAATAAATAATAATAATGTTAAATTCTTCTAGGCTTAATTCGTTACTAATGTTACTGACATAGACAACGATACGACACGCAACCGGGACAATGAAACTGAGTGACTATTCGACTGCTGACTACAGACCTCTCACAGACGGCGACATAACGGAATGGGACGAGTACGGTTACCTCGGACACTCAACTAAACTGACAACTTACGAAGTTTACGTGACAGGAACAGCAAACTGCATAGACGACTTTGAACAGCTGCACCTGAAGGACGGGCTAACGGACGACCTGAGACGTTACTGGAAACACTGAGGGTTCATCATAGGCAGGTCAGAAGCAATAACGTGCTGGGGAAGGCATTAAAGGTAATAGCCGGAAAACCGGATTTCGATGATTGGGAACAGGTTAGGTTCAAGCAGTAGGAGCTCATAGAGGCTGAGAGTAGGCAGATCGAAATAAATTCAAAATTTAAGCAAAGAATGGACGAACTCATAAATTCGGTAAATTCTATGTATCGGTCCAATGCGATAGACTCAGATCATCTATAAGAAATAATCTTGACCAACAATCGAATGGTCACCACTGACCTTCAAAATTTAATTGTAGCCATAACTTTGGCTAAATTGAATCTGGTTGCCCCTACATTTCTGAATGAATTAGATGTTAGGGAAATAATTGGTGAACGTCTCACAGACCTTAGTATAACAGAATTGCCTAGGGTATCTACTATTAAGGTCTTCCAAAATATTGAAAACTTACACTTTCTAATTAAATACCCAACACCTAAACTAGTTTGTAAGATGGTTAAACTCTACCCCGTTCAAAAAAAACAATAGAATAATTGACTTTAGCGACGACAATGTGGTTGCGGACTGCGGAAGGCACGTTCTCGCCGTTGGAGACTGCATCACGCCAGCGATTACTACAAAGACTACATTTTGCAGGGAAAAACGATCCCTCATGTGCCCAACAATTAATAACAGGCATACCAGCACACTGCGCCGCCTGATCGATTTACTTAGACTCGATAATGGTTGTGGGTGAAGGCGTCGTACACATCAATGATACAACCGTGCTTGTGGCTGAAAAAGGAAGACCAGAGTTAACATCAAGCGGCACCGTGATGATCACCTTTGACGGTGAAATAACCGTAAACGGCACAAAACACATAAATAGACGTGGGATTCTGGAGAAAAAAACCGGCAGTTCCCGCCGTTTCTCAGATCAATGTCACCGAGTTCCGAAAAGATCTAAGCCTACCGCTTCTCCATGAAATGGGGCTAGAGAACTGGAGACATGTCGCCGATCTCCGTCAGAAGGTAACTTCCAGACCGATCTTCAGTGCCGCCGTCACCTTGGTGCTGATCATCTCGGGTATCATTGCGTTCTTGGCCTGACAGAAGAGTTGCGCTGAGCAAAAGCAAATTAAAAAAATCATTGCCCTAAAAAGAGCCCTAGAGCTAGCCGACGACGGCCCACACTTGACGAAGGGAGGAGTTAACCCGAGTACGTTGGCTTCAGGTTCCCATAACTAACCTGAGTCAGAAATTAATTACTCTCAGTCCACTGTGACATTGAGTTATAATTTGCGACAGTTGGAATTCACTCAATAAGAGTTATCCACAGAACGTAATCATCTAAGAGCGAATTTACTCAAATTGCGAGGCTTATCCGAATGGAACATATGCAGCGCGTTAGCCGAGGCGATTTACGGTTTAAACGGTAAATGAACTAACGCTTCTAGAAGGGTCTGCAAGAAACGCGTGATGACAGCAAGGTTTGCACATTTTGGTTAGTCGAAGTTTACTTGCGAACCGATTAACACAAAAAAACCATTAATTTCATTTTGGGAAAACTGGTACAACAAGGAACTCAAAATCAGATTTTATCGAATTATAAGTTAACGGAACAGTAATAGTACCAGCAACGGCTTGGGTTTGACCGTCTGCAGTACGGACTGTTGACTTTAATTTGTGAAAGACAGAATTATTACTTGATACTAGGTTTAAATCAAAGAAACCACCTATAACGCTCTTGTTTGCTCCCCTGTCTAAGAGAGCTAAAACAGATTCGCCGAGCATGTCTACATTAGTAAAAGGACGTATATCATGCATTTTATGAACTATAGCCGCAATCATATACTTGCGAAACTGTCTTTTACGCTTCCAAAATTCTCTAATCCGAGCTGATGAACGAGATTTTTCGGAGAGTATTGAATTGACGTTAAACAATTCTGATCGCCGTTTTAAGTGATGTTCTAAACGCAAATGGTATGGTTTGGTCCGAATGGATGGTAGTAATTCTGGTGAGTTTAAGGTCATGTCTGGGAATTGGTTGGAATGGCTTATATCTGAAACTACCGACGGACTTTCGGAGCTGGGTGGATGCCCCGAGGCAGGTTTTCCGATGGTGGATTACATTTCGAACAGTTGGGCTTGTGTGTATTTATTGCATCAAGAACTAACTTTGAATAAGATGCTTAGGGAGACCAAATTAAAATTTGAAAAGCTGCGTGCATCATTTTCAAATCTCCAATCTGAATTTTCAGATATGGAAACTAAATTTACTAATTTCGAATGTTCCGATGAGCCTTCCGCACTTCCACCGGCAACTTCTCCAGTTATTGCCTACTTAACCCCCTCTACATCTACGTCTCCTAACATTCCTCTAGCCGCCGGCTGTTTTGTGCGATCCACCACTTTTGATCGTCACCTCTCCAGTCGCGCCTTTATCCAAAAAGAATCTTCAAAATTCTTTTGATAACACTGCCGTCAATACGCAAACGGTTGTTTCAAACGTTAAATCGCTTGTCGCGGTTAAGCCCAAGAAACATGTTTTCGTTTCACGCCTTGCACCCGATACTTCGATTGAAGATGTAAAATCATTTATTCAATCAAAAATTTCTGTACCGAACATTGTAGTAGAAAAGTTTAAATTTAACTACACTCGAGATATCTCATCCTTCAAAATAAGTATACCTGCAGACAATTTTCAATCTGTTTGCAGCGGAGCCTTCTGGCCGCCTAACTTATATGTAAAAGAGTATTCTCCAAAACCAAAAAATCGAACTGCGGTACCACTTCCTTCAACTTCTCGCGCCTCTTCTTCTTCTAGTGGAGCATCAAAAAACCAGTAGAGATATCCCATCTTTATTTAGCTTATCAAAACGTTAGAGGCCTAAACTCTAAGCTCTCTAAATTGTTTATGAATAGTGTTTCGTTCGATCATCAAATTTTAATATTTACTGAAACCTGGTTAAAACCTGATGTAGAAAACTGCTCAATTTTTCCTAATAAGTACACCTCCTTCAGATGTGACCGTTTATCACGAATTGAAGGTGGTGTTCTTATAGCTGTAAGGTCAGATCTTCCTCCCTCTTCTGATATATCTGTCTACCTAGACCATCTTTCATCTATCCAATCAGTTGCCTCTAAACTTTCTGATAGAGATTATCTGCTAGTTTTTGGTGATTTCAACTTACCAGAAGTTACTTGGTCATCTCAATTAGATATATTGGTGCCCTCTGTATTTAACTCTTTCTTAAATGGCCTTTCGGAGCTATCTCTTTATCAAATAAGTACTGTTCCTAATTGTAGTGGTAGAATGCTTGATTTAATTTTCTCTTCCGACATTTTACTAAACACTATCTCTAGAATGAATCCCTTAGTTCTTCCTGAAGATCCCTATCATCCTACATTAGACCTGGTTCTAACTCTGCCAACTTCTATGCAAACTGCAACTGTTTCCCCTATAATAAAATCACGTTGTTTTCGTAGGACCGATTTTCAAAAATTGAATTGTTTAATTTTGGAACATGATTGGTCATTTCTTTATTCATGTTCTGATCTAAATAAATGCATTTCATTTTTTTATTCCTCTATGAACTCATTTTTTGATCAATGTGTTCCTGTTACTTTTCCCGTAAAGTCAAGTAGGCCTCCTTGGTTTTCACGTGAGGTAGTATAGCTAAAAAATTTGAAATCGCGGTATTTTAAAAAGTTTAAATTAACTCGTAATCCTTCCGATTTTACACATTATATTGCTGCAAGAGCAAACTTTATTGCTCTGAACGCAAATTGTTACAAAAAGTATTTGCGTCGCTGCCGTTTGCAGTTTGCTCAGGACCCAAAGCAGTTTTATAACTTTGTTAACTTAAAACGTAAATCAAGTAGATTGCCTCCCTCTCTATCATACGAAAATAAGGAAGCAACTGATGATCAGGCAGCTGCCGATTTGTTTGCAGACTTTTTTCAATCAACTTATTTAACTGAACCTTATAATTATAAAACCCGTTTTTTCTCCTGGCCCTGACGGAATTCCAGCATGCGTACTTAGATTTTGTGCTGATTCGATTTTGAATCCAATTCATAAGCTATTTGACTTGTCACTATCCAATAGTTATTTCCCACCTATTTGGAAAAACTCTTTTTCCATTCCTTTTCACAAAAGTGGTTCTAACTATGATGTGAAGAACTATAGATGTATTTCCATGTTGTCCGCAATTCCTAAGATTTAATAAAGAAATTTTACGGCCCAGTTAACTTTTATGTGTAAATCTATAATTTCACCCCATAAACATGGGTTTATAAAGGCAAGATCAACAGCTACTAACTTTTAGAATTCTCACGTCTCATCAATCTAGGATTTCGGAACAAAATGTAAACTGATGTGGTCTATACTGACTTCAGTAAAGCATTTGACTCCGTAAATCATAATCTCTTAATTCATAAGTTAAATTTGATTGGTTTTCCTCAAAAGCTCCTTCTGTGGATATCCGATTATTTAACTAACAGGTCTCAACGAGTTCTTTTTAAAGAATGTCTCTCTAAGCCGATCTTAGTTACTTCTGATGTTCTTCAGGGCAGCCACCTTGGACCATTGGTATTTAACCTTTTTATTAACGATCTTCCTTCAATACTCCTTCACTCTAACATTCTTATGTATGCTGATGATGTGAAACTCTGTTTGACACACAATGATCCAGCAAAAAACCTTCTTCAAACAGATCTTGATTTGTTTTTTGAATGGTGCAGCCATAATCTGCTGCATCTTAACTGTTTGAAGTGCAAGGTTATGTCATTTTTCAGATGTAACTATCATGTCATCAATTACAATCTTAACCTAACCCCACTCTTAAGAATATCTGAAGTAGCTGATTTAGGTATCCTCTTTGATCATAAATTGAAATTTGATCATCACATTACACAAATTGTCAATAAGGCATTTCGACTACTCGGGTTCATCAAAAGATGGGCCAAAGAATTCGAGGATCCTTACACGACAAAGTTGCTTTACACTTCTCTTGTTCGTCCAACTCTTGAATATGGGTCTTGCGTGTGGTCGCCGCAATACCATATTCACCAAGATAGAATTGAGTCTGTTCAAAAGCAGTTTCTACTCTTTGCCTTGCGCAGTTTTAATTGGGTTCCGGGTGTAGACTTACCATCATACTCTAGTAGACTCCTTCTAATTAACCTACCTTCTTTAACTAACCGTCGTATTATGTTAGGCGTTATGTTTATTGTAAAGCTAATAAAGTACAATATAGATTCCCCTACTCTGCTTACTCAACTTATTTTCTGTATTCCTTCTAGAGTTACTCGTAATTTTATGCCACTATCCTTGGCCTTTTGTAATACAGTGAGCATTCTATACAAGCAACTAATCTGAACCAATTTTTTTAAAAAAGTTTCTTATGTAGAAAAAGTTGCTTATATAGAAAAAAGGAGTATAAATTTTAAGAAAAATCTGTTTTGTGATTTATAGATAAATAAGCAGTTTTATATTTTATTACATAGTTAAAATAATATTAATTAAGTCTTTTAAGAACTGCTTTTTCTCGAATTCGTCGCAAAAACAAGATCTCATTGCTTGTAAGGTTATTTTCCTCTGCCCATTCTACCGCGGTGTTGAAGGAATCTATCACATTATCGATGCTGATTCTGCTCTCTTCTTCCATATAACCCTCTTCGTTCGCGATTCTCTCGTCATTTGCTATTTCATCTTCTCTTTCGCAAAGTGCGCTTCTCTCGTCGCTACAAGTCGCCCATTCCATTATTTCGTTCTCAGTTAAATCATTTTCGATTACCAAATTGTACAGTCTAGCCAGGGGGATATCCTCTTCCACAGAATGATTTTCCGGTATATTAAATTCTACTGCGTCGATCGATGAAAACAGGTGTTTAAATGAACTCATGACCACGGATCGTGGGATATCATTCCAGGCTTTAACTATCAAAAATGCCACATCTTTTAGATTAATATTTTTAAGAGCTGAGACCATGTCGTTATTGCCGTTTACACATAACGCCAAGAGTGTTGACAGAAGGTGCTTTCGATACCGTTGCTTAAGGGATTTTATGACGTTTTGGTCAAGTGGTTGCAACAAGGGTGTATTGTTGGGGGGAAAAAAATAACCTTAAAGTTTTCATCATTGAAAAAAGTGTTTGCTGTCCCGTGACAGGTGGCATTATCGACCAATAAAATTGATTTTAATTGTAAGCCTTTAGCTTCTAAGTGACGAGAAACTTCAGGGATGAATAAATCGTTGTGCCACTCCTTAAAAAGGGCAGAAGTTTGCCAAGCATTTTTGGATGATTTATAATACAGTGGTAAATTTACATTTTTAAAACACAGAGGATTTTTAGATTTTCCAATCATCATCAAATCGAGTTTATGCGTCCCAGTTGCATTTACACAAGGCATAATAAAAAAATAATAATAATTATCAAACCAATTTTCCATTCAATGGTTATACTTAACTATTAGATAATTAAATTTAAATTATTAAAATATGCCTACATACATATTTACATATATCCTGTCATTTAGATTTCTTAATTTCTAACCTATTCCAAACATTACAAACTCATGCCTGAATACTAACAGATATCCCATTGTGATGGCTATGCAAAACCTCAAAAGTCCTAGCACTAATCTTTTCATTATCTAGTATATTTGAAAACGCCCAATCAATATGTGTATCCATATTGGTAGTGGACGTTTTCAAATCTAACAAACTCCTTAATCCTTTGCTAATCAAAAAATTATAAATACTCTTACACCTGTTAAAGGTTTTGAGGCACAAATTAAAATCTCCTAAAACTAGCAAGCTATCCCCTAAATCACCTAAACGAGAAAATTGATGAATTATCTTCTCAAATTCTATTTTAAATGTGGACAGAGGAAAGTCTGGACTTTTATATAATATAAGAAAACTTATGGCATCAAACCTAAATATGCCGAACTCAAAAACTACTGAGCCAAAAGTTTTTCTACTGCTAAAGGTATGGGAAACTCTATCTACTAGCTCGTTCTTTACATAAATTATGATGCCTGTTAAAGGCCTAATTGATTCAAGTTGAACCACAATAGTGAACCCAGGTATTTCTACAGTTTCATTGCTTATGGAAGTTTCCACGAAACATAATATTGATGACTGAAGCATCAGCTTGTCCTATCGAATATCTTCAAGATGGGAATTCAAGCTCTGAGTATTATGGAAGAAAATGTTAAGGGCAGAACTGTTAATTAAATAATCGTAATGAGTACACAGTAGTTTTTCAGTCCGCAATTTCTTCAATTGGGCTTTCACTTTATCATTATTTTGGGGAGACTTAGGAGGAACAAAATTCCCAATAATGAATAATCCTAAAGCAGTAGTTGCTCTACTGCAAGCTACGTATAATGCAGCACGCTGCATTCTGGAATTAGCATGGACTACCACTTTGCCATACGTAGCTCCCTGACTCTTATGAATTGTGATGCCTTCAGCAGGCACAATTGGAAACTGCCTACGGTCAATGTTAATTTGTGCGTTATTTGAATATTGAAAACTGCGAACAATTTTCTGAATAGGAGTCCATGAAGGATCTGTACGATGTGTACACTTCGAACGCGCAGATTCTCCTACAGTTTCCTCTGTAAATTTCATCCATAAAATGTTGGGAGTGTTGGATGTATTGAAATCTATTTGCATCAACACACCTGATGCCCCGTTTACTAATCCATCCCCTGTGTCTACATTGACCGTCATCATGTACTTGGCAGTATTTTTTAGGAGAAGAGACGTACAGAGTCCCTGTGTAGCGGAAGTTTTAAAACCCTTCACTTCTTCTAATATTCTTTGTTTCCTAGCTGGTTCCAAATGGCCCGCCTTAATAAAATCTTCAGCAGTAGAGAAAAATTGCTCAGTAGCAATTGAGTTAAGTTTCGTTTCATTAAATAAAACAACCTCATTATTATTACTAAACAGATGAATTGCATCATCGGGCACTGCCGATGGTTCGCATATTCTAGATTGGAAAAGGACAATATCATCGGCTGTCATACAACCCGATGCCATATTATTTAAGGCAGAAGCGAAAAGCTGATCGTCACGTTGACGCATTATCTCTGTGAGATCAAAATACAAAAAAAGGTCCCAGAGATACGTACCAAATATTTCATGGTAAGGGTCAGTGGTATTTGGATCGAAAATCCAACTACCTCCTACGGGCTGTAACTGTCTAAGATCACCGAATACGATGATAGAAACACCACCAAAAGGAGAAATTTGCTTCAAACGAGAATCTAAATAAGAAAACATTAGAGAGCTAACCATTGATATTTCATCAATAATAATTAATTTAAGATCGATTAACCTTGAATGAAGGCTATTAACTAAATCATGGCTTAAGGCCCTTAGAGGTGCTGAGCGAGATTGATTAACAGGAAGTGAAAACATGGAATGCAGTGTCGAACCACTAATTCCGAATGCTGCTTTTCCTGTTGGTGCACATAAGAGGATTTTAACAGATGTCGGATCAGCTCCTGGTATACTGTTATACATTATGGATAATGACTGAAAAATTGCTGATATAAGTCGACTCTTTCCGACTCCGGCGCCGCCTCCAACAAATTCATAAAAGACTGTATTGATTTTGGCATTATGCAAAGCATGTGTAAAATATAGCTTCTGCTTTAAATTAAGAGATCTAACTATATTAGCTAAGCTTTCCTGAGAAACTAAGGCTGGAAGCTTGATAAAACGGACATTACTATCTTCATCATTCATATCAATATTTCCATCCACATTTAAAACATTTAGATGTGGATCTATTTCAGGCAATCCTAAAACTGTGAAGCCATCATCTACCACTTCCTGTTCTCCTACTTGATTATTCTCATTTTCTGCTTCCTCTGTTAAGTGGCTCAGAGCATCTTCTAGTTCCCTATCATCTAGTAAATTATATTTTCTGCGATTGTTCTCTACTAACTCCGAATTTTCCCTACAGAACAATTCACAGTCATGTGTGACTAAATCCAAATGCTCATCTCGCCATGGGGCGTAAAGCATTTTTAGCTCTCTGAAATAGTCACTTGTTTCTGTATTGACATTAAATCTCCTATACCTAATTATGCACGCAGTGGTCCTCTTTCTGATGAAGCCACTATTATCGCGAAGAGCGTAAACTATTGATTCAGAAGCCCTAGGCACATCATCGTCAAAGTCATCTGCATTTTCTTGGCGAGCTCCTCGTTCTGATTTGCAGTAGCTATAAAAAGCGGATATCTCAGTGCCAAATATAAATTTGTTACCTAAATGTTGTAACTTTTGCTTAATAGTTACATTGTTATTGTCTTTAATCTCATTGATTGCCTCACGCATCAACATTGAGATACCTCTCTGAGACTTGTTAATATAATTAACGACGTAGCTGCAGCAAGCATAGGGGTCTAAAATAAACTGAATATCCATATTTGCTCGCTGCAACAAAAGGAGGTGCTTGTTATAAGCGTTAAGCTTGATTGCTGCAAAAGATCGCTTCAAAAAAACTTTTGGTTTCTTTATAATTGATCTTACAGCATTAATGTAGCCCTCATAACTAAGGTTAAGTTGATCGTGGGACAAAAAGTTGTTAAAATCGTTAAAATTTTCTACGCTTTCACGATCAAATGGGAAGTCGAGCAGACTTTGAATTTTTTCGAAATTCCTACGATGCTCGGCCAAATTTGGAGCATTTTCTTCTAAAGGGAGAAGAATTACTGTTTGAGGCATGGGAGGGTATGGGATACCAAATCTACAAATTTGTTTTGACCTAATTTCTCGCCTCCAAGAGTGCCCGTGACTATGGAGTTGATACTCCAAATACTCTTTGCTGAAACTCCACTCGCCAATAAAACTTGATGACCTGGTGACAACCAAAGACACCGACTTCCTTTTTCATCAGTTTTAAAACCTGTCTATATCGAAAATCGAAATATCTGGCACAGGTCACTGGGTCTGCTCTAATGAGACGAGCTTTCTCATTAAACCCCAAATTTAAAGCTTCTTCTTCGGATACTTCTAGCTTGTCTACATTTTTACATAGCAAGACTAAAAGCTCCGGCCACCTAGTTTCCGCTGCGGAAAATGTTATAAAAAAAGTTGGAAGCCCTACCTGCCTAATCATAGCCATTACTTTCTTTTTCTCGTCCTCCCAATGAGCAGGAGACGTGCGAATACCTTTTAAAAGCCTATAGCCATCATCATGAAGTATTAACCTATTTAAAGATTCATCATTACGCACATCAGCAGCCGAAATGCCTTGAGTGGCAGAGTGCTTACGTAAGCAAATTGATGTGCTATTCCTAATGCTAATCATTTCTAACTTTTTGAAGTTATGAAATAATTTATCAGTTCTACAACCTCTTCTATCAAAATTCCTAAGCTCTGATCTAACTATAGTTGTAAAACTTTCCTGACATTTCCTTTTAATGCCTGCAAATATTGTGGGAAAAGCCAGCTCCTCTGAATCACAATCGGTTATCATGTCAAGAGGTCGCTGACCCTCTCCTGGTGCTATAGCAATTCGAGGAATATCTATGTTTTCAACAGGGACATTTTCCATGAAGGTTTCTTGACCTCCTGGATTCAACTCTACCTCTTCTTCTACTACTCTATGCTCATTAGGTTGTGCTGCCTTTTCTAACATTTGACACACAATGTCCCTGTCGTCTGCTGACGCAACAAATGGTACAGTCTCAGCTGAGTAAGAAGACAACCACTGCTCATTGATAGTAACCTGGTGCTTCTTATAAAGTTCTGTGTTCACTAAATACCGAATTGCATCAACTATCTTTGAGGGCCTTATGGTTTCAGCCATGAAATCATGGTTATACTCCATCCTACGCTTAAGATGAATCTGAACTACTTCGGCTTCATTAAATGCCCTGGGAAGGGAAGTTACAACATTTGCAACTGGAATTGGCACATTGATCACTGCTCCTTTAATGGCACTTTGACGTCCATATCCAAGAGACTTTATGATCATAAAAGGAAGACGGGGAGAAATCAGCCTTTCTTCTAGAGGCGTCAAGCCTTTCAGGCATTCCGGAAGCTCCGGAAAATTTAGGCCATTTGTAATAGAAGCCTTTGGTTTTTTCCCTGACTTAATACTGCGGCTGCAGGTTTTGCAAAAGCTAAACCTATTATTATGGGATGGAAACATAGAGGAAAGATACTAAATATCAACACTATCTGCCTCACTACACTTTTCCTCTATGACCTCACGCGAAATTTTGTCCACTTGATGTGGAAACCACAAACCTTTGCAACATATGCAAACCTGATCGGATCCCTGCTTGACTGTCTTATTAAAATTGGCTATTAGGCAATCTAAACTAGTTTTAACCTGCGATATCCTATCATCTGGAAGGGTATTCGCACGGTCCACTCTATTGCGGGACGCGTTTCTCCTATTCTCTGCTATCCTATTGGTGCAAATACTCCTATATAGACTCACTCTTTGCGACATATTCCTATGGGCTTCAAAGGCCTCACGTTGAGCTCGAATTCGAGCACTGCGGCGTGCACTAGTATTGCGTGCCTGCTCAACAATCCTACGAATAGGATTGTTTCTAACCTGAGACCTTTGACTTCTATCTATTGCCCTTTCTATAATTCGCGTCTCCTGATTTTGTCGCTGAATCGCCCTTCTAACAGCATCTCGTCCGCTTTCGTTGGACCTGAATTGTGGACATTGCCTGCGCCTCGATCGACGCAAAGTATTGGCAAGTTGTTCGGCATTTCTAGTTGAATGATCAGTTCGTCGAACACGGCGACGAACTGCATCCTGCTCTCTTTCCTGAGATCGAAACTCAGCATCTTGCCTGCGACTCGAACGACGCGAAGTGTTGGCAAGTTGTTCGTCTGTTTTAATTGCAGAATCACTGCGACGTACACGGCGACGAACCGCATCCTGCTCTCTTTCCTGAGATCGAAACTCAGCATCTTGCCTGCGACTCGAACGACGCGAAGTGTTGGCAAGTTGTTCGTCTGTTTTAATTGCAGAATCACTGCGACGTACACGGCGACGAACTGCATCCTGCTCTCTTTCCTGAGATCGAAGGTCAGCATCTCGCCTGCGCCTCGAACGACGCGAAGTGTCAGCAAGTTGTTCTTGTAATCTGATTGGCGAAGAAGCCCGAAGAGTAGTGTGACGAATTGTGTCCGGTAATTGCTCAACGGCCCTAAATGTTCTATTACTTCTGCGGACTCGATGCTGTTGACTATCTCTAACCCTTTCAGCTTCCCTAAATTCGAAATTTTGCCTACGTTCTCTATGTGCCTCTAGATTATTTACGCGTTCCTGCTCAGAAAAGTCTATATCTGACCTATTCAAACGATTTCTTTTTCGCTGTGTTTGACTCCTATTGCAAGCTGACTTTCTCTTAAGTCCAGGCATCTTCTAATATATATGTTTTAAAATAATATATAGGTATGTTAAAAATAAAATTCTTATAAATTAATTTAATTTGAATATATATTTATCAAAAATTAATATATAGTTATATATATAAAATAAAGTTAGTATATTTATTTATATATATAAATATATTCATATATTTAAATAGATATATATATATTATAATTATATTCATATATTTAAATAAATATATGTATATTATTTAAAATAATTATATTATAAATGAAAATAAATATCTAATGAAAGAACAAATAATAATAAAATTTAATAAGGAAAATAAAAATATACAAAATGTGGAAAAAAGAATAAATATAAATCAAAGAAATAATAAATTAAACCTGCAAGAAATTCCAGCGAAAATTCCAATTTGAATCGCGGAAACGAACCGATACCGATGTTCACGTACAATCACACACACTTCAGAAGAGTCTATACACATATATGTATGCATGCACAAAAATACGTTACGCTGTGTAGCGCACTTTTCTAAAATTGCGCCCCACCTTCCGGGCAGGGCGCAATCATTCACACGCATAAAAAATGTTCCGTTAACGCATAACAATCACACACGAGGATTTACTTATTATATACTCGACTTATATTAATTTGCATTAAATGTTAAATGTATCACGAACACGCGAATTAATTATATATTATTTTATATTTAATATCGAAAATACAAATGATAATCGACAATCGACGACGACACCGAACACGCCAATCGCAAACTACAAATTTACATAACACTGAAGCGCGCTGCCACACTGCAACAATTTTGATACGTTGCCAATAATTTATCGCCACAATTAAAAAGTGCGCGAAACCTTAAATTTAATTTCTAAAGAATCTAATATATATTACAAAATATACATATGTTAAAAAAACCAAAGTAGAAGAAATGTTAGTACATTTTTTTCAAACATAGTTTCAATAGACGTGGGGATATAATATAATTTACACATATTAATATAATTTATATGCAAAACATATGAAATATATATCGATATGTTTAATATATATTAAAAGCTATCGATATGATAGCTCATAATATATCGTGAAATCTAAATTAATATTTATTTAATAAAAAGTCAATATATAAATTATTAAATAATAATAATAATATGTCTATATTAGAAATCTAGTAAATACCTGCATTCATGCATGCCGATCAACCACGCTATTGGTTGTATATAATTTTACATATGTATGTGTGAACACAAATTAAGTATGTGTCGGAGCATAATTTTGCATGTGTTAGTGTATGGGTATTCTGGTAGTGTATTTCATCATAATGGAAATATTGCATCAGCCTCTATTTGCGCAGTTATTGGTTGCCTGTAGTTTGTAGTTTTGGGAAGAACCGATTTAGCGCGGCGCCAGCGTGTTGTCGCTGACGCCGAGTGTGGTTCGATGGTAAGCACGTAGAAGAAGTGTGCGACACAAGGCAGTTGTGCGTAGTACTTCAGTGCGATCGAAACTCACTGCGCTAGCATTATGGCGAATAACAACGAAACTGCGACATCAGAAGTGGGATCGGGCTCGCTACCTGATATGTCTAGTGAACCATGGAGGATTTTAATGGAAATTCAAAATAAAAACTTTATCGAGCTTGTTAAAACACTGCAAACAACGACATCCGAAACAACAAATAAAAATTCGGTAGTGCTACCCAAATTCAACGCAGACGGTGCTGGCGTCGATGCAACGGCGTGGTACTCTGCAGTGGACATAATTTTCGCAGAAAACACCATAAAAGGCAGCGCGTTGGTGATGGCTTTGAGTGCAGCGATGGAAGGTAGTGCTTCGCAGTGGCTTGCTCAAATTTGTTATCCTGGCATAACTTGGGCCGAATTTAAAGAACTTTTCGTTCAACGTTTTGCAAGTGCGGAAACTCCAGCGGCTATGTTTTTGACAATGCTGGCAGATTGTCCAACTGACGGTGAATGCCTTTCCAATTATGCTAGTCGCATGATGACGTCACTTATTACGAAATGGCGTGATATGAATGTGGAGGAAATTGCAGCTTCAGTAACGCTTGCTAAGATGGCACATGTGGATAGCAGATTGCTGCGATTGACATTTACTTCAAATGTACGGACCAGAAGTGAATTGCAAACGGAGCTTAAAGCATTTACCTTCAACAAAAGGAAGAAAACTCTGCAAGAAGAAGCGGCTCCGTCTGAAATAAAGCGTCATAAACCTTCAACAATAAGATGTCATTTCTGTGGAAAACTAGGCCACAAGATGATCGAATGCAGAACTAAACAGCAGCAAAATCTTTCATCTCGTGCTAAGGACAGCAACGATAGAAGCGCAGTTGGTCACCATCAAAAATCGGATGTAACCTGTTTTAACTGTGGAGAACGTGGCCATATTTCAACATATTGCAGTAAACCGAAGAAAGAAAAAGGCACGCTTCAGGTGAAAAGGGCGGAACTTTGTGAAGTTGTTGAACCCAAGGGCGAGATGGTTCATCAGTGCGAGACATATCCAATAACTTTTGACTCTGGATCGGAATGTTCTTTAATTAAACAAAAGCTAAGTAACAAATTTGTTGGTAAAAGAATTAACAATGTAGTGCTGTTGAAAGGTATTGGCAATGGTAGTATTTGTAGCACATTGCAAATACTTAGTGACGTAAAAATTAACAACTATTGTATTGAGATATTGTTTCATGTTTTGGACGATGTGCATTTAAGAAATGATATCATTATTGGTCGAGAAGTGTTGTTCTCAGGATTTAATGTAATAGTATCACCTGGCCAATTTGAAATTATCAGATCAAAAACTGTAAATTATTGTTCAAATGATAAACAACTTTAACTTAACTTTGCGAGTTAAATACTGATCTTGTTGGTGAAGATATGAGCAAATTAAAGAGTCTAATGGGAAAATACTCAAAATCTTTTATTAACGGAATTCCTTTGTCTAGAGTTAGCTCAGGGGAAATGAAAATTAAATTGGTAGACCCAAATAAAATTGTTCAAAGAAGACCATATAGGCTTAGTCCAAATGAAAGAGAATTAGTGCGTGAAAAAATTAAGGAGCTATTGGAGTGTAAGATTATAAAACCGAGCTGCTCACCCTATGCAAGTCCCATAATGTTAGTTAACAAAAAGGACGGTTCTCAGCGTTTATGCGTTGATTATCGAGAATTAAATTCAAATACGGTCTCAGATAGATATCCTTTGCCTCTTATATCAGATCAGATAGCTAGACTTCATGGAGCGAAATATTTTACATGCTTAGACATGGCAAGTGGGTACTACCAAATTCCCTTGCATGCAGATTCGGTAGAGTGTACAGCTTTTATCACCCCAGATGGGCAATACGAATTTTTGGCAATGCCGTTTGGGCTCAAAAATGCTCCTGCCGTTTTTCAGCGTACAGTGATGCAAGCACTTGGAGATCTTGCAAATACATTTGTTGTCGTATATATGGATGACGTAATGGTGGCTGCTTCAACAAAAAGTGAGGCCTTAGAAAGGTTACAGATTACTCTTGATTGTCTCACCAAGGCAGGATTTGCATTTAATTTAAAAAAATGTTCTTTTCTTAAGTCAACAGTTCAATATTTGGGATACGAAGTGAGTGCAGGTGAAATTCGTCCAAACTCGTTAAAAATTGCAGCGTTAACAGCTTTACCACCCCCTCAATCGGTCTCTTCTTTACGACAATTTATAGGATTAGCTTCTTATTTTAGACAATTTATACAGGGATTTTCTTGCTTTATGAAGCCGCTATATCTTTTGACTTCGGAAAGGAGTGAATTTATTTGGAATGCAGAGCATGAACAAATTAGACAAAGGATTATCTCTATTCTCACACAAAAGCCAGTTTTAGTAATATTTGACCCGCGACATCCAATAGAGTTGCATACAGATGCAAGTTCTCGTGGATACGGTGCCATCCTATTACACAAAATCAATAATAGGCCTCATGTCGTCGAATATTTTAGTAAGGCTGCTTCACTTGTTGAGTCACGATACCATTCTTATGAATTGGAGACTCTTGCCGTTGTTTTGGCTTTAAAACATTTTCGGCATTATTTACTGGGTAGAAATTTTGTTGTCTTTAGTGACTGTAACTCGCTTAAGGCATCAAGGACCAAACTTGACCTATCTCCCAGGGTACAAAGATGGTGGGCTTATTTACAGTCGTTTACATTCGACTTGCAATATAGAGAAGGTAAACGAATGGCACATGTTGACTTCTTTTCGAGAAATTTGACTTCAGCTGATGTAATTGCTACAAAGTGCAAGATTCCTGAAAAAAGAGTTAATCTAGCAGAAATATCCAGTAATTGGCTTTTGGCTGAACAGCGACAGGATTCCGAAATAGTTGATATCGTAAATAAATTGAAAGATTTTTCTCTTCCTGCGGATGTTGCAAAAACTTATGAATTGAGAAGCGGAATATTATATAGGAAAATTCAGCGAAACGGCAGAACCCGTTCCTTATCAATTGTTCCAAGATCATTTAGATGGTCTGTTATAAATCAAATTCATGAGGCAGTTATGCACCTGGGTTGGGAGAAGACATTAGATAAGGCCTATGACTTTTACTGGTTTGCAAACATGTCTAAATATATTCGAAAGTTCGTTGAAAACTGCATTACTTGTAAAATGTCAAAGACTTCTTCCGGCAAAATTCAAGCTAGCCTTCACCCAATACCAAAAGTAAACATACCTTGGCACACCGTTCATATTGATACCATATTACTGGAAAGTTGAGTGGCAAGGCTGATCAGAAAGAGTATATAATCGTCCAAGTAGATGCCTTTACTAAATTCGTTTACCTAATCCACACTATTAAGATTGACGCTGAGAATTGCATAAAGGCTGTGTCGTCGGCTATATCTTTGTTTGGGGTGCCAAATCGCATTATAGCAGATCAGGGTAGGTGTTTTGCCAGCACTAAATTTAGTGAGTTTTGTGATCAACAGAAAATAAATTTGCATTTGATCGCGACTGGTGCAAGTAGAGCTAATGGGCAAGTCGAACGCATTATGTGCACCTTAAAGAACTTATTGACTGCAGTTGAGACTAGCAGCCGCGCTTGGCAAGATGCGTTGGGAGAGGTTCAATTAGCGTTAAACTGCACGGTTAGTAAAGCAACCAAGGCAAGTCCCTTAGAACTGTTTATTGGCAAAGTTGCCCGCCCGTTGGGGTTGCTTCCACCTTGCGATACGGCAGACGAGATTGATTTGGCAGAAGTAAGAGCACAGGCAGTTCACAATATTTCAGCTGCAGCAGCATATAACAAGAAGCAATTTGATAAAGGAAAAGCCAAAGTTGTTAAATGTCAAGTTGGAGATTTGTTAAAAAATGAAGAAAGGCATCAAACAAAGTTAAGTCCGAAGTTTAGAGGGCCTTTTGAAATAACCGAATTGTTGGAGGGGGATAGATATATGCTCAGGTCGTTGACGAACAATAGAAAATATAAATATGCTCACGATGACATAAGAAAAATGCCAGATTGGCAAGTACAAGAAGAATTAGAAAAATGTAAAAAGAATTTAAATGAAATGGTTGAAAATGAAACTGTTGAAAGAGACAGTAATGAAGAAATGGAAAATGAAACTGTTGAAAGAGACAGTGATGAAGAGATGGAAAATTGAAAGAGACAGTGATAAGGAAATGGAAAAGAAAGCTGTTGAAAGAGACAGTCATGAAATGATTAGAATATAAGCTTTAGCAAGTGACACTGCGGAGGCCTGAAGGGCTTATAATGAAAGTTATAATAATAAGCACAAGTGCAAAACAATTGTTTTGATCATGGCGTGTGGCGCATTAGATATTGTAATGAAATGATGAATGAATTATGTTAAAAAGTTTTGTATTACTCTAAGAATGATATTGAAATGTGAAATTTAATTTGTTAATGTAAGTGTAATTTGAAAATGGTTTTGTTGCATTAAAGAAAAAGCATTATGATAATATTTCACGAGGTCGTGTAATGGTCAGGATGGCCGTGTCGGAGCATAATTTTGCATGTGTTAGTGTATGGGTATTCTGGTAGTGTATTTCATCATAATGGAAATATTGCATCAGCCTCTATTTGCGCAGTTATTGGTTGCCTGTAGTTTGTAGTTTTGGGAAGAACCGATGTAGCGCGGCGCCAGCGTGTAGTCGCTGACGCCGAGTGTGGTTCGATGGTAAGCACGTAGAAGAAGTGTGCGACACAAGGCAGTTGTGCGTAGTACTTCAGTGCGATCGAACCTCACTGCGCTAGCATTATGGCGAATAACAACGAAACTGCGACATATGTATAAGTGTTTGCATTTATGCACATGTATTTTGGGTAATTGACATGTGCATGAAAAAGAAGAGTCGAGAAACAGCTCGCGCTTCGCGCTCGCATCGTTGTCCTTTTCTTTCATGCAGAAGGAATTTAGTTCTGACGTCATCGACAAGTTCTTTGCTGGTCGAAGTGTCGAAATGGTTTATCTAATAACTTCAGTGTTTATTGTCTGATCGGATTGCAATTTGGAGGATAAGTTCATATATTATTTATCTATATATATGCTAAAGCAGAACGTTAAGAAATGAGTTCTTCGAATGTAAATAGCAATGTAAACCAAAATTGGCGGTTTGCGGGGGCGGTAGGCGTGTTATTCCAAATTGAAAATAAACTTGATCTGCGTATGGTATACAGGAATCTTCATGCTAAATTTGGTGTCCGTAGCTTTTGTAATAGCTGAGATCGGCGCGTTCATCCAGACAGACAGACAGACGGACAGACAGACGGACATGGCTCAATCGACTCGGCTATTGATCCTGAGCAAGAATATATATACTTTATGGGGTCTCCGACGCCTCCTTCTGCCTGTTACATACATTTGCACAAAGTTAGTATACCCTTTTTTGACCATTTTCAATGGTCCAAGGGTATAAAAATATATACTCTTAATTAATTTTAATTCTTGACTTATTGCAAAATTTTAATTTCAAATTCTAAATTATTTTCTTTTTTTTTTTTAAAAAATAACCAATTTTAATTTGATGTAATCTAATTTTAATTTTAATTTTAAGTCGACTGTTTTAGTTGACGTTAAATAAATAAATAAAATAAATAAATAAATCACAACCGTAGCAGAATAAGCGACGAGATTTGAAACACATCTGGTTTTTCTCCAGAATCCCACGTCTATTTACGTGTTTTGTGCCGTTTACGGTTATTTCACCGTCAAAGGTGATCATCACGGTGCCGCTTGATGTTAACTCTGGTCTTCCTTTTTCAGCCACAAGCACGGTTGTATCATTGATGAGTACGACGCCTTCACCCACAACCATTATCGAGTCTAAGTAAATCGATCGGGCGGCGCAGTGTGCTGGTATGCCTGCTACTAATTATTGGGCATATGAGGGATCGTTTTTCCCTGCAAAATGTAGTCTTCACGCCAGCGTTGCAGTCTCCAACGGCGAGAACGCATCTTCCGCAGTCCGCAACCACATCGTCACTAAAGTCAATTATTCTATTGTTTTTTTTGAACGGGGTAGAGTTTAACCATCTTACAAACTATTGTAGTTTAGGTGTTGGGTATTTAATTAGGAAGTGTAAGTTTTCAATATTTTGGAAGACCTTAATAGTAGATACCCTAAGCAATTCTGTTATACTAAGGTCTGTGAGACGTTCACCAATTATTTCCCTAACATCTAATTCATTCAGAAATGTAGGGGCAACCAGATTCAATTTAGCCAAAGTTATGGCCACAATTAAATTTTGAAGGTCAGTGGTGACCATTCGATTATTGGTCAAGATTATTTCTTATAGATGATCTGAGTCTATCGCATTGGACCGATACATAGAATTTACCGAATTTATGAGTTCGTCCATTCTTTCCTTAAATTTTGAATTTATTTCGATCTGCCTACTCTCAGCCTCTATGAGCTCCTACTGCTTGAACCTAACCTGTTCCCAATCATCAAAATCCGGTTTTCCGGCTATTACCTTTAATGCCTTCCCCAGCACGTTATTGCTTCTGACCTGCCTATGATGAACCCTCAGTGTTTCCAGTAACGTCTCAGGTCGTCCGTTAGCACGTCCTTCAGGTGCAGCTGTTCAAAGTCGTCTATGCAGTTTGCTGTTCCTGTCACGTAAACTTCGTAAGTTGTCAGTTTAGTTGAGTGTCCGAGGTAACCGTACTCGTCCCAAGCCGTTATGTCGCCGTCTGTGAGAGGTCTGTAGTCAGCAGTCGAATAGTCACTCAGTTTCATTGTCTAGGTTGCGTGTCGTATCGTTGTCTATGTCAGTAACATTAGTAACGAATTAAGCCTAGAAGAATTTAACATAGTCGAACTTATTTTAAACTATCTTTATGGACCTTCCTCCCTTTTATTAGAGAGGAGTGAGCTTATTACCCAATCTTTTGTTCGATTTAATAATCACCTTCTCTCCCACCTGGTACTGTTTGTCTTTTCTTTTTTTAATTTCACGTTCTATGCACTTATTCTGTGCCTCTTGGATCTTATTTCTGACTTCTGCCTCTAGGTCTGCTGGAAGCGATCGGACCACATCGATCGGTCGCTTACCTGTTATTGAGTGTATGGTTTTGTTGTACTCTACCGTTGCCATCAAAATCAGCTCTGTCGTTTTCTCGAATTTTTATGAGAGCTTGATGCATCTAGCTATCTCGATGAGTGCTATGAAACCTTTCTACTTGTCCATTTGATGTGCTATGCAACGGAGGCGCATTCTCATTCATTTGTATGTCAAAGTTATTTGACAACATGGTTTTGATCGTCTCGGAATTTAATGATTTTTCATTGTCACAGAATATTGTTTTTGTATGTGGAAAAAAATTTATGTTTTGTAATATGCGGATTTTTACATCCACTATTGCGCTTGACTCTATCGGATATGAAATTGAAAACTTTGAAAGTTTATCTACATAAGTCAGAAATGATTTTTTATCGGTTGAGAATATATCAATGTGAAGTGCCTGACCTACTCCCGATGGTATTGGTGTTTCTCCCAGATGGTGTTTTGCTGGGTGCCTATCGTACTTAGCCTTAGAACAGATCCTGCAATTCGCCGTGATCTCTTGCGCGAGTCTACCTATTTTTGGGAAAAAATAGTCTTGCATAATATGTTTTACATTTTCCTGAGCAGCGCGATGGGCCTTGTTATGTTCAGTTGTTACTATCTCTCTTTGTTCGGTACCATCAGTTATATCTTGAACCCAGGATTTGCAGTGTCCAAATGTTGTCGAGGGATAACTTTCAACCAGTTTGTGTTGAATAAAGGCGAGAACTGGCAGACTGCAATGTATTGCATTTACTACATCTACTTTAACTCGATATTTTACCTCTTGTAACAGGTCTTCACGTTTAGAGAACCTGATAATGTGGCGTGTTTTTTCCTTAAAAACTATGAATGTCTTAACGGAAGGCATGTCCGCTTCTTCTATTACTAGTTGGTTTCGAAAACAATTCACCGGCCTGTCTGTGCTCTCAATCGTGTAATAGAGGGATTCCTCACTGTGCATGGTGGCCAAATCTGAGTCGCCACCATTTTCTAGCGCGATAACATGCTGCCGAGAGAGAGCATCTGCGACATAATTTTCCTTTCCCGGTTTGTAAATTATGTTCGCGTTGTGTTCGTCAACGAAAGCCTTCCAGCGTTTTAACTTCGCATTCGGGTTTCAATCCGACACAGAAAACGTCAGGGGTTGGTGATCGGTATAAATGTTAAGATTTCGCACTCCGTAAAGATAGTTTCTAAGAGTCCGCAGGGCCCAAACTATGGCCAAGAGCTCTCGCTCGTTTGTCGCAAAATTCTTTTCTCTGTCCCTTAGCGTACGAGAAATCATTGTTATTAGTCGTCCAGCCTGGGACAGTACCGCACCGAGACCATATGACGAGGCATCAGTTGTCAAGTCAAATGGCTTAGAAAAGTCTGGGTATGTCAGAAGTACGTCTTCCGAAGACAAGATTTGCTTAAGCTTGTCAAATGCCTTCAGTTGTTCGGTGTTTAGTTCTATGGCAATTTTTTTCGAGTGGTTGGTACCGATCTTGCCGTTGTCTCCCTTGAGCAATTCCGTCAAAGGTATCGCAATGGATGCAAAGCCCTTGACGAAGCGGCGATAATAGCTGGCCAGCCCAAAAAATGAGCGTAAGCCGAAAAGGGTCTTAGGAATTTGGTATTTCAAGATAGCCTTAACCTTATCAGAGGAAGTTGTTATTCCTCCATTAGTTACCGTAAACCCTAAGTACTCAACATGTTCCTTGAAGAATTTTGACTTTTCAAGTGCTCAATATGATCTTCCTCGGTTCTTGAGAAGACAATCACAGCATCTATGTAAACATAACACATTTTATCGACAAATTCTCGTACGACATCGTCGATTGCCCTTTGGAAAATGCTTGGTGCATTTTTTAGTCCAAAGGGAAGTCTACAAAATTCGTATTTTCCATTATTAACCGAAAAAGCAGTTTTTCTGCCAAATTTATTTGGTGAAAGCCAGATTTAAGGTCAAGCGTTGTAAAATACCTGGCCTTGCCTAGGTTGAATAATATTGCTGAGATAGGTGGTATAGGATATTTTTCGTCCACCGTTACTCTATTAAGCTTACGGAAGTCGATTACCAACCTTTTCTTCCTGTTCCCTGCTTCATCCGTTCCTTTTTTATCGACAACCCAAATCAGGTTATTATATGGTGACTTGGATGGTCTTATTATCCCGTTTGCCAACATTTCTTTTACTTCGTTGTTTACAAAGTCGGTCACCCCCATTGGATACGGATAAATTTTTGAGTAAACAGGTACTTCATCAGTTTGGATGGTGGCTACATTGCTTACGTTAAAAGACAGAGCCGCGAAGGCATTCGATCTATTTCCGATCATCTCTTCGAATTTTTCCCTTACGACGGGTGGTATCTCTGTCTGTCTGTCTAAGTAGGTCGAGGTCAATAATCGGACAAACTATTTAAAACAAAAAAAGAACAGAAGCTTTACCGTTCTCCCCGCTACTTCTCGCTTGACATAGGGTAGCAGGGAATTGCCCCTAAAAAATTGCAATTCTCATCGTCAGAGGCGCCAAAAAGCTCCACATCCACTGCCCTACACTCCTCTTCTGCCCTTTCATTATACTCCCGTTCTTCCTGCTCCTGTTCTGACTCCTGGGTCGTATGATTGACCCATTGCCGATTTTGCCCAGAGCCGTTTTGAGGATTTGAGCCTCTGTTCGGCCATGCTCTAGTTGGTTGACGAATGCGGGAAGATGATGGGTCTATGTCCATGGGTTCTGGACCCGTATTTCGGACCTCTCGTGGACTTTGCTTAAAACTTGCAGAATCACGTTGCTGTGGGACCTGACTTAGATTGTTCTTTTGACTCCTAGAAACATGAGGATTTCTGCCAACCTGCTGGTTGTCATAAGATCGATGATGCTAGCAGGCCCCTAGCACGGTCATGTCTCTGCAAGGGGTGCTGACTCTTTGTAGTCGGGCGAAGATTGTGATTCTATAAATCACCACAATCCAAGGCGGAACAGCATACGCCAAGGGATGCATGGCCGGGGGGTAGCCCGGTCGTTAGTATGTGGGTTCTGGATACTTGTCGCCCTCCAGTTTCATTTAGGCTTCCCACGGTACGGGGGCTATGCCGTGGGCGACCTCCCTTCCCGCCTACTCGTGGGTCCAAAATTATGGATGATTTTCTCAAACAAGATAAGACTGATGCGACTTCAACAGCATCCAGCAAGGCCGAAGCCTTAACGGCCGACCCCAACAACAGCACTTCAGCCAGTGGGCTGCTGGCTTCCACCCCCAATACCACGGGTCTTGGCTCTGGTACTCTAGGGGACCCGGACAGGCCACGGACTCCCTTGGACGATGAGTTCGCTAGTGTTGCCTTCTCGTCCAATAGCTGCTCAGGCAGGCAGCAACTCGTTGAGATGATGTCCTCTGAGCGGAGGCTCAAGCTATCGCCACCGCTGACGATACCGTCCTCGAACCCAAAGGGTCTTCAAAGAAGCCCAAAAAGACTCATGTGGACTCCACAAAGTCACCTCACAGCCAGGTGACAAGCAACGTGAAACTGGGCTTCACGTCCGCTGATTCTAAAAACACGCTTTCACCGGAGCACTTGCTTGTCTACGGTGAAAGCTAGCATTGCCAAGGCTATGCTGCTTCATCCCACACCGGGCGTCAGTCCAGGTTTCGAGGGTTGCATACCCCGAAATGAATGGCTGCTCCTGGTGGGCGAGGACAGCCGCACTGCTGACTGGGTCAGGGGAGCCGTTGGACACATCAGGTCCATCAGCTCCCTCGACATTAAACTACTGGAGGAGTCTAAGTTTCCTAAAGCTCACCTCATCAGAGGTTACTTCCCCAGTAGTGCTGACCTGACTCCCGCCGCCATTCTGGGTTACCTTGGCATCCAAAATGCAGACTGCTTCTTAACGAAGCAGTGGCTGGTGGTCCAGCATAGCCTCAACGGTCGACGAGGAGTTGTATAAGGCTCTGACGGAGTCCAACGAGTTAAGCTTCTCCTGAAGAACTCCGTCCCCAAAGCCTCCTCCTCTCCTGCCCGTCCCCTTCTCCAACCATTCCCCCCCAAACCTGCGCCCCTCCGGATCGACAAAGGTTCCACCACCTACGCGACGGCAGTAGCTGCCGCCCCGTGGCGTCCACCATCGCTGCATCCGCAGTGGAGCGGAAAGCCCCCCTCACCAAACCACCGACCATCCGGGTCTCTGCCCCCAACCCACCAACGGGCCGCACCAGACCTGTGGATGACAGCGGGCGCCTCCTGGCCCCTGCCTGACCCACAATCAGCGGTACGCGCAAGCTACCCGCAAGGGTACCTCCCGCGACTGGGATCGCTAGGCGACCTCCCCCGAGCAGCTTCGCCAGACTACCGAAGGGCATACGTGGCAATGACTCTCGGGGAGGCAAGGACTGTGGCCTTGTCTCTAAAGCGCTAAAGGAGGATGCGGAGCGCAATTAAGGTGCTTCAGGCGAACCTGCACCACGCCAGAGGAGCGTCAGCCACCCTGTGCAGGGTCGTCTGTAAGGACGAGATTGACCTGGCTCTCGTCCAAGAGCCATGGTTAATAGGTGGCCTCGTCCGTGGACTATCATGCGGATCATGTAAGTTACTATATGACCGTATGGGAGGTGCCCCTCGCACTGCTATATTGGTTAATAACAGTGTGAGACACTTCCCTCCAACTAACTTCATTCACAGAGACCTGGTGGCAACGGCTATGGAGGTAGCCACTGCCGATGGCGTCCGGGAAGTGGTGATCGCCTCTTCTTACTTCCCGGGCAATGTGGATGACGTACCCCCCGCAGAGGTTCAGCGGCTTGTGGGATTCTGCCGCCTCCACAACAAGCCGCTTGTGATCGGCTGTGACGCCAACGCCCACCACACAATCTGGGGGAGCAGCGATGTCAATAAACGTGGTGAGTCTCTCTTAGATTATCTAATGTGTTGTCATTTATATATAGCCAACGTAGGGTGTAAACCCACGTTTATAAACTCCATTAGGGAAGAGGTTTTAGATCTCACCCTAGTCAGCAACTCAATTGCGAGTTCGCTTGTTAACTGGCGGGTCACTGACGAAGCCACCCTGTCGGACCATCAGCACATCAGGTTCGACTTTCCTGGCCAAGTCGATATCCGCCAGAACTCCTTCTGTCCCAAAAAGACAAACTGAGGACTCTTCAAAGCCTCTGTGGCCTTGAAAGCAGACCTGTTGATCAGCAATCCAAACTCTATCAGTGAGATAGAACTTGCTGCCAACCTGCTTCAAGATGTGCTTATTACGTCCTTCGAAGTCAGCTCAGTTCGGAAAACTTTAATGGTCAACCGTAAAGTTCCTTGGTGGAATGAAGAGTAGGCAGCACAAAGAAGGAAGGTTAGAAGCCTTTTCAACAAGGCCAGATCTAACCGCATAAGTTGGGACGTCTATAGGGACGCTCTCACACACTATAACAAGAACATTAGACGTTCCAAACGCGATACGTGGCACACCTACTGTGGTAGCATAGAATCGCTGCCACAGGCAGCGAGACTCCACAAGGTATTAGCCAAAAGGGTCGTCTAATGGAATAGAGCTTCTCAAAAGAGCAGATGGCTCTTTCACTAAAGATCGCAGGGGGCGAACCCAGATCTTTCCAGTCACGTTGACGCCACCTTGTCACCTGACTCACGTGAAGCCAGTCTATCTGGAACCATTTTCGATCCTGAAGGGTCCTATCCCCTTTGCTCTGGTCCCTAGTAGTCAATGAACTACTAATTATACTTGCAGAACAGGGCGTGGAATTGTCAAATTCTGGAACGGACTTTACTATGTCCAATGGCTCGTCACATGACACCCCTGGTCTTATTTTTACACCGTCACTTCAGGTGTATTTGACACCTTAAGTCCCTGAACTTCTCTAGAAATCTGCAACAACTTGGCATCAAATTCTGTTTTCAAGGGTGCTGCCTGATATTCAAGCGCCTCTTTGACTGCTGCTTGCATTAAGGGCACAAAATTCTGCATAAATTATATATATTAAAAGCTATCGATATGATAGCTCATAATACATATATCGATATATATTTTATATGTTTTGCATATAAATTATATTAATGTTAATATTATCTCCCCACGTCGATTGAGTCTATGTTTGAAAAAAATTTACTAACATTTTGTCTACTTTGGTTTTTTTAACATATGTATATTTTGTAATATATATTAGATTCTTTAGAAATTAAATTTAAGGTTTCGCGCACTTTTTATTTGTGGCGATAAATTATTGGCAACGTATCAAAATTGTTGCAATGTGGCAGCGCGCTTCAGTGTTATGTTAACTTGTAGTTTGCGATTGGCGTGTTCGGTGTCGGCGTCGATTGTCGATTAAAATTTGTGTTTTCGATATTAAATATGAAATTATAATTTTGGTGGCTGGCTCGAGGTCAAGATCAAGTTAAATAAAATAAATATTTATTTCCTTTTGTTCCGATATATTTCGGTTACACTTCGGTAACCGTCTTCAGGGCTAAAAACACAAAATTACAAAAATTGGATTTTTAACAATATTTCTTTAAAGCTAAATTGAAACAAATACTAAATTACATACATATATTTTTTCGCGTCTGCTCTTGCGGGCGCGGAGTTCCTAACTGGCTTAATATGTAAATGTCTGTATATGTGAGCGCAGTTTTCTGTGTCCGTTTTGTAGTTTAATCTTTCTTGTGTTGGTGTGTTTATTATGTGTAGCATTTCGAGAGTGTAACGTTTAGCATAGTGTCGTTCTTGTTGTAATATTGTTGTTGCGTCAAAATTCGGAGAGTGATGTTTGTTTGCACAATGGGTCATAAGAGCTGTTTTTTGTGTTGTACTTTGGTGTCATAATTTAAAATGTGATTTGTGTTGTGTTAATCTTGTTTTCAGTTTTAGTTTTTTCGTTCCTACGTATACACCATTGCATGTTTCCGTACTGTTGCCACTGCAAGGAATCTTATAAATCACATTGTTTTTGTCTTGTGAATTTATTTTTGACTTAGTATTATTATAAAAATGTTTTAATGTGTGGAACGGTTTATGTGCTATTTGTATTTCTGTATTATTGTAACAATCGGATCTCATTAATCGTTCTGATAATGTTGGTACATAGGTTAGAGATCTATATGATTTCACTTGTCTATTTGTAGTTTCTCTTGGTGTTTCCTGATATTTATACCCTTGGACCATTGAAAATGGTCAAAAAAGGGTATACTAACTTTGTGCAAATTTATGTAACAGGCAGAAGGAGGCGTCGGAGACCCCATAAAGTATATATATTCTTGTTCAGGATCAATAGCCGAGTCGATTGAGCCATGTCCGTCTGTCTGTCCGTCTGTCCGTCTGTCTGTCTGTCTGGATGAACGCGCCGATCTCAGCTATTACAAAAGCTACGGACACCAAATTTAGCATGAAGATTCCTGTATACCATACGCAGATCAAGTTTATTTTCAATTTGAGGAAAAGTGTAGTGAGGCAGATAGTGTTGATATTTTGTATCTTTCCTCTATGTTTCCATCCCATAATAATAGGTTTAGCTTTTGCAAAACCTGCAGCCGCAGTATTAAGTCAGGGAAAAAACCAAAGGCTTCTATTACAAATGGCCTAAATTTTCCGGAGCTTCCGGAATGCCTGAAAGGCTTGACGCCTCTAGAAGAAAGGCTGATTTCTCCCCGTCTTCCTTTTATGATCATAAAGTCTCTTGGATATGGACGTCAAAGTGCCATTAAAGGAGCAGTGATCAATGTGCCAATTCCAGTTGCAAATGTAACTTCCCTTCCCAGGGCATTTAATGAAGCCGAAGTAGTTCAGATTCATCTTAAGCGTAGGATGGAGTATAACCATGATTTCATGGAAACCATAAGGCCCTCAAAGATAGTTGATGCAATTCGGTATTTAGTGAACACAGAACTTTATAAGAAGCACCAGGTTACTATCAATGAGCAGTGGTTGTCTTCTTACTCAGCTGAGACTGTACCATTTGTTGCGTCAGCAGACGACAGGGACATTGTGTGTCAAATGTTAGAAAAGGCAAGTTTATTTTCAATTTGGAATAACACGCCTACCGCCCCCGCAAACCGCCAATTTTGGTTTACATTGCTATTTACATTCGAAGAACTCATTTCTTAACGTTCTGCTTTAGCATAAATATAGATAAATAATATATGAACTTATCCTCCAAATTGCAATCCGATCAGACAATAAACACTGAAGTTATTAGATAAACCATTTCGACACTTCGACCAGCAAAGAACTTGTCGATGACGTCAGAACTAAATTCCTTCTGCATGAAAGAAAAGGACAACGATGCGAGCGCGAAGCGCGAGCTGTTTCTCGACTCTTCTTTTCCATGCACATGTCAATTACCGAAAATACATGTGCATAAATATATGCTAACACTCAACCAATAGGTGGCGTATATATGAATATGAAGAAAGCAAAGAAGTTGTCGATGACGTCAGAACTAAATTACTTGTGCATGAAAGAAAAGGATAAACGATGCGAGGCGCGAAGCGCGAGCTGTTTCTCGACTCTTCTTTTTCATGCACATGTCAATTACCCAAAATACATGTGCATAAATGCAAACACTTATACATACTTAATTTGTGTTCACACATACATATGTAAAATTATATACAACCAATAGCGTGGTTGATCGGCATGCATGAATGCAGGTATTTACTAGATTTCTAATATAGACATATTATTATTATTATTATTTAATAATTTATATATTGACTTTTTATTAAATAAATATTAATTTAGATTTCACGATATATTATGAGCTATCATATCGATAGCTTTTAATATATATTAAACATATCGATATATATTTCATATGTTTTGAATATAAATTATATTAATATGTGTAAATTATATTATATCCCCACGTCTATTGAAACTATGTTTGAAAAAAATGTACTAACATTTCTTCTACTTTGTTTTTTTAATATATGTATATTTTGTATGTATATTAGATTCTATAGATCATTATTATAAATTTAAGGTTTCGCGCACTTTTTAATTGCGGCGATAAATTATTGGCAACGTATCAAAATTGTTGCAAGGTGGCAGCGCGCTTCAGTGTTATGTTAATTTGTAGTTTGCGATTGGCGTGTTCGGTGTCGTCGTCGATTGTCGGTTATCATTTGTATTTTCGATATTAAATATAAAATAATATATAATTAATTCGCGTGTTCGTGATACATTTAACATTTAATGTAAATTAATATAAGTCGAGTATATAATAAGTAAATCCTCGTGTGTGATTGTTATGCGTTAACGGAACATTTTTTATGCGTGTGAATGATTGCGCCCTGCCCGGAACGTGGCGCGCAATTTTAGAAAAGGTACACAGCGTAACGTATTTTTGTGCATGCATACATATATGTGTATAGACTCTTCTGAAGTGTGTGTGATTGTACGTGATCATCGGTATCGGTTCGTTTCCGCGATTCAAATTGGAATTTTCGCTGGAATTTCTTGCAGGTTTAATTTATTATTTCTTTGATTTATATTTATTCTTTTTTCCACATTTTGTTTAATTTTATTTTCCTTATTAAATTTTATTATCATTTGTTCTTTCATTAGATATTTATTTTCATTTATAATATAATTATTTTAAATAATATACATATATTTATTTAAATATATGAATATAATTATAATATATATATATATCTATTTAAATATATGAATATATTTATATATATAAATAAATATACTAACTTTATTTTATATATATAACTATATATTAATTTTTGATAAATATATATTCAAATTAAATTAATTTATAAGAATTTTATTTTTAACATACCTATATATTATTTTAAAACTTATATATTAGAAGATGCCTAGACTTAAGAGAAAGTCAGCTTGCAATAGGAGTCAAACACAGCGAAAAAGAAATCGTTTGAATAGGTCAGATATAGACTTTTCTGAGCAGGAACGCGTAAATAATTTAGAGGCACATAGAGAACGTAGGCAAAATTTCGAATTTAGGCAAGCTGAAAGGGTTAGAGATAGTCAACAGCATCGAGTCCGCAGAAGTAATAGAACATTTAGGGCCGGTGAGCAATTACCGGACACAATTCGTCACACTACTCTTCGGGCTTCTTCGCCAATCAGATTACAAGAACAACTTGCTGACACTTCGCGTCGTTCGAGGTGCAGGCGAGATGCTGACCTTCGATCTCAGGAAAGAGAGCAGGATGCAGTTCGTCGCCGTGTACGTCGCAGTGATTCTGCAATTAAAACAGACGAACAACTTGCCAACACTTTGCGTCGTTCGAGTCGCAGGCAAGATGCTGAGTTTCGATCTCAGGAAAGAGAGCAGGATGCAGTTCGTCGCCGTGTTCGACGAACTGATCATTCAACTAGAAATGCCGAACAACTTGCCAATACTTTGCGTCAATCGAGTCGCAGGCAATGTCCACAATTCAGGTCCAACGAAAGCGGATGAGATGCTGTTAGAAGGGCGATTCAGCGACAAAATCAGGAGACGCGAATTTTAGAAAGGGCAATAGATAGAAGTCAAAGGTCTCAGGTTAGAAACAATCCTATTCGTAGGATTGTTGAGCAGGCACGCAACACTAGTGCACGCCGCAGTGCTCGAATTCGAGCTCAACGTGAGGCCTTTGAAGCCCATAGGAATATGTCACAAAGAGTGAGTCTATATAGGAGTATTTGCACCAATAGGATAGCAGAGAATAGGAGAAACGCGTCCCGCAATAGAGTGGACCGTGCGAATACCCTTCCAGATGATAGGATATCGCAGGTTAAAACTAGTTTAGATTGCCTAATAGCCAATTTTAATAAGACAGTCAAGCAGGGACCCGATCAGGTTTGCATATGTTGCAAAGGTTTGTGGTTTCCACATCAAGTGGACAAAATTTCGCGTGAGGTCATAGAGGAAAAGTGTAGTGAGGCAGATAGTGTTGATATTTTGTATCTTTCCTCTATGTTTCCATCCCATAATAATAGGTTTAGCTTTTGCAAAACCTGCAGCCGCATTATTAAGTCAGGGAAAAAACCAAAGGCTTCTATTACAAATGGCCTACATTTTCCGGAGCTTCCGGAATGCCTGAAAGGCTTGACGCCTCTAGAAGAAAGGCTGATTTCTCCCCGTCTTCCTTTTATGATCATTAAGTCTCTTGGATATAGACGTCAAAGTGCCATTAAAGGAGCAGTGATCAATGTGCCAATTCTAGTTGCAAATGTTGTAACTTCCCTTCCCAGGGCATTTAATGAAGCCGAAGTAGTTCAGATTCATCTTAAGCGTAGGATGGAGTATAACCATGATTTCATGGCTGAAACCATAAGGCCCTCAAAGATAGTTGATGCAATTCGGTATTTAGTGAACACAGAACTTTATAAGAAGCACCAGGTTACTATCAATGAGCAGTGGTTGTCTTCTTACTCAGCTGAGACTGTACCATTTGTTGCGTCAGCAGACGACAGGGACATTGTGTGTCAAATGTTAGAAAAGGCAGCACAACCTAATGAGCATAGAGTAGTAGAAGAAGAGGTAGAGTTGAATCCAGGAGGTCAAGAAACCTTCATGGAAAATGTCCCTGTTGAAAACATAGATATTCCTCGAATTGCTATAGCACCAGGAGAGGGTCAGCGACCTCTTGACATGATAACCGATTGTGATTCAGAGGAGCTGGCTTTTCCCACAATATTTGCAGGCATTAAAAGGAAATGTCAAGAAAGTTTTACAACTATAGTTAGATCAGAGCTTAGGAATTTTGATAGAAGAGGTTGTAGAACTGATAAATTATTTCATAACTTCAAAAAGTTAGAAATGATTAGCATTAGGAATAGCACATCAATTTGCTTACGTAAGCACTCTGCCACTCAAGGCATTTCGGCTGCTGATGTGCGTAATGATGAAACTTTAAATAGGTTAATACTTCATGATGATGGCTATAGGCTTTTAAAAGGTATTCGCACGTCTCCTGCTCATTGGGAGGACGAGAAAAAGAAAGTAATGGCTATGATTAGGCAGGTAGGGCTTCCAACTTTTTTTATAACATTTTCCGCAGCGGAAACTAGGTGGCCGGAGCTTTTAGTCTTGCTATGTAAAAATGTAGACAAGCTAGAAGTATCCGAAGAAGAAGCGTTAAATTTGGGGTTTAATGAGAAAGCTCGTCTCATTAGAGCAGACCCAGTGACCTGGGCCAGATATTTCGATTTTCGATATAGACAGGTTTTAAAACTGATGAAAAAGGAAGGCGGTGTCTTTGGTTGTCACCAGGTCATCAAGTTTTATTGGCGAGTGGAGTTTCAGCAAAGAGGCTCTCCACATATACATGGCATGTTCTGGTTGAAAGACGCCCCAAAGCTCGACCTAAAGAATGAGTCCACATTTATGCCTGTGAAGTCCTTTATTGATCAGTTTATTACTGCTGATTCTAGTTGCCCGGACGTTGCTCCATATTTGGAGTATCAACTCCATAGTCACGGGCACTCTTGCAGGCGAGAAATTAGGTCAAAACAAATTTGTAGATTTGGTATCCCATACCCTCCCATGCCTCAAACAGAAATTCTTCTCCCTTTAGAAGAAAATGCTCCAAATTTGGCCGAGCATCGTAGGAATTTCGAAAAAATTCAAAGTCTGCTCGACTTCCCATTTGATCGTGAAAGCGTAGAAAATATTAACGATTTTAACAACTTTTTGTCCCACGATCAACTTAACCTTAGTTATGAGGGCTACATTAATGCTGTAAGATCAAGTATAAAGAAACCAAAAGTTTTTTTGAAGCGATCTTTTGCAGCAATCAAGCTTAACGCTTATAACAAGCACCTCCTTTTGTTGCAGCGAGCAAATATGGATATTCAGTTTATTTTAGACCCCTATGCTTGCTGCAGCTACGTCGTTAATTATATTAACAAGTCTCAGAGAGGTATCTCAATGTTGATGCGTGAGGCAATCAATGAGATTAAAGACAATAACAATGTAACTATTAAGCAAAAGTTACAACATTTAGGTAACAAATTTATATTTGGCACTGAGATATCCGCTTTTTATAGCTACTGCAAATCAGAACGAGGAGCTCGCCAAGAAAATGCAGATGACTTTGACGATGATGTGCCTAGGGCTTCTGAATCAATAGTTTACGCTCTTCGCGATAATAGTGGCTTCATCAGAAAGAGGACCACTGCGTGCATAATTAGGTATAGGAGATTTAATGTCAATACAGAAACAAGTGACTATTTCAGAGAGCTAAAAATGCTTTACGCCCCATGGCGAGATGAGCATTTGGATTTAGTCACACATGACTGTGAATTGTTCTGTAGGGAAAATTCGGAGTTAGTAGAGAACAATCGCAGAAAATATAATTTACTAGATGATAGGGAACTAGAAGATGCTCTGAGCCACTTAACAGAGGAAGCAGAAAATGAGAATAATCAAGTAGGAGAACAGGAAGTGGTAGATGATGGCTTCACAGTTTTAGGATTGCCTGAAATAGATCCACATCTAAATGTTTTAAATGTGGATGGAAATATTGATATGAATGATGAAGATAGTAATGTCCCTTTTATCAAGCTTCCAGCCTTAGTTTCTCAGGAAAGCTTAGCTAATATAGTTAGATCTCTTAATTTAAAGCAGAAGCTATATTTTACACATGCTTTGCATAATGCCAAAATCAATACAGTCTTTTATGAATTTGTTGGACGCGGCGCCGGAGTCGGAAAGAATCGACTTATATCAGCAATTTTTCAGTCATTATCCGTAATGTATAACAGTATACCGGGAGCTGATCCGACATTTGTTAAAATCCTCTTATGTGCACCAACAGGAAAAGCAGCATTAGGAATTAGTGGTTCGACACTGCATTCCATGTTTTCACTTCCTGTTAATCAATCTCGCTCAGCACCTCTAAGGGCCTTAAGCCATGATTTAGTTAATAGCCTTCATTCAAGGTTAATCAATCTTAAATTAATTATTATTGATGAAATATCAATGGTTAGCTCTCTAATGTTTTCTTATTTAGATTCTCGTTTGAAGCAAATTTTCAAAAATACTTCTCCTTTTGGTGGTGTTTCTATCATCGTATTCGGTGATCTTAGACAGTTACAGCCCGTAGGAGGTAGTTGGATTTTCGATCCAAATACCACTGACCCTTACCATGAAATATTTGGTACGTATCTCTGGGACCTTTTTTTGTATTTTGAGCTCACAGAGATAATGCGTCAACGTGACGATCAGCTTTTCGCTTCTGCCTTAAATAATATGGCATCGGGTTGTATGACAGCCGATGATATTGTCCTTTTCCAATCTAGAATATGCGAACCATCGGCAGTGCCCGATGATGCAATTCATCTGTTTAGTAATAATAATGAGGTTGATTTATTTAATGTAACGAAACTTAACTCAATTGCTACTGAGCAATTTTTCTCTACTGCTGAAGATTTTATTAAGGCGGGCCATTTGGAACCAGCTAGGAAACAAAGAATATTAGAAGAAGTGAAGGGTTTTAAAACTTCCGCTAAACAGGGACTCTGTACGTCTCTTCTCCTAAAAAATACTGCCAAGTACATGATGACGGTCAATGTAGACACAGGGGATGGATTAGTAAACGGGGCATCAGGTGTGTTGATGCAAATAGATTTCAATACATCCAACACTCCCAACATTTTATGGATGAAATTTACAGAGGAAACTGTAGGAGAATCTGCGCGTTCGAAGTGTACACATCGTACAGATCCTTCATGGACTCCTATTCAGAAAATTGTTCGCAGTTTTCAATATTCAAATAACGCACAAATTAACATTGACCGTAGGCAGTTTCCAATTGTGCCTGCTGAAGGCATCAATTAGGCCTTTAACAGGCATCATAATTTATGTAAAGAACGAGCTAGTAGATAGAGTTTCCCATACCTTTAGCAGTAGAAAAACTTTTGGCTCAGTAGTTTTTGAGTTCGGCATATTTAGGTTTGATGCCATACCACACATTTAAAATACTCGTATAATTTTTTGATTAGCAAAGGATTAAGGACTTTGTTAGATTTGAAAACGTCCACTACCAATATGGATACACACATTGATTGGGCGTTTTCAAATATACTAGATAATGAAAAGATTAGTGCTAGGACTTTTGAGGTTTTGCATAGCCATCACAATGGGATATCTGTTAGTATTCAGGCATGAGTTTGTAATGTTTGGAATAGGTTAGAAATTAAGAAATATAAATGACAGGATATATGTAAATATGTATGTAGGCATATTTTAATAATTTAAATTTAATTATCTAATAGTTAAGTATAACCATTGAATGAAAAATTGGTTTGATAATTATTATTATTTTTTTATTTTTATACCCTTGGACCTTGTTATCGATATTAACCAATTTAAAATTTATAAAGAAATACCGATATCTACTGCTCACACCGCTTTAGGGAATTGCGGCGATAAATTATTGGCAAAATATCGAAATTGAAGCAAGGTGGTAGCGCACTCCAGTATTATTATTAATTTATAGCTTGCAATTAGTATTATACAATTAAATACTTTTTATGGCAACATACGTCCAAGGGTATCCTACTGTCGTGTGCAACTCGACTGTTGCTCTTGTTTTTAATTAGTTTTTTGACTAGCGTTTTTGGAAAGTCATTGTCTGTTAATATTTCTGTTATTTCCTTTTTAATCTCCTTATTATATATTTTGTCAGATATGTCAAACATACGTTTTATACAGCCTCTTGCTGTATTTAATATCATCGTCCTTGGGTGTTTTGAGTTGTAGTTTATAAGTCTTCCAGAGCCATCGGTTTTTTATACCATTTAAGTTTTAATTTTCCCTCTACTCTATTAATTATGGAATCCAGATATGGTAGTTTGTCGTTTTGTTCTTTCTCTATCGTGAATTTTATATTTTTATGGTAGGAATTTAGTTTGAGTAGTATGTTTTCTGTTTCGTTGGAGTTTGTAATCGCAAAAAGATCATCAACATATTTTGTAAGTAGTCGTGGCTTAGCTTTTAATTTTACCAATGTGTTTGTCAGTAACTCCTCCATGATAATGTCTGCAATTACGGGTGAAGCTGGGGAACCCATCGGCATACCTTTTAACTGTGAGAAAAATGTGTCTTCATATTTAAAATATCTGTTTTCCATAATGCAGAACTTTACTGTTTCTAGGAAAGTTTGTTCAGGTATCACAGTGTGTTGTTGTATTTGTGTCCATTTTGATATAATTGTTGTCAAAGCTAAGTCTAATGGTATGCTAGGAAATAGTGATACTATGTCGAAAGAGACTCGTATTTCGTCTTTGTTAATGTTTTGGTCATTTATCTTATGTTTGAATTCCATGGTGTTCTTTATGTTGACTTTTGATTCCTTTGTCAAATTGTTTAGTATTGTCACAATGTATTTGCATAAGGCGTAAGAGGGGGACCCTATTGATGAGCAAATCGGTCTGAGTGGTGTCCCTTCTTTATGGATTTTGGGTAGTCCATAAATTCTCGGCGGTGTTGCGTCGGTTGTGATAAGCTTATTTCTTTCGGCCTTTGAAATAAGCTCCTTCCTGAACAGTTTCTCCACTAATTCGTTGTTTTTCTTTTGGAATCGTGATGTGGGATCCGTTTTTTAATTTTCGGTACGTGCAGAAATCTCCTAATAATGTCTACCTTATATTTTTAAATTCGTCTTTTTGCATTGCCACTGTTTTGTTTCCTTTGTCAGAGTTTAAAATTAATATATTACTATTTACGTTCAAAAATCGTCTGGTTCGTCCCACTGTATATATTATTGCACGATCCCTTTCGGTCTCTCCCATTTTCGATCTGTGTTCTTTCACAAGCAAAGAGAAATGTGTTCTTGGTTCTCTTTGTTTTTATCGAGCCAGCCACCAAAATTATGAAAAACAAAAGTCGCCAAAACTCTTTAATATAAAATTATATATATCGCGTGTCCGTGGTGCATTTAACATTTAATGCAATTTATATAAGTCGAGTATATAATAAGTTAATCCTCGTGTGTGTACATATATTTATTTAAATATATGAATATATTTATATATATAAATAAATATACTAAATTTATATTATATATTTAAATATATATTAATCTTTGATAAATATATATTCAAATTAAATTAATAAAAAAGAATTTTATTTTTTATATATATATTATTTTTAAACTTATATTATATATAGAAGATGCCTAGACTTAAGAGAAAGTCAGCTTGCAATAGGAGTCAAAAACAGCGAAAAAGAAATCGTTTGAATAGGTCAGATATAGGTTTTTCTGAGCAGGAACGAGTAAATAATCTAGAGTCACATAGAGAACGTAGGAAAAATTTAAATCGAATTTAGGGAAGCTGAAAGGGTTAGAGATAGTCAACAGCATCGAGTCCGCAGAAGTAATAGAACATTTAGGGCCGTTGAGCAATTACCGGACACAATTCGTCACACTACTCTTCGGGCTTCTTCGCCAATCAGATTACAAGAACAACTTGCCAACACTTCGCGTCGTTCGAGGCGCAGGCAAGATGCTGAGTTTCGATCTCAGGATAGAGAGCAGGATTCAGTTAAAACAGACGAACAACTTGCCAACACTGAGCAGGCACGCAATAGTAGTGCACGCCACAGTGTTAGAATTCTAGCTCAATGTGAGGCCTTTGAAGCCCATAGGAATATGTCGCAAAGAGTGAGTCTATATAGGAGTAGTTGCACTAATAGGATAGAAGAGAATAGGAGAAACACGTCCCGCAATAGAGTGGAACGTGCGAATACCCTTCCAGATGATAGGATATCGCAGGTTAAAACTAGTTTAGATTGCCTAATAGCCAATTTTAATAAGACAGTCAAGCAGAGACCCGATCAGGTTTGCATGTGTTGTAAAGGTTTGTGGTTTCCACATCGAGTGGACAAAATTTCGCGTGAGGTCATAGAGGAAAAGTGTAGTGAGGCAGATAGTGTAGATATTTCGTATCTTTCTTCTATGTTTCAATCCCATAATAATAGGTTTAACTTATGCAAAACCTGCAGCCGTAGTATTAAGTCAGGGATAAAACCAAAGGCTTCTATTACAAATGGCCTAAATTTTCCGGAGCTTCCGGAATTCCTGAAAGGCTTGACGCCTCTAGAAGAAAGGCTGATTTCTCCCCGTCTTCTTTTTATGATCATAAAGTCTTGGATATGGACGTCAAAGTGCCATTAAAGGAGCAGTGATCAATGTGCCAATTCCAGTTGTAAATGTTGTAACTTCCCTTCCTAGGGCATTTAATGAAGCCGAAGTAGTTCAGATCCATCTTAAGCGTAGGATGGAGTATAACCATGATTTCATGGCTGAAACCATAAGGCCCTCAAATATAGTTGATGCAATTCGGTATTTAGTGAACACAGAACTTTATAAGAAGCACCAGGTTACTATCAATGAACAGTGATTGTCTTCTTGCTCTGCTGAGACTGTACCATTTGTTGCAGAAGAAGATGTAGAGCTGAATCCAGGAGGTCAAGAAACCTTCAGGGAAAATGTCCCTGTTGAAAACATAGATATTCCTCGAATTGCTATAGCACCAGGAGAGGGTCAGCGACCTTGACATGATAACCGATTGTGATTCAGAGATGCTGGCTTTTCCCACAATATTGCATTTTTTATATACATAGTTAGATAAAAGCTTAGAAATTTTGATAGAAGAGGTTGTAGAACTGATAAATTATTTCATAACTTCAAAAAGTTAGAAATGATTAGCATTAGGAATAGCACATCAATTTGCTTACGTAAGCACTCTGCCACTCAAGGCATTTCGGCTGCTGATGTGCGTAATGATGAAACTTTAAATAGGTTAATACTTCATGATGATGGCTATAGGCTTTTAAAAGGTATTCGCACGTCTCCTGCTCATTGGGAGGACGAAAAAAAGAAAGTGATGGCTGATCTGGCAGGTAGGGCTTTTAACTTTTTTTATAACATTTTCCGCAGCGAAAACTAGGCTGCCAGAGCTTTTAGTCTTGCTATGTAAAAATGTATTGTAGACAAGCTAGAAGTATCCGAAGAAGAAGCGTTAAATTTGGGGTTTAATGAGAAAGCTCGTCTCATTAGAGCAGACCCAGTGACCTGTGCCAGATAATTCGATTTTCGATATAGACAGGTTTTAAAACTGATGGAAAAGGAAGGCGGTGTCTTTGGTTGTCACGAGTGGAGTTTCAGCAAAGAGGCTCTCCACATATACATGGCATGTTCTGGCTGAAAGACGCCCCCAAGATCGACCGAAAGAATGAGTCCACATTTAAGCCTGTGAAGTCCTTTATTGATCAGTTTATTACATTTGATTTTAGTTTCCCGGACGTTGCTCCATTTTTGCAGGCGAGAAATTAGATCAAAACAAATTTGTAGATTTGGTATCCCATACCCTCCCATGCCTCAAACAGAAATTCACCTGCCTTTAGAAGAAAATGCTCCAAATTTGACCGAGCATCGTAGGAATTTCGAAAAAATTCCAAGTCTGCTCGACTTCCTATTTGACGGTAAAAGCGTAGAAAATTTTAACGATTTTAACAACTTTTTGTCCCACGATCAACTTAACCTTAGTTATGAGGGCTACATTAATGCTGTAAGATCAAGTATAAAGAATCCAAAATTTTTTTTTGTCGCGATCTTTTTCAGCAAATAAGCTTAACGCTTATAACAAGCAACTCCTTTTGTTGCAGCGAGCAAATATGTTTATTCAGTTTATTTTAGACCCCTATGCTTGCCCTATGTTGTTAATTATATAAACAAGTCTCTCAATGTTGATGCGTGAGGCAATCAATGAGATTAAAGACAACATCAATGTAACTATTAAGCTAAAGTTACAACAGATAGGTAACAAATATATATTTGGCACTGAGATATCCGCTCTGGAAGCCGTCTACTGCAGTTTAGGTATACATTTGTCCGCCAGCAGTAGTGCCAGTGTGTATATTAATACACACGATCCAGAAAAACGGGTCAGAATGCTGAAATGTAGACAGCAACTTCAAAATCTGCTCGAAGACTCTAAGGAAATTTTTTACTTAGGACTTCTAGATCATTATATTCATTATGTTAGAGAGCTTCTGCCTAGCCGATTTTGCATCTTTTTATAGTTACAGCAAATCAGAACGAGGAGCTCGCCAAGAAAATGCAGATAATAATAGTAGATAAATAGATAATAGTGGCTTCATCAGAAAGAGGCTGACTGCGTGCATAATTAGGTATAGGAGATTTAATGTCAATACAGAAACAAGGCTATTTCAGAGAGCTAAAAATGAGAATAATCAAGTAGAAGAGCAGGAAGTAGTAGATGACGGCTTCACAGTTTTAGGATTGCCTGAAATAGATCCACATCTAAATGTTTTAAATGTGGATGGAAATATTGATATGAATGATGAAGATAGTAATGTCCGTTTTATCAAGCTTCCAGCCTTAGTTTCTCAGGAAAGTTTAGCTAATATAGTTAGATCTCTTAATTTAAAGCAGAAGCTATATTTTACACATGCTTTGCATAATGCCAAAATCAATACAGTCCTTTATGAATTTGTTGGAGGCGGTGCCTGAGTCGGAAAGAATCGACTTATATCAGCAATTTTTCTGTCATTATCCGTAATGTATAACAGTATACCAGGAGCTGATCCGACATCTGTTAAAATCCTCTTATGTGCACCAACAGGAAAAGCAGCATTAGGAATTAGTGGTTCGACACTGCATTCCATGTTTTCACTTCCTGTCCGCTAAGGGCCTTAAGCCATGATTTGGTTAATACCCTTAATTCAAGGTTAATCGGCCTTAAATTAATTATTATAGATGAAATATCAATGGTTAGCTCTCTAATGTTTTCATATTTAGATTCCCGTTTGAAGCAAATTTTCAACAATACTTCTCCTTTTGGTGGTGTTTCTATCATCGTATTCGGTGATCTTAGACAGTTACAGCCGGTAGGAGGTAGTTGGATTTTCGATCCAAATACCACTGACCCTTGCCATGAAATATTTGGTACGTATCTCTGGGACCTTTTTTTGTATTTTGAGCTCACAGAGATAATGCGTCAGCGTGACGATCAGCTTTTCGCTTCTGCCTTAAATAATGTGGCATCGGGTTGTATGACCGCCGATGATATTGTCCTTTTCCAATCTAGAATATGCGAACCAACGGCAGTGCCCGATGATGCAATTCATTTGTTTAGTAATAATAATGAGGTAGATTTATTCAAAGTAACGAAACTTAACTCAATTGCTACTGAGCAATTTTTCTCTACTGCTGAAGATTTTATTAAGGCGGGCCATTTGGAACCAGCTAGGAAACAAAGAACATTAGAAGTGAAGGATTTTTAAACTTCCGCTACCTAGGGACTCTGTACGTCTCTTCTCCTAAAAAATACTGCCAAGTACATGATGACGGTCAATGTAGACACAGGGGATGGATTAGTAAACGGGGCATCAGGTGTGTTGATGCAAATAGAGTTCATTACATTCAACACTCCCAACATTTTATGTAGAAGAATTTGTGCGTTCGAAGTGTACACATCGTACAGATCCTTCATGGACTCCTATTCAGAAAATTGTTCGCAGTTTTCAATATTCAAATAACGCACAAATTAACATTGACCGTAGGCAGTTTCCAATTGTGCCTGCTGAAGGCATCACAATTCATAAGAGTCAGGGAGCTACGTATGGCAAAGTGGTATTCCATGCCAATTCCAGAATGCAGCGTTCTGCATTATAAGTAACTTGCAATAGAGCAACGACTACTTTAGAATTATTCATTATTAGGAACTTTGTTCCTCCTAAGTCTCCCCAAAATAATGATAAAGTGAAAGCCGAATTGAAGAAATTGTAGACTGAAAAGCTACTGTGTACTCATTACGATTAGTTAATTAACAGTTCTGCCCTTAACATTTTCTTCCATAATACTCAGAGCTTGAATTCCCATCTTGAAGATATTCGATTGGACAATCTGGTGCTTCAGTCATCAATATTATGCTTCGTGGAAACTTCCATAGGCAGTGAAACTGACGAAATACCGAATCAATTCGGCCCTTAACAGGCATCATAATTTATGTAAAAAACGAGCAAGTAGATAGGGTTTCCCATACCTTTAGCAGTAGAACAACTTTTTTTTCACAGTAGTTTTTGAGTTCGGTATATTTAGGTTTGATGCCATAAGTTTTCTTATATTATATAAAAGTCCAGACTTTCCTCTGTCCGCATTTAAAATAGAAGGAGGAGATAATTCAGCAATTTTCTCGTTTAGGTGATTTAGGGGATAGCTTGCTACTTTTAGGAGACTTTAATTTGTGCCTCAAAACCTTTAACAGGTATAGGAGTTGTTGGATCCGAGTTATTTAGTAGTATAACAAAAATGTACTTTTACATTAAGTAGTAGCCTTTTATATTAAGTAGTAGCTTTTTTCTATTAAGTAGTAGTTTTTTGTGTTTAAGTAGTATACATACATACGTATAACTTGAAGTCACTCTAATATACATAATGAAACGCTGTTAATTAGCATAAGCTAGCTGTAAGTTTTTACTTTGTGCTCTTGCCTTCTCCTTTTGTCAAAAATAGAATTACTCTCATTTGGATCATTGAACTTGGTGGTGTTCTTTTTAATCCGTAGCATCCTAGCTAATTTTCACTTTCCGCGAAGTTCCATTAAAAAAAAACAATAATTAAATTGCTTATTTAGTTTAACGTACTACAAACCCGTATTATTTTACTTTTCGGTTTCGAAATTTGTTCATGGCGCCCGAGCAGTGACTATGGAAAAGTGTCTTTTGAACTTGTTGCGTATATAAATTTAAAACATATTATAATTTAATAAAATTTTAAAATTGCCAATACAAAAGAAAATTTAAAAGTAGACTTGAAGCATTGGCAGCTCAAGTACTTGCATCTTTGTATTGGCATTGAGACATCATATTTTATTAAAAAGTGTAAAAACAATTCGAAACAAAAAAAAAAAATCTGAGCTAATCGAAATATTTAAAGTTAAAATAAAACACAAGAGTATTTATTTAAACAACTTAAAATCATCTCGCTTGCCAAAAAAGTTTAAATCAATCCTCGCATATAACCAAAACGGTATAAGCGGACAGTTAAGTTTGACAAGTGGCGGCAAAAATTCTCTTTCTTTCGTACGCATGTTTCTACCTTACTTTGATCCGACCGCTTGCTCTACCTTGTTTTCCTTTGCTGCGTTCCGATATTTCGCTCTCTGTGCATTAGATGCTCAGGGCTTCTTTTTAGTGACATCGCAATTTACTGCAATTTGCCGCTCTTCTGTTCTTCTCTCACTTCAAGGTAATAAACCGGAACAAAAACGTTTATGTTTTTTTGTGTTTGTTTTGCAGACTAAAGGCAGCAGGGGTGTTCACTTAATATAACTTATAAAATTTTGCATTGAACAATATTACAAATTAAAATAAAAAATACATAACAAATTACAAATTAAAATAAAAAAATACATAACAAATTATTATTATTTAAAAACATATTTAAAATTTGGCTTATACTATAAAAAATTTCTATCATGAGTAAAAACGAATCTAAAGACCAGAAGTCGACTATTGTCGACAAAGGCTCAAAGGGCAATGACCCCGACTGCGGCAGCATGAAGCTGACACAGCTGTTTGTTCGCGTAGACAAGGTAATAGAAGACATTTCTGAAGATCCTTACCATCCCACTTTTGAAGTTACTTTTGAGTTTGTCGCATGTATGGATAAACATGAAAAACTGTGTAATCGTGTACGATGCTTTAGAAAAGCAGATTTTAACTTATTAAATTCGTTAATTTCCAATTTTGATTGGTCGGAACTATATTTGTCTACAGATATTTCAGTAGCGACCAATATTTTTTATAACACAATTAATTCATTTTTAAATATTTGTGTTCCGTGCTTTTATCCAACTTCCTCGAGTAAGCCGCCATGGTTCACAAGAGAGTTGTCACGGTTAAAAAATTTAAAGTCGAGTCTATTTAAAAAGTATAAAAACAATAATTCACCTTCAGCCTTTTCTCGCTACTTAGACGCGCGGTCAGATTTTACAGTCTTAAACGCCAAATGTTATAAGACCTATTTAACTCGTTGCAAGGTTCAGTTTACTCAGAACCCCAAAAAGTTTTATAGTTTTGTTAACACGAAGCGCAAGTCTCCCGCATTTCCAACGAAATTAACGTTTGAAAATGCTTGTGCAGATACCGACCAAACCATGGCCGATTTGTTTGCAAAGTTTTTTCAAACGACATATTCACCTTCTACACATCACACTCACTTTTATCCATACAACATTCCAAGTTCGAATGGTATCTTCACTCCCTTTCTAAAAGAAAGCTCACTTGTCAAGGATCTTTATTTAGTTAAGCCAGTTTTCTCACCAGGCCCTGACGGTGTTCCCGCTTGTATACTTCGGTTCTGTGCCAACTCCTTAAGTAAGCCATTGCTCAAACTATTTTCGCTGTCCTTAGAAACTTCACTCTTTCCTTCTATTTGGAAAGAATCTTTTATTATTCCCCTTCATAAAAAGGGCAGCAAGTCTGATGCAAGCAATTATAGAGGTATCTCTAAATTGTCGGCTATACCTAAATTTTTCGAGAATGTTATAACTCCTCAATTGCAACATTCCTGTAGGTCCGTTATTTCTCCTTTTCAACACGGATTTATAAAGCGTCGTTCAACTACGACAAATTTACTTGAGCTGACATCCTTTATGGTAAAAGGATTTCAGGAAAATCTTCAAACTGATGTTATTTATACTGATTTCAGTAAAGCTTTTAACTCAGTGAATCACTCCCTTTTGGCACATAAGCTTCACCTTCTAGCTTTTTCACCAAAAATACTTAGTTGGATTGTTAGCTATCTGACTGACAGAACTCAAAGAGTCCTCTTTAAAACCACCCTTTCAAACCCACTTCATGCCACATCTGGGGTTCCTCAAGGGAGTCACCTCGGTCCCCTACTTTTTACGCTTTTCATCAATGACCTTCCTTTGGTCATACGTAACTCCCGTACTCTCATGTATGCGGATGATGTAAAGCTTTGTTACCAATTTAAAGACGACCACTGTCACTCACTCTTACAAGCCAACCTAAATAGTTTTTATTCTTGGTGTTGTACCAATTTTTTAAACCTCTAAACAGCTCTAAATGCAAGCTGATGACATTCTCTCGAGCCAGTCCAAAGTATGCTTCTTATACTCTTTGTGGTTGTGCCTTGGAAAGAATCACCCTAGTTGATGATTTGGGGGTTCTTTTGGACCGAAAACTTAAGTTTTCCAATCATATTTCTGATATGGTCAATAAAGCCATGGGTGTCTTAGGCTTTATTAAGAGATGGTCTAAGGATTTTGACGATCCTTATCTTACAAAGACCCTCTACATCTCACTTGTTCGTCCCATTCTCGAATACGGGTCATGCGTATGGTGTCCCCAGTACACTATTCATAAGGAACGCATAGAATCTGTACAGAAGAACTTTTTACTTTTTGCCTTACGTGGCCTTAACTGGGATGAAAATTTAAGACTGCCTTCCTATACTAATAGACTTCTATTATTAAACCTGCCTTCCCTAACCAATCGCAGAACCATGCTAGGCGTCTTATTTATTAACAACCTTATGCAAGGTGACATTGACAGTGAGACCCTGGTAAGGCAGCTACACTTTTCTGTCCCTTGCAGAACTACACGTAATTACCTTCCACTAACTCTTCTTTATTGTAGATCGAACTATGCACTGCACGATCCGTTCAGGGTATTATGTTCGGACTACAATAAACTTCAACACGTCATAGCTAGCACTAACTCTATCGCTGCTATGAAGTCTTTAATTCTTGTCTATCTAGCACGTAATTAGTATTAGTATTAATTAATAATAGTATCTTCCTCGTCATTCTATCTTCTTTTTCTTAATTTTCATTCTTCACTTGCATGTCGCGTGTATCCTCTATTCGACTTTTTATTCCCTATCGCGTTAATTTTCTTTCTCTCGCGTTTCTACTCGCATTTTTACCGCGTCTCCGTGTCGTCCGTTATGCGACGGTGACTCTCGGTCGGTCAGGCGGGAGGTGGACTTCGTCTGGGTTCCGCGCGCAACAAGCATCGGCTTGGTGTCGTTTGGACCACTTGCTAATACATTCATTGTATTCAACGTCCAACAATATAAAATAAAAAATACATAACAAATTACAAATTAAAATAAAAAATACATAACAAATTATTATTATTTGAAAACATATTTAAAATTTGGCTTATACTATAAAAAATTTCTATCATGAGTAAAAACGAATCTAAAGACCAGAAGTCGACTATTTTCGACAAAGGCTTAAAGGGCAATGACCCCGACTGCGGCAGCATGAAGCTTACACAGCTGTTTGTTCGCTTAGACAAGGTAAAGACATTTCCCGCATAAAACATAAATTTGAATCTGGCTCTATATCAAAAAATCAGTTTTAACTGCAATGCCGATTAGATATGTTAAATTCCTATATTGAAAAGGCAATGGGTTTGCAATCAGAAATTAATTCGTTGGATCCTGAAAATGATAATCGATCCGGTTTAGAAGAAATTTGTGTAACAACTAAAGTTATGTCAGCTCTAGCTCCAAGTGGTAATAAATCACAAACCCAAAATGCGTCAGCTATATTAGCCACCATTCAAATTTACCAAAACTGAAACTACCTACATTTAGTGGGAAGCATGCTGAATTTAAGCAGTTTATCAGTTTATTTGAAAGTTTGGTAGATTCAGATAATTCAATCTCGGACATTAAAAAATTTAATCATTTAATTTCATGTCTATCAGATAAAGCGATAGGTACAGTACAAGCATACCAAATGTCAGCAGCAAATTATCCAAAAGCATTAGCAAGTTTGCACCGTGTTTACGACAATAAATGCCTTATTTTCTTCGATACACTCGCTCAGCTGTTTGACATTCCTCCTGTGACTAAGCCATCTGCATTGAGGTCAATAATTGATAAGGTTTCGCCAATTTTTGAGTCCCTTTTGTTGTTGGGTAATAAAAAAGATGTAGGCAATGCAATGATCATTCATGTCGTTCTATCTAAGATAGATTATATTACAAAATCAAAATATGAAGAACAACTTGATTATGATGTTTTGCCCAAGTAGTCTGACTGCGTTATAAATCTCAATAGGCGATATCAACATCTGACTGCAGAGGAATCCTCAAGAGCCAGAGTTCAACCTGTAAAACCTGAGATCCCAATTAGAAAACCCACAAATTCATCATTTGCCTGTTCCAAATCTACAAGTTCAGTTGATCCGAGTTGTCTGTATTGCAACTCTAACCATAGTATTGTCAACTGTTAAGGGTTTGCAGCAATGCCTGTTCTGGAACGGTTTGAATTCTCCATAGTCAACAGACTGAGCCAGTTCTTAGCGCTCAAGTAAATCACATTGCCAGTGATAATGAGCAATCCATACTTGCTACAGCTGTAGTCAAAGTACATGATAGGTTCGGACAGGTTCATTTCGCCAGAGCTTTATTAGATGGAGGCTCTTTGCACAAACCCTTCGGGTCTCAAGAACCAATAGTAGCTTGACTGTGTCAGTATTAGGAAAGTCAAATTTAGTAGTGTAGTCGATGCTACAGGGCACTCTCGAGTAAATAACTACCAGTTTAGTGCAGATTTTTGGGTTCTAAGTTCAATTACGTCAGATCAGCCAGATTATAACCTCCCGATCAGCAAATGGAAAATCCCAGCAAACATTGAACTAGCTGATCCTCGTTTCCACAAACCTCAGAAGATAGACTTGTTAATTGGAGTTGATCACTTCTTTGAGATGCTGTGTTCGGGACAAATTAAATTATCTGAAGATGCACCTTTACTCCAAAAAACATTATTAGGATGGGTAGTAGCGGGTCGATGGAAACAATTAAACACTCTCCCGGTATCTTGTGCCATGATTGCTACTTCAGAACATGGTACATTAGAAACTCTTGTAGAAAGACTTTGGGAAATAGAAGGAATGCCGAAATTATGTTCAAATGTTAACTATTCAGTTGAGCAACTTGCATTTTTATCATTCCACACTCTATTCAATGTACACTCAATTTATGAAAGAGTACCTTGAGTTAGGCCATATGTCAGCTACAAATAATAAGATTCCACCAGGACCACATTATTTCATACCACATCAGTGTGTCCTGAGGCCTGATAGTAGTACCACCAGACTTCGAGTTGTTTTTGATGCCTGGTGCAAGACATCATCACAGAAATTATTAAATGATATGCTTATGGTGGGTCCTACTATTCAGAGGGAACTAATTTTGTCTTTAATTCGGTTTCGTTTGAATCGGTATGCACTAACAGCCGATGTAGAAAAAATGTATAGACAAGTAATGGTGGCTGAAAAAGATCGCAACTTTCAACTCGTTTTGTGGCGAGAAAAACCAACTGATGATTTGCAAGTCTTTCGGTTAAATACCGTGATTTATGGCACATCAGCAGCTCCATTTTTGGCAATACGATCCTTGCAAAAACTTGGTTTTCGCCATAAGAATTCGCATGCCACTGGAGCTGAAGTGATTTGCAATGATTTTTATGTGGATGACGTGCTCACAGGAGCTGACGACCTTGACACACTAAATTTAATATGTAAACAAGTGTCGGAAGTCTTAGATTCAGGCGGACTAAAATTAACAAAGTGGTTTTCTAACTATTCACAATTATCAAAAGGAAATCAATGTGAAAAATCCTTTAAATTCAATGATGACGATTCTACCAAGACCTTAGGAATGACGTGGATTCCAAAAGGTGATATATTTCGATATCGCTTTGACAAACAATTTCAGGATATAATTCCTTATAATTATATAATTCGATCAGTGCTTGTTTGTTCGATCCACTTGGACTATTGAGCCCAATAAGCATCATTGCAAAAATGTTGCTGCAAGAAATATAGCAGTTAAAATTAGATTGGGATGAGTCTATCCCCATATCTTTGACTACAAGTTGGTCAAATTTCACGCAAAATTTGCAGGACATTCATACTATTGAAGTACCAAGATACACTTATGCTAGTGGATCCTCAAGAGTTCAAATTCATGGATTTGCAGACGCATCCAGCCACGCTTATGGTTGTTGTTTATATGTTCGAGCACTTTATAAAGGAAAAATTCAATGCCAGCTGTTCGCAGCTAAGGCAAAGGTAGCTCCATTAAAAACAAAAACAATTCCAAGGCTTGAATTATGTGCGGCCACAATGTTGGCTCAATTTTGGTCTTCAATAAAACATCCTTGCAACTTTCGTAGCCAATCGTATTGCTACAATTCAAGAATTGTCTCAGAGAATATCCTGGCAACATGTACCAACTAAATTTAATCCAGCAGATATTGCATCTCGCGGATGTACTGTTCAGGAACTGAAGGATTCTCTTTGGATAAATGGACCTTACTTTTTATAATTATCAACTTTCACAGTGAACGGACGTGTTTTTTTTGTGCGCTTCGATTTGATTTTTTGATTTGAATTCAAAACAACCGGTGTTTTGTTTAAATATCTAAATTTAAATATCTCTTTTGCTAGCCCGTTCACGACGCGTGTGCATGCCTTATATTGTAGATTAGTCAAACTAAACTTTGCTAATTTTACATTTGTTGTGCATTGGTTCTGCTTGTCCAGTGTTTTGTTTTTGTCTTCTTATTTTCGGTAAGCGACGTTGTTGTAGTTAGTTCACCGCTATAGCTCTCTCTTTATCTCTCCTAATTCTTTGAGTGCGCCTAAGCAGCTCTCACGCTTTGCCGCTCTCTTTGCTGCACTGTTGTTGCTCTATCTTTCTGCTCTCTGTGCTCACTGCTCTTTACGCGCGCTAATTTCTTTCTCTCGCGCACATTCCTTTTCTTGTTTTTGTTCGTATTCCTTTTGGCATTTCTCGTTTTACAGTAGGTGCCCACTATAATGGACGGGGTAATTTGTTTCAAAAAATCCTGCCTTAAGCAGGTGACTGCCGCCCAGGCAAGCATTTCGTGCTGGCTATGTACCAACGTAGTACACGCGAAGTGTGCCGGATTTTCTGGCCGGACGGCTGACGCCGTAGCCAAGCGCACTGGTTTGCGTTATTGCTGCGATGTGTGTAGGGAGGTGGAGAACGACATGTGTTCGTTTATGCGTCAAACGAAGACTGGATTTAAGGAACTGCTTGGAAGTTTTCGTAAACTTTCCGACCAGTTCTCGGCGCTGGATTCTTCTTTCAATAACCTTAAGTTATTGAATGAATCCCCAAAGCGTAAGAAATCCACACGGATAGAGAAGTCTTCTGTTAGCGCCACCCAGCTCCCTCTAATTGACCAGCCAGGTACGCCAGTGACACAGCCGCTGATGCCGTTCACCAATCCTCCGATGGTAACGAGATCTGCGGTTCTTCTAGAGAATGTCATTGGGGGTGTGCAATCAGTGACGCCTAAACCATCCGATATGTCTGCTGTGGTCTCGTTGCCTGTGCCACAGTTATTAGATTTTCATAGGGCGTGTTCAAGTTCTGGATTACCAGAAGAGAACCTCTGCTCTGGTATTATACCGGAGGCGCCAAAAAAGCTTGTAGGTGTTCCACAAAAGAAACAAATTTTTGTTTCCAGGCTTGCCCCTGAACTCACATCAAACGATGTTACTGCTTATATTCAAGCAAAAATTCAAGCCTTGGATATAAAAGTGGAAAAATTTAAGTTTTCTTATGAGAGGGACATATCGTCCTTCAAACTCAGTGTCCCCAACGAACTCTTTGGCATTATATGTTCCGCACAATTTTGGCCGGAACACGTAATTTTTAAAGAGTTCGAAGCAAAGAAGAAAAAAAATCGCCCACCGATTAAACTTCCATTGCCTTTTTTAGAATCTGCCAAGAAAAATCCGAGCAAAAAACTAACAAGCTTCTTAACTCTTTCATATCAAAATGTTAGAGGTTTTTGTACTAAAGTTTCAACTTTATATTTAAACAGTCTCTCTTTTTCTTCTCAAGTTGTTGTGTTTACTGAGACTTGGTGAAAGCCGGAGATCCTTAACTCCGAAGTCTTTCCAAATAAGTACACAACCTACAGGTGTGATCGACCTGACCGTCGTGGTGGTGGAGTTCTTATTGCAGTTGATTCCACCATCAATTCGGAACTTTTACAACCGGAGATTCAATCTGCTATTGAATTACTCTGTGTAAAATTACACTTCCCCGGCTTCTTTCATTATATAACCTGTTCTTATATTCCGCCGTCATCGGAGTTATCAGTCTATTTGCAACATTTGTCGGCAATAAAGACTATATTTAATCTGTTATCAGACAGAGATCACTTTTCAGTCCTTGGGGACTTTAATATTTCTAATTGTAATTGGACAACAAGTGTTGACTCAAATACTCTGTTGCCTTCACGGCAACATGACCTTTTCGACGGTTTGTTTGATATGTCATTGTCACAGGTCAATCATATCTTAAACTGTAGTAACAGATCGTTAGATTTATGCTTTGTCTCCGATCCATTTAGAGTGAGTCTAAACAGGACACAACCACTTTCTCTTCCTGAAGATCCTTACCATCCCACTTTTGAAGTTACTTTTGAGTTTGTCGCGTGTATGGATAAACATGAAAAACTGTGTAATCGTGTACGCTGCTTTAGAAAAGCAGATTTTAACTTATTAAATTCGTTAATTTCCAATTTTGATTGGTCGGAACTATATTTGTCTACAGATATTTCAGTAGCGACCAATATTTTTTATAACACAATTAATTCATTTTTTGATATTTGTGTTCCGTGCTTTTATCCAACTTCCTCGAGTAAGCCGCCATGGTTCACAAGAGAGTTGTCACGGTTAAAAAATTTAAAGTCGAGTCTATTTAAAAAGTATAAAAACAATAATTCGCCTTCAGCCTTTTCTCGCTACTTAGGCGCGCGGTCAGATTTTACAGTCTTAAACGCCAAATGTTATAAGACCTATTTAACTCGTTGCAAGGTTCAGTTTACTCAGAACCCCAAACAGTTTTATAGTTTTGTTAACACGAAGCGCAAGTCTCCCGCATTTCCAACGAAATTAACGTTTGAAAATGCTTGTGCAGATACCGACCAAACCATGGCCGATTTGTTTGCAAAGTTTTTTCAAACGACATATTCACCTTCTACACATCACACTCACTTTTATCCATACAACATTCCAAGTTCGAATGGTATCTTCACTCCCTTTCTAAACGAAAGCTCACTTGTCAAGGATCTTTATTTAGTTAAGCCAGTTTTCTCACCAGGCCCTGACGGTGTTCCCGCTTGTATACTTCGGTTCTGTGCCAACTCCTTAAGTAAGCCATTGCTCAAAGTATTTTCGCTGTCCTTAGAAACTTCACTCTTTCCTTCTATTTAGAAAGAATCTTTTATTATTCCCCTTTATAAGAAGGGCAGCAAGTCTGATGCAAGCAATTATAGAGGTATCTCTAAATTGTCGGCTATACCTAAATTTTTCGAGAATGTTATAACTCCTCAATTGCAACATTCCTGTAGGTCCGTTATTTCTCCTTTTCAACACGGATTTATAAAGCGTCGTTCAACTACGACAAATTTACTTGAGCTGACATCCTTTGTGGTAAAAGGATTTCAGGAAAATCTTCAAACTGATGTTATTTATACTGATTTCAGTAAAGCTTTTGACTCAGTGAATCACTCCCTTCTGGCACATAAACTTGACCTTCTAGGTTTTTCACCAAAAATACTTAGCTGGATTGTTAGCTATCTGACTGACAGAACTCAAAGAGTCCTCTTTAAAACCACCCTTTCAAACCCACTTCATGCCACATCTGGGGTTCCTCAAGGGAGTCACCTCGGTCCCCTGCTTTTTACGCTTTTCATCAATGACCTTCCTTTGGTCATACGTAATTCCCGTACTCTCATGTATGCGGATGATGTAAAGCTTTGTTACCAATTTAAAGACGACCACTGTCACTCATTCTTACAAGCCGACCTAAATAGTTTTTATTCTTGGTGTTGTGCCAATTTTTTAAACCTGAACAGCTCTAAATGCAAGCTGATGACATTCTCTCGAGCCAGTCCAAAGTATGCTTCATATACTCTTTGTGGTTGTGCCTTGGAAAGAATCACCCTAGTTGATGATTTGGGGGTTCTTTTGGACCGAAAACTTAAGTTTTCCAATCATATTTCTAATATGGTCAATAAAGCCATGGGTGTCTTAGGCATTATTAAGAGATGGTCTAAGGAATTTGACGATCCTTATCTTACAAAGACTCTCTACATCTCACTTGTTCGTCCCATTCTCGAATACGGGTCATGCTTATGGTGTCCCCAGTACACTATTCATAAGGAACGCATAGAATCTGTACAGAAGAACTTTTTACTTTTTGCCTTACGTGGCCTTAACTGGGATGAAAATTTAAGACTGCCTTCCTATACTAATAGACTTCTATTATTAAACCTGCCTTCCCTAACCAATCGCAGAACCATGCTAGGTGTCTTATTTATTAACAACCTTATGCAAGGTGACATTGACAGTGAGACCCTGGTAAGGCAGCTACACTTCTCTGTCCCTTGCAGAACTACACGTAATTACCTTCCACTAACTCTTCCTTATTGTAGATCGAACTATGCACTGCACGATCCGTTCAGGGTATTATGTTCGGACTACAATAAACTTCAACACGTCATAGCTAGTACTAACTCTATCGCTGCTATGAAGTCTTTAATTCTTGTCTATCTAGCACGTAATTAGTATTAGTATTAATTAGTAATAGTATCCTCCTAATAGTATTCCTCGTCATTCTATCTTCTTTTTTTAATTTTCATTCTTCACTTGCATGTCGCGTGTATCCTCTATTCGACTTTTTATTCCCTATCGCGTTTTCTTTCTCTCGCGTTTCTACTCGCATTTTTACCGCGTCTCCGTGTCGTCCGTTATGCGACGGTGCCTCTCGGTCGGTCAGGCGGGAGGTGGACTTCGTCTGGGTTCCGCGCGCAACAAGCATCGGCTTGGTGTCGTTTGGACCACTTGCTAATACATTCATTGTATTCAACGTCCAACAAAATATTAAAAAATTAAAAACATTGGCCCAAAAATAATCATATAGCGATTCCAGCTGACATGTTAAACTTAGAATTCAAGAAAACTGCAAATGTCTTTATTGCCACTGGAGAAAACTTTTTGGTAAAATGGATAAGTCGCATTGGGTCGTATACAAAGCTAACTCGTATTCTCGCTTATATGTATGTATAAATTTCTAAATTTGTGTAAAACACAGAAACGATCGAAACAATTAAGTTTCTATAAGCTGCATTTCGCCTCGTTAAAATTATTTGAAATTATTCAAAGAAACGAGTATGTAAATGAATATGACAAGATTAAGAAAGCCAAGCCCCTTCAGCCTGGTTTACAGGCATTAACTCCCTTCGTGTAAAAATTCTCTAAAAGTAAAAGACGCTTTTCTTTAATCAGAGTAGGGGGCAGACTTTTAAATGCTCCATTGTCACATAACACTAAATTTCCGATTTTATTGCCAAACAAAAATCATTTGGTTGAAACCTTCCTGATTTATCCACTAATTGTTTTATTATTGCCCTTAGAAGTTTCATCGCAAGACGTGGCGTTCCGCGTAGAATATGTTCCGACAACGCGACGAATTTTCTAGGAGCCCCCCATGCAGCGCAGACCCCAACGATGGAGAGGCCCTAACTTCAGGGCACCTGCTCATATGCCAAGCCCTGCGTTCGCTGCCGCAAGGGCCCGAGCGCGACGAGCAGACCAAAGGGTGGTAGTATACGCGCAGGTGGCAGCTGCTGTCAATGCTCAGACAGCGGTTCTGGCAAGCGTGGTCCAGGGACTACATCCTGGGGCTGCAAGGCAAGGCCAGGTGGCAGGTCGAGGCGGCCAATCTCGAGGTCGGCGCATTGTTCATCGTGCACGACGACACTCCACCCCAGGCATTGGATTACCGGCAGGGTCACGCAACCATAAAAGGAGCGGATGGCAAGGTTCGAGTGGCCGAGGTAAAAATGGCAACCGGCGTTTTAAAAAGGCCAATCCATAAGTTGGCGGTTTTGCCAATTATTTGATTTTAAGTTACTATCAATCGGTTTTTCAATTATGAATTGCTTTTTTTTTTGAGGTTTTACAAAGCCATCACAATGGGATAAATGTTAGTATTCAGGATAACATGAGTTTGTAATGTTTGGAATAGGTTAGAAATTAAGAAATCTAAATGACAGGATATATGTAAACATGTATGTAGGCATATTTTAATAATACTTTAATTTAATTATCTAATAGTTAAGTATAACCATTGAATGGAAAATGGGATTGATAATTATTATTTTTATTATTTTTATACCCTTGGACCTTGTTATCGATATTGGCCAATTTAAAATTTATAAAGAAATAACGATATATACTGCTCACACCGCTTTAGGAAATTGAGGCGATAAATTATTGGCAAAGTATCGAAATTGAAGCAAGGTGGCAGCGCACTATAGTATTAGTATTAATTTATAGCTTGCGATTGGTATTATACAATAAAATTCTTTTTATGGCAACATACGTCCAAGGGTATCCCGTTTCTTTATACGAGCTTTCGTTCCTACTGGAGCTAATTTTGTATTAAAATAATTTTCAGCACTACTCATACAAAATTTCTTTTAACGGCTTCTTGACCTACATCAAAAGATCGTTGTCTCGATCGCAAATTGTATGTTTTCTCGTTGGTTTGATGGGCCTGCTGCAAGTGCTTTCCAATAGTCGAGCGAATTTTAAGGCAGTCTGCTTTTGAGAGCTGAATTTCACCTTCAGTAAGAATGCCAAGATTTTGCAATAACTTGTAGTCTTTGGTGTGTGAAATCATGTTCTGTCCGATTACTGTCAAATAGGGAGACATACCGATTGATTGGTGAATACAATTTCTTAGAGAACTGTTAATACTGCTCAGATATTTATCCCACTCACGTTGGACTGAACGTATAGAGGATTTTAATGCTGCGTTGATTGAACATTTAACACGCTCTGTGGCATTAGATTGAGGAGCATATGCACCTGTAAACGTGTGATAGATACCATATTTAGATAGAAAATCCGAGAATTCCCGGCTTTTAAATTGAGTTGCGTTATCAGATACAACTACCTCAGGTACACCAATAAATGAGAATATTTCATCCTTAAGGAAAGAAATAATTATTCTCGAGTAAATTTCTTGACAGATTTAAGAAAGGTGAATTTGGAAAAATGGTCCAGAATAATAAGAATCCCTATATTTCCAGATTTTGAGCGACGGTACAAGAAGTTTTCAACTGGTTTCCTGTCTATCATTATCGCTATGTAAGGTAGTACGATAATATATAAACTTATCTACCACTCGGAAATCTGGTAACTCTGAGAAAGAAAATATTTCTCGAAGCGACAGATATTCTTTATCCTGAAATGCTTCTGATTCCAAATCAATTTCTGGAATCACATCAAAATCAAGTGCAGCAATGTCATCGGCATCCTCGAATGATCTAGACAAGGCATCTGCGACGATATTTTCGCTATCTTTTCGATGTTCAATCTCAACATTGTATCCCTGCAATTTTAAAGCCCACCGTACTAATCTGCCTGAGAGATCGGATTGATTCATGAGCCATCGCAAACAAACGGTGTAATTACGCTGCGCTTTGTTTAGTTTCTTCGGCATGAATGAAAATGGTCGCTCACAACCTGATTCATCACATTGAGAAAGAACCGCACCTACTGCGTTGTTTTCGCTCTTTTTAAGCGAGCTCGTAAAGACGAGATAAAAAGAATGCTACTGCGCTTAACCAAGATATTTAGACTTCATTCAATTTAATTTCATTAATCTAAGGAATTTTGGCGCAAACATACTCCCGGCCTTGGAAGCTCCTTTCAAAACCAATTAAGCTACATCTTCAATCGGTAGAGGGCAAATTTTTTGCGTTTAAACAATCCTGCCTTAGTTTTGATTGTCACTACTCGTACAGCTTTATCGTTGCAAGGATGACATTCGTGAACACGTCCCAACGCCCAGCGTCCTGGTGGGGTGTTGTCTTCCGCGATGAGAACTAACATGCCATTTTTGATGTTGTTGCAGGTCAACGCCTATTTGCTGCGTTGCTGCAACAGATTTAAATACTCGTTCGACCATCGCTGCCAAAATGAATTGTGCACTGCCACAATGCGTTTCGATCTATTGGTCATTGATAGTTTAGTAATGGAGTCGTCGCATTGTTCTGTTAACGAGTTTAGCGGTCGTCCAATTAAAAAATGTTCGGGAGTTGAGGCCTCAAGATCATTCGGATCAGAAGACATGGAGTAAAGCGCGAATTCATTACCGCCTCCACTTGTGCTATAGCTGTAGACAACTCTTCGTAATTCAGGGACGCGCAATTGAAACATCGTACTATGAGTTGCTTGGCCACCTTCACAGCGCTTTCCCACAAACCACCAAAGTGTGGTGAGCGGGGAGGGATGAATCGAAATTGTACTCCTAAATTGCTGCAATGGTTGATGATCCGGGGCCTTTCATCCCCATAACTGGTCAGCTTGTGCACCCAGCTCCCTTGCAGCTCCAACAAAGTTCGTTGCGTTGTCGCATGACAGTTCCGCGCTGAGCGAAGAATCGTTTAAGCGCCGCGATGAAAGCATTTGTGCTCAGATCTGACACCAGTTCCAGATGGCATGCCTTTGTCAGAAAGCATACAAAGACGCACAAATACACCTTAGTGGGCCTGCGTCCTCGCTGATTGTAATGCATCCACAACGGTCCAGCGAAGTCCAGTCTCGCTTGCTCGAAAGGGTGCGCACCAACTTGCACTCTGTTTGCTGGTAGAGCGCCCATGATCTGGTTAGCACGTTGTGGCCGTTGACGGAAGTACGCCATGCAGCTACGAACCGTTCTGCGAGCTTCCTTTCTGGCATTGATAACCCAATAATCTTGACGCACAAAAGCACATATTGCATGTGCGTGCATATTGCTTCGGTGTACTTGCTCAAAAAGTGCATTAATTACCGCGTGCGTATTTGGTAATAATATTGGGTGTTTGACTTCATATGGTACATTAGCTTGAGAAAGTCGACCTCCTACTCGCATGATTTCAATGCCGCCTGAAATATCAAGAAATGGGCTAAGCCCCAGTACTTTTGGAGAACGGATAATCTCACATTTTTGTAACTTAGAGATTTCTTCATTAAAATACAGATGCTGAATATTGAAAATAATGTACTTTAGTCCACCTTTAATTTGAACTGCAGTCACATCCTCATAACTAGTCAACTCAACCTTCGATAACGTGCGTTGCCAGCGAAATATGTAAGGAATAACTCGAGTCAATTTTGTAAAGCTGTTAACAAATTTGCATTGGCTAACTATATCCTCGTACTGTGAGGTGGCTGCTACAAGAGAAAATTTCGATGTTCGCTGCTCTAGTGGTTCTTCTGAACTCCGCCACCGCATTGGGGGCCACGTTTCAACCGCTAATTGGAAGAACCTTGTGCAGTGTAAGAAAAGTTAAAACGGTACTGAATTGACTTCCAATAAATTCCAAGAGTCTTCGCAGTGTCTGTCGTTTTCAATTCTAGTGGCTCAGCACATTCAGAGTTGTCTACAGCCACTTTGCAATTAGTGCGCCATTTATGGAGTTCAAAACCTCCCCTTTTAAGAAGATCAGTCACTTCTTGTTTTAAACAATAAAGTTCGCTGATGGATTCGCAGAGCATGTCGTCCATATAAAATTTTGAAATACAGCTGCTTTAGCCAGAGGTCAGAGGTGATTACCGAAGAGTTCCACTAAGTAATATAAACAGCGAACTGCCAAAAATGGTGCCGAATTGGTGCCGTATGTAACAGTTTTGAGTCGAAGAACCTTTATCTCTACCTCCCTGTGCTGACGCCATAGAATGCATCGCCAATTGCAGTCAGCAGTTAGAGCATATCTGTAAAAACGAAAGCGTGTGAGAGTTTCAAACAAATCTGGTTGCAATGTTGGCCCTACTGACATGGTTTCATTTAACGATACTACATTTGTAGTCTTAGAAGAAGCGTCGAACACAACTCTCAATTTAGTAGTCGCGCTATCTGGTCGAATCACTGTGTGATGAGGCATGATGTTCTTGACGTGGCGAATCTCGTCCGTAGTCACCTCTTCTAAGTGATCCAGCTTGCGATACTCTTCTATGAAGTCTGCATATCCTTCTTCAATTCAGAATTTCTATTCAGCTTTTTTTCCAAGTTTAGAAGCCTTCCTAGAGCAATGTCGTAAGACTCATCTAACTTAGGCTCCTTGAAAGGCAACTTTACAACAATACGATTGGCTGGTGATAATTTTACTGTAGAGGCAAAGTGGTTCTCACAATTTTGCTCTTCCTCACTGAAAATGTTTAAAGGCTTGGGAACATCTTCCGTTTGCCAAAACTTCTCTACTAAACTATGCAACTTATCTACCTCTTGTTTATTGATTTTTGAAGCATTGCCAATCAAAGTTGCGTTTTCATTTGGGCCGCATTCACCCACAACAATCCAGCCTAACAAAGATTTGTGTTGTCATACACCCCCGCATCGCCACTTCATCCTCAGATGAAATATTGTATAAATGCGAGACAGAACACATATTATATTAACCCTTAGCGACATACATGGGTCTGATAAACCATGCATATAACTCAAAGGCAAGATATATATTCTATGCGGTAAGAATGGTGTGTCTGGGTACAAGTGTACAAGATGGTTTTGCAAATAACATCAGGTATTTACAGTCCGTGGGGACCCTTGTTACGGCTAGCTGAAGTCGGGTGGGGGGTCGAAGACCATAAAAACCGATAAACGAAATGCGCCTGACGAATACCGAAGTATGTACATTAAACTTTAATTTTATTTAGTCCCTGTGCCGAATTAGGTTGGATAAGAAAAAACTTCTGTTATATTGCATAAAAGAAACACGGTTGGGAAGAATTGTTGATGATCATAGAAACTTGTAATGTTATCGAGACTGCTAGATGTACCATAATCGCAGCTCGTTCTATACCCGCCCTACCTTGATTTCAAAAGATGTTGTTAAAGGAATCCCAAACTTTTGTTTTATCTCGTCATGTCATTACACTATTTCGCCTCAAGGAAAAATTAGGTTATTTACAATTATGATTTTCAAATTTTATTTAAAAAAAAATTAAAGAATAAAGAATAAACATATTATATGTTGCAGTTTACGTTCACGCAGGAGTAGGAATAAAAAGTTAGAATATTTAAATTTTCATGTTGGGTGAGGTCTTGATTTGTGTTTGAAAGTAATCCCTGAATGTCGAATCATTGATTTTAATTAATTTTAATTAATTTTATTTATTTATATTTATACTAACTCAGTTTGGTTTTATTTGTTTTCTTTCATTTGTTCAGTTTCAATAGTTTAATGTTCATTCATGTTTTTTTGATTTACTGTTGCTTGACGTTAAATATTTAAATTCAATAAAGATTATCAATTTTTCTTCTATGTATATGTATATATAGTTTAATTCATAGTTTTGCTCTTCTTTGTATTTCTATTGTTTCAGGTCCTTCGCATGATAGGTTCCTATTTCTCTGCCGTTGAAATCTTCTAACAGGTAATACGCAGAGCCCAACTTGGCTTTTACTCTGGACTTCAGCCACTGCGGATTCAGTTTCGCATTGATTTGTTTGGAAAAATTGCTCTGAGCAAAGTTCCGTCGAAAAATCTCTTGTCCGATTTTAAACGAGACTTCTTTAGTCCTTAGGTTGTATTGCCGTTCGTTATTTTCAGAAGTTTTAATGATATTGGATTTCACGTGTTTTCGCAAAACGTTCAGTTCGTCTTCTCGTGGCAGGACATTTTCGGGCTCACCTAGCAATTTAAACTTTTTCAGAAGCGTATAATGACTGCCATGTGTGGCCATATGAAAGCCGTACAAAGCAAAGTAAGGAGAGTATCCTATACTTTGATGATGCGCATTGCGTAACGCACAACTAATGCCATGTATGTGTTTATCCCATTCTGCATGATTGTTTTTTAAGTATGCTCTTATCTCTGCAATCAACGAACGATTCACTCGCTCTGATGCATTCGACGAATTCCTAAAGATGTTAACCAAGCGTTGAAATCTTTAGACTTGAACTGCACGCCATTGTCGCTGACAATACAATACGGAACTCCATAAGTGAGAAAGATTTGATTCTGTAAGAATTCTTGGATTGAGGCAGTGATAAATTTCTTTAGTGGACATAACCAATGGAATTTGGACATATGATCCAGTACTATAAGAAGCCCCATATTGCCACTTTTATTACTTCTAGGATACGGACCCAATATGTCTATATATAGACGTTCAAACGGTCGTTCCGTAGAAAACAATTTACCCATTGGAGGTTTTAATGTAATGTTTGGTGCTTTTGTGGCTTTGCAAACTTCGCAATTGCGCACGTAGTCTCTTACTTAAGTTACCATTCCTGGCTAAAAGAAATTGCGCCTAAGCACTGGTCACAACATCGTGAGCTTTTCGAATAACAGACTCCGTCAACGCCCTTGGGATCCAAAGTTTCCACGCTCGTTGGTTTTCAAGATCTGTCCCTTGTTCATGTGAGGTACGAATATATAAATATTTGTCCTCTACACGTAAATCTGGATAATTACCATCAGGACTCGAAGCTTCATCGCATAGTTTGCGATAATCAACTTCATCAAAATGTGGCGAATCTAAATCAACGGATGGTTCAAGCGCCTCTAAGGCATTTACATCATCCTGATATATTCTGGATAGCGCATTAGGTACTATATTGTCTTTCCCTCTACGATGGCTTATAGTAAACTTGTATCCTTGTAAACGCATGGCCATAAAAGACTCGCATGGTCTGTGATTATCTCGAATTCTTGTAACTCGAGATAACACCTGAATTTTTAAATAGCCAACATTGCGCCCAAGCATTCCCGTTCTGTAACACTGTAATTACGTTGTGCTGGGTTTAGTTTCTTTGACATAAAAGCGATAGGCCGCTCTTCTTTATCATCAGAGAGTTGTACTAGAACCGCTCCTACGCCACAATCACTAGCATCACAGTGAACGAAAAACTTCTTGCTAAAAACTGGATTTTGTAGGACGGGTGCTGAAGTAACAACCTCTCTCAGGTTTTCAAAAGCTACCTGAGGTGCATCCGTCCAAACAAACTTTCGTTTTGTAGACAAAAGTTCAGTTATTGGAAATACTAACTCAGCGAAATTCTTTATAAATCTCCTGTACCATCCTACTAACCCTATAAAACTACGTGCCTGTTTTAGAGTCTTTGGAGGTGGCCATGTATTGATCGAATCAACTTTACTTGGAACAGTGGGGATGCCGCCATTACCAATTAAATATCCAAGATAACCTACTTGAGTAACACAAAATCGACTCTTGGATACGTTCAAAGTGAGATTGGCTCTACGAAATTCAGCAGCCAACCGAATTAAGACGGTCAAATGCGTGTCAAAATCTTCTGACACAATGCATACGTCGTCTAAATACCCAAATACACATGTTTTAAGATCAGGCGGTATCAATTGATCAACTAGTCAACACATGGTCTGAGGTGCATTGCACAATCCAAAAGGCATGACTGTGAATTGATACAAAGGCCTTCCTGGTACCGTAAACGCCGTAATGGCTTTGGCTTTCTCAGATAGAGGTATTTGCCAAAAGGCGTCCTTAAGGTCAAATTTTGTGATCAAATTAGCCTCGGGTAATCTAGAAAATATGCCAGTCGTTAATACGACGAGCGTCCAGGCACAAGCGCACCTTTCCTGGTTCAACTACTAATCGTACTGGTAAACTCCAGGGGCTTTCAGAAGTTTCAATGACTCCCTCGCTCAACATTCTATCCAGTTCCAGATACATCAGTTTCTCCACCGCTGGGGAAACTGGATAAAACCGTTGTTTAATCGGTTTGGAATCTCCAATGTCTTCGATGTCATGATTCAGAAGAGAAGTTTTCCCAAGCCCTTGCTCGGCATAATTAGGGAACAAATTAATGACCGCAGCTAAGCGAGCTTGCTGGGAAACTGTTAAAGGATATTTGTTTTCCTCCTCGATATTTGTATTTAATAAAGGGCTAGGAGAATCTATAACCGAAATAAGGCCTGGGGCTAAATTAAAAATCCTCCAAAAGTTAATGCCCAATATTATGCGCTTATTTAGTGATGGAATAAAATTGAATTCAATTTCCTTGGTTGAACCATTATATTCTACATCAACCCGAAGTACCCCTGTTACGGCATGGCTCTTACCATCGACAGTTTTGACTTCGGACAATATTCGTTTAAAGTTTGAACAATCTGACCAATTTTTGCAAGCTAATACAGCTAATTTTGGCTCCAGTGTCAAGGAGTCGAACTTCTGTAATTTTTAAAAATTATCGACTGATGCATCTTCCGTCTCTGACTCTGTATGAGAGGATTCTTCTACCATGGCTACAGAACGTTTGACAAATTTGGGGGCAGTTATCGTTTTAGAAAATATTATTTTTTTGTAGACTAACTGCCTAAGATGAGCAATTGGTAAAACCTGTACGTAAAGAAGTGCTTGCCTAAGATCAGGCAGAAGGTTTCTGATCAATTGTTGTGTTAGACGATGTTCATCCAAAGGAATAGAAAGGCGGGAAAATATTTTCATGATTCCTTCATAATATGATTCAAAGGACTCTCTCTCTCTTTGTTTTCTTGCGCGAAATTCCTCCATGAGAGTATCATCGTCTTTGAAATCGTGGTACTGAGTTTTTATTGACATTGTCACTCTAATAGAAGATGAGGTTTAACATGTTCTATCTCTTACCTATACACTACAATCGAGGCGACGAAACTGAAGGGAAAAGATGAGATAAACATTTACAGTTAGTTATTCCATGAAGACGTAATGCAAATTGGAAGAGAACTCCGCTACCTCAGCTCGCAGATGCATTACTGCATTCTGAATTGCAAGTACAAGTGGATACAATTAACCTTAAAACCTGCAAAGGTTAACACGCTCTAGTTTATATTTTATTTAACATATTTAAAACTCCGCGTAAATAAAAGCATTGGATTATTGGGTGCAAGTGGTAAATCCGTGAAAAGGTGATATTATTTTAATAATATCTGGAATATGTGTGTCTAACAAAGCGTTATTCCAGGCAACCCAGCATAAATTATAATGTTGCCGGCCGGTCTGCGACTAGTACTATCGCGCATCAGCAGCATAGATGTAACGCCGCTGCGCCAAAATCAGCAACCGGTCGGCCATTGGTATTTAGCCGTCCCCATAACCTAAATTCTGGGAAGCGCACACTTGTGTATGCTGCAGGGAAGCTGCCTCTTTTTCGTGAAGGGCATCAACAGCCCGGGTTGCGACCTCAAGGTGCATTTTCAACACCGAGAAGCAGTGGCTGCAGTTCTCGAAAGCTCCGCAGAACTTTGACACTGGACATACATAAGAAGATGCAAAATGTTTGTCTCTCACTCTAGCGCTTGGTAGATCTGTACGAATTCATCAGCGCAATCATTTGGATCACGTTAGTTATTGAGTACTTAAAGAAAAACTCTTTTTATATAAAAGAAAAAAAAAAATATCACATATTAAAGTCATATTTTCTCTACACAATTAGATTAAGTCACCTACAAATATATAGTGCACATCATTCATTTGTAAATGCAAATGCAACATCATCGACTGTTTTCAACATAAATTTAAAGATTTTTAACAGCATCATCACCTGCATCTTCGAAGGGCAAGGGAAGAATGTGTGTGAGTAAATGAAAGTAAAACATTATTATTTTATACAAAACAGTAAAATTTTGAAACACCGTCTCAGATGTTGCACTAGTGCATATAATTTGGCATACCTAAATTAGTTAATTAAAAAGAAAACATGTATTGCCCATTCTTTTTGCCATTATTGAATACAATGTATACTGTAGTTGTCATTCAACATATATATATATATATATATATATATATATATATATATATATATATATATATATATATATATATATATATATATATATATATATAGCCTGTAGTTAAAGTTTGAGGTTACAATGAATTTATATATATTTAGCAAAGTTAAATTTTGAAAAGTTAAACCTATTGTTGATCAAGATGATCAAATAGTTTGTGGATTATGGTCCGTCTAAATGAAGTTATAATGTATAAAGCATACTATGAAATTTAAACCAATGTAAATAAACATTTGTTAAGGGGCAACCGTCAAACTAATCCATCGTGTTACCAAGGTCGGGAGGGTACAGACGAGGGGGCAACATCAGCTCAGCCACCCTTGCAATCTATTAACAGACGTAACGCGCAATTCAGCAACAATTCACCTTATTTTATTTGGCCCATCATATAGCTTACAGACAGTGCACTTATTCTTTCTTTCTATCCACAAGAGGCCGTATAGAGCGGGTTAGGAAAAGCTCCCACGACATATCCGACGAGCTACGTCAGAGCGACGCTAGAAGTGCACGCCCTCCTACTTTTTCTATGCGCTAGTGAGGCCGTGGTATGTTTCTATCTGAATATTACATATACAAAAGTGTAGAATAGAAAAGAAAGTGGCGCCCAACGTAGGCCCGAGTATGACCTGATTAGAAGCAACAACAAGCAGCTGCTATTCAGTCAGACTGGATCGTTATCAGTTCGATATAGTTTACACCTTGTAACCACATACACAGAACAAGCGATTAAGCAAGGGCATATATCGCCATAGAAATTGGTCCAAAATCCATCCATAATTAACATTTTACTTTTTTTTTGCCTTGTATTTAATTCAGGAATAACGACCCTAATTCGAATAACCGGATTGGTCGACCGAAACGAAACTAGGTCGCTAGTAATAGGCAGATCATTTAATTGAAAACGTAACTGGAAATTTGGAATATACGTCTTGCTATTAAGTGATAACGGATTTTCGCCATTTAGAATCGCGATTAAATTTCGAGTTCTCACGGAATAGTCGACTAAGGTGAACTGAATCATAGTAGTAGGCGGATCCGAATAATTTCAGATTACAGGTAGCGAAAGTTTGGCAGGATATTCTATGGAGAATACAAGTTATTGGAGAAGCTTCGATTCTTGACCCAGAAGGAAAAACTTTACTTTAACAACCAACAGTTCCTTTAGTTTACAATAAATGCACGTTATGTTTGAAAATAGGCGATTAAAAATAAAATAGTATTACTTATACTTAGACTTCATGAAGACTGACCTATTAAATGATAAATAAATAAAACTAAATTCGTATAACAGTCTAAAAATGTCAGTACGTCACAGAGACGAGACATTTTGCAACATCTGTCACCAGCCTTTAAATGAAACTGATCGCACTGCAGTAACACCGTGCAGACATCCATTTCGCCTTCGTTGTATAACCGAACACTTGAGAACTTCTCGTAATTGCCCAATATGTAGGCAAACATGCACTTAAGAATCTGAATTACTAGCCAACGATAATTTACAAGCAGAACAATTAGCCACAGGACACACACAAAACGATACAACACCTAGTAATGAACCCAATGCAAACCAGCAACCCGCACGGGGTAGAAACTCGTTCATTAGAGGCAAAAATCCAGGTAGGCGTAGGGGCATGGGCACCAGATCTCAGCAGCAGCTAAATAAAAGCTCGCGTTTAAATAACAGCAGCGCAGAATGAATATTGATGACATTAATAATGCAATCCAAACTGCTTTGCAGGTTCAGCAACAACAAATGCTGCAAAACTTGACGGCATACATACAAACACAGTTGTCTTCCTTGAGTTTAGGCCATCACATCACTTCTAACGTGCAAGAAACTAGAAACGACTTACCGAGTCAGTTACCACGAACAGTATCAATTTATAATACAATTAGTTCGAACCCAAACTTGAATAATAGTCGACATAGTCACATCTCGACTAGGTCTAACACGCAGGTTCAGCCTAAAAAGTTCCAAACATCATTCAAAGTTGGCGCATCAAATTTGATGGACTCAAAGATGGTCTTCATGCTGAAGAATTTCTCTACAGAGTTAAATCATTAGCACAGCAGAACTTAAATGGAGATTATCAACTTTTGTGTGACCATTTACATTTGTTTTTCGCCGGTAAAGCCAACGAATGGTACTGGCAATACCACCGTTCCTGCAATTATCTCACTTGGGATGACTTTTGTAAGGAATTTATGCAGAAATTCAGGGATATCGACTCAGATATGGACATCTGGAAATCAATTAATAGTAGACATCAAGGAGATAAAGAATCATTTGAGGAATATCAATTGTAGAAAAACTCGTTGCCAGATTGAAAAACAAGATCTCAGAAGAATCTTTAGTTCACCTTTTAATACGACATGCGAAATCCTCAGTTCGATATGAACTAATGCACCTTAACATAAAAACTTTGTCTCGACTGAGAGAAGAAATTCGCACTCATGATCAATACTGCAAGCAACTAAAGACTCATGCAGGGAAAGGTAGTGCAAATTCGCGTCCATTCATTTCTTAAATTGAGCAAGATTCTGAAGAAACGACAACAAAAGAAGTACTGGCAGTTCAGTACAAGCCACTAAAATGTTGGAACTGCGATAAAATAGGAAATGGTGCCAAAAACACTTATAAGCCCAAATGCAAAGACATGTAATCCATCGGAAAACCGTGTAGCACGATATGCAGCAGCTAAGCAACGTATCTTTGGTGATGTGTGCAGTTGTGAATGGCCACCAAAAAGTAGACGTTCAACTTCTCGCTTGCGCGCCTTTTGGAAAAATGTAAGCTACTATCTGCCATTTTTCTCAGCGAAAGTGATAACAGATTATACACCAAAATAGAAATCTGTGATAAGAATTATGAAGCGTTGTTCGATTCTGGAGCCACAATTAGCTGCATCGGCAGCCAAGCGGCAAAAGATCCAATTAAACATCCAAAGCTTCATAAATGTTCCGGACGCATTCGAACTGCGAATAATTCAGAATGTTCCGTAGTTGGCAAACTTATTATCGACATTATTTACCGAAACCAAAAAGCTCCAGTAGAATTCTTTATAATACCAGATTTGAAGCAGGATATCTACTTAGGCATAGGTTTCTGGAAAGATTTTGGTTTGTTGGATAAAATTACCGATATAACGCCAACAATATCTGAACTTGACGTAAGTCGATAAGACGATATACCAGACACTTCAAAAAGACATATACTCTCAATATCTCAGCAAAATAAACTGAATATAGTCATCAGCAAGCTACCATCTTATGAAAAATAAGGTTTAGGGAGATCGCATTTGATAGAGCATAGCATCGACATAGGCGACGCTAAGCCTATCAAAGAGCGTCATTGGCCAGTATCTCCCGCGAAAGAAAAAGAAATTTTTTCAGAAATTTAAAATATGCTTGTGCTTGACGTAATAGAAGAAAGTAAAAGTCCTTGGAGCAGCAACTGCGTTCTAGTCAAGAAAGGAGAGAAAATGCGCTTATGTTTAGACTCGAGAGAAGTAAAAAAAGTGACACTGAAAGACGCTTATCCCTTACCCCATGTGGACGGCATCCTCAGTAGGCTACCTTCAGCACGTTTCATTACGGGACTAAACATGAAGCACGCCTTCTGGCAAATTCCACTGGAGCAAAAGTCTCGTCCGTATACTGCATTCACTGTGCCAAATCGACCGCTATACCAGAACAAGGTCATGCCTTTCGGTTTGTGTAACACAGCGCAAACTATTTGCAGATTGATGGATCAAGTCATTCCTGCCCATCTACGAACCAGAGTATTTGTATATTTAGATGACCTTCTAGTTCTTTCAGACGATTTTGATTCACATATGAAGTTGTTAGAAGAAATCGCATCGTACCTTCGCCAGGCTAATTTAACGATTAACATAGCCAAATCCAAGTTTTGCATGTTAGAGATCAAATACTTAGGATTTATTATAGGATACGGCCAATTAAAGGCAGATCCTCAAAATGTAAGCGCTATTAAAGAATTTCCCCCTCCGACTTCCGTCAGGCAACTTAGAATATTTTTAGGACTCTCAGGGTGGTACAGGCGTTTCGTTGAGAATTACGCAACGATCACTTGCCCACTTACGGATCTTTTAAAGAAGAACAAAATATTTGATTGGAATCAGGACGCGGAAAACGCTTTTAACTTGTTAAAATCCAAACTAACAAGTGCACCCTTGTTAATGACACCTGATTTTTCCAAGCCTTTCGTTCTGCTTTGTGACGCGAGTTTACATGGTCTTGGTTGTGTGCTTGCCCAAAAGAACGAAGACGGCATAGAATTGCCAATCGCATACATGTCCGAGAAATTAACGAAAGCTCAACGAAATTACACGGTAACCGAACTCGAATGTTTAGCGGTCATAAAGGGTATTCAGGGCTTATATAGAAGGCCAAGAATTCATGGTAGCTACAGATCATGCCTTAAAATGGCTTATGAAGCAAAAGGATTTGTCAGGGCGTCTTGCCAGGTGGTCAATTAGATTGCAGGGTTTTTCTTTCATAATAACACATAGAAGCGGATCGCATAACATTGTAGCTGACGCACTGTCACGGCGTGACGAAGTTGATGTCAGTGAACTTTCCGACATCGGACCAATTATTGATTTGACTTCAAAAGAATTCCGTTCAGATGAATACCTCGATTTAATAAAGCGGATTAAAGAAAACCAATCAAGACTACCAGATTTGAGAATAGTAGATGATTTCGTCTATAAAAGGACCGAGCATCCCACTGGCGATGCAATTCAAGAGTCAGAATCTTGGAAATTGTGGGTGCCTGTCAAAATAAGGGACCACCAATGGGCAAACCCATGACTTCAGATAGGCCATTCCAAAAACTGTACATGGATCTCCTAGGTCCCTATCCTAGATCTAAACGTGGTAATATCGGACTTTTGATCATCTTAGATCATAACACGAAGTTCCATTTTCTTCACCCCTTAATGAAAGTTACGTCTCATCGTATTTGTGATTATCTGGAGAACCATGTATTTTATACATTCGGCGTGCCCGAAACAATCTTAACCGAAAATGGGTCACAATTCCGATCGGGGCATTTTAAAGCATTCTTAACACGTTTTGGCGTATCGCATAGATGCACAGCTATTTACTCTCCCGAAGCAAACGCGAGCGAGCGATTAAATAGCTTCGTTTTAGCCGCCATACGTGCATATATAGGCACAGACGATACGAATTGGGATCAGAATTTCAATGAAATCAGCGGCTCGTTGAGATCAAATTTACATCGAAGCACAGGTTTTTCCCCATATTTCTTATGTTTGGGCCAAAATATGGTAATGAATGGACAAGATTATGATCTACTGTAAAAATTGAATTTGCTGCCAGAGGACACCAATATTAGTACTACTGATAAGTTACTCTTAGCTCGAAGTAAAGTCAAAGAAAACATAGGTGATGCTCATGATGTTAATGCAAGGAGATATAACTTACGCAGTAGAACTGTTCATCTGAAAATAGGTGATATTGTTTATGCTCGTAGTTTTGCGCAAAGTAACACCGGAAAGAAGTTTAGCAGCAAATTGGTGCCAGTATTTAACAATGCCACAGTAATCAGAAAGATAAGTCCTATTTATTATGAATTAGCTAACGAACAGGATAATTCAATAGGAATATACCATTTGAAGGACATACAAACCTGATTCTTTTCGTATACTGACCTTTTTCAGTTAACACCTTCTCGAGATGTGACTCTCGCTAAAATTAACTGCGCTGTAGGGGTCAGTTAACAAATCCAATAGGAAACTGTCCACGTACTGATAATCGAATTAAATATCGCATGCGATAAGATTATTGTATAAGAGATAAAAGCTCAGTCACCTGCAATTCACCTCATTTCCTCTTCTCATTTGCTTGCCCTGTCACTCTAATAGAAGATGAGGTTTAACATGTTCTATCTCTTACCTATACACTACAATCGAGGCGACGAAACTGCAGGGAAAAGATGAGATAAACATTCACAGTTAGTTATTCCATGAAGACGTAATGCAAATTGGAAGAGAACTCCGCTACCTCAGCTCGCAGATGCATTACTGCATTCTGAATTGCAAGTACAAGTGGATACAATTAACCTTAAAACCTGCAAAGGTTAACACGCGCTAGTTTATATTTTATTTTCTGCAAAGTATATTTAAAACTCCGCGTAAATAAAAGCATTGGATTTTTGGGTGCAAGTGGTAAGTCCGTGAAAAGGTGATATTAATTTTATCATATCTGAAATGTGTGTGTCTAACAAAGCGTTATTCCAGGCAGACCAGCATAAATTATATTGTTGCCGGCCGGTCTGCGACTAGTACTATCGCGCATCAGCAGCATAGACGTAACGCCGCTGCACAGTAAAATTTTGAAACACCGTCTCAGATGTTGCACTAGTGCATATAATTTGGCATACCTAAATTAGTTAATTAAAAAGAAAACATGTATTGCCCATTCTTTTTGCCATTATTGAATACTGTACTGGTCATTCAACATATATATATATATATATATATAAGTTTGAGGTTACAATGAATTTATATATTTTTAGCAAAGTTAAATTTTGAAAAGTTAAACCTATTGTTGATCAAGATGATCAGATAGTTTGTGGATTATGGTCCGTCTAAATGAAGTTATAATGTATCAAGCATACTTTGAAATTTAAACCAATGTAAATAAACATTTGTTACCAAGGTCGGGAGGATACAGACGAGGGGGCAACATCAGCTCAGCCACCCTTGCAATCTATTAACAGACGTAACGCGCAATTCAGCAACAATTCACCTTATTTTATTTGGCCCATCATATAGCTTACAGACAGTGCACTTATTCTTTCTTTCTATCCACAAGAGGCCGTATAGAGCGGGAAAAGATCCCACGACATATCCGACGAGCTACGTCAGACCGACGCTCTGCACGGCCTCCTACTTTTTCTATGCGCTAGGCATTGATCTCCAGGATCAGCGCTCAGTGAGGCCGTAATATGTTACTATCTGAATACTACAACATACAGAAATTCTCCTGGCCTTTCCTGTGAGAAGAACATAAAGATTTTTGCACACACAAGTAAAGTCTCCAGAAAGACTATCTTTAGTTAGAGAATCGATTCGATAAAGGAGCTACTGTACTGTTGGACCATTTTCTTTCCCGTCATATTTGATACCCCAACATTGAATTATTTGGGTCACTTTTTCCGGGCTGAGAAATGAATGCGATTGAGATTGAAAGACTATCTTTAGTTAGAGAATCGATTCGATAAAGGAGCTACTGTACTGTTGGACCATTTTCTTTCCCGTCATATTTGATACCCCAACATTGAATTATTTGGGTCACTTTTTCCGGGCTGAGAAATGAATGCGATTGAGCTTCGCTACGCGATATAGACGCTCTCATTGATGAGCGAGACGGGGCCGTTCTACTCGGTGTTCTAACTGACTCTACGACAGATTGGGGTTGCATATCGCTTAATTTGGAGTCAATAATGTTCTCCATGCGCTCAAAGATTTTGTTGTAATCAATTTCTACAACAGGCATAACCGGTGGATTTGAAATACGTGTTTGTTTTTGAACGGCTCCCCCACGCCCTCGACGGCCACGTGTTGTACAATATGTGGACGCGTTGAGTTGTGCTTCTACATTGGAAGAATTGTGCACGCTTCAACCTAGGGTTTCGTTCATAGTTGCTTGCGCCGGATTAGACACAGGTCTACGCTGCTCTCGATATCTATTGTTATGAGTTCTAACGTCAGATACTGCTAATGTTTATTGAGCATTAGGTATACCTAATATAGTATACTATGTACTAGTTTTTGAAGGCCGCTGGTAGAACGGCAAATAGGACACTCTGAAGATTCCTTTAAATGACGCGCTATACAATTGCGATGAAATATATGCCCGCATTCGGAGGTCACAATATTATCACCTTCAAGTAGGTGTTCTACACACAAGAAACATGTGCCTGTGGGCTGTGTTGGGTCAGGCACTACCCTATTATCATTGGGACTATGTGCAAGTGGCATGATGATTTAAGCACGTGGTAAAAGTCAAAGAATAAATTCCTACACACAGCAAATATTGACATACTATAAATTTATTTTATTTTTTTTTTTTTTTTTAGATTTTTAGTGTGTGTTTTTGATTGGTTTGTTTTTGGTTAATTTGTTTATCATAAGTTATATATTTTCCTTGAGGTTAATTTAAATAAGTTACTGGTGACGAGATAAATTGTTTCAATGATCATAAACAAGTTTTAGTTTATATTATTGTATTCAGTGCAGATAAAGGTCATGAAAATAGGTAGCTGTTTAGTATTACTGAAACACGCTATTCCACATTTCATTGGATTGTGTTAACACGTTTAACAATAATGTTGGAGGTTATGGAATTCCAGAGCTCCTGCGATTAACACAGAGTTATAACTCGGTACCCAGAAGATTTATTTGAAATTATATTCATAAATGATATGGCGTTATATATCCTGTCTTATATAACCGTTTATCCTGTGTCTCTATTTAATTTAAAATATATTGATTTCCTAAGTAAAGGATATATAAAGTACAGTATTTCTGGTATAAATTTACTTTACTTTGAATTACCATTGAGCAAGGATGTTATGCAAGCTTAATGCTGGTCAATCATTAGCAATTGCCAAAGAATGAATTCCAAAAACATTGACTCACACCAACTGCTTCTAGGCTTATTACAGCTATTGCTTACAATTAGGGATTATCTGATGGATGAATGATGGCCTTATATATAATATATATATATACTATATTATATATCCTTCTTTCATTTTCCTATTAGACGTACCTCAAAGCAACATAAGCTTGCTATTATTTAAAATAAGGCATAATGGGATTTTTAGGGGCTGTAAGTTTAATGTTCTTTCAGATGTTATAATTTACAATGAAAAGTTCTTTCTATCCATCGAGATAACTTATTGATTTCATTCTTTACCGGACTCTGGGTAGAGCCTATTTAATTGCTGATGAATATATACCCCTTCAATATGAATCAAAGCAAAGATAGAATAATGCTTTACACATAAGCTCTTGCTGAGCGCCAAAAATCTATATAACACCCCATTTACTAGTATTGAAATGTTCTTGATTCTTTAACGCGTAGCCGCCCCACGCGCCATAATTTTATGTATTGTCATACACCCCCGCATCGCCACTTCATCCTCAGATGAAATATAAATGCGAGAGAGAACACATATTATATTAACCCTTAGCGACATACATGGGTCTGATAAACCATGCATATAACTCAAAGGCAAGATATATATTCTATGCGGTAAGAATGGTGTGTCTGGGTACAAGTGTACAAGATGGTTTTGCAAATAACATCAGGTATTTACAGTCCGTGGGGACCCTTGTTACGGCTAGCTGAAGTCGGGTGGGGGGTCGAAGACCATAAAAACCGATAAACGAAATGCGCCTGACGAATACCGAAGTATGTACATTAAACTTTAATTTTATTTAGTCCCTGTGCCGAATTAGGTTGGATAAGAAAAAACTTCTGTTATATTGCATAAAAGAAACACGGTTGGGAAGAATTGTTGATGATCATAGAAACTTGTAATGTTATCGAGACTGCTAGATGTACCATAATCGCAGCTCGTTCTATACCCGCCCTACCTTGATTCCAAAAGATGTTGTTAAAGGAATCCCAAATTTTTGTTTTATCTCGTCATTACACTATTTCGCCACAACGAAAAATTCAGTTAGGTTATTTACACAATATAATTTTCAAATTTTATTTAAAAAAAAATTTAAAGAATAAAGAATATACATATTATATGTTGCAGTTTACGTTCCCACAGGAGTAGGAATAAAAAGTTCGAATATTTAAATTTTCATGTTGGGTGAGGTCTTGATTTTTGTTTGAAAGTATTCCCTGAATGTCGAATCATTGATTTAAATTAATTTTTTTTATTTATATTTATACTAACTCAGTTTGGTTTTCTTTTTTTTTTTCATTTGTTCAGTTTCAATAGTTTAAATACATTTTTTTTTGTTTTACTGTTGCTTGACGTTAAAAATTTAAATTCAATAAAGAATATCAATTTTTCTTCTATGTATATGTATACATAATATATATATATATATATATATATATAACTAGCGAGGGCTGGGTCATCAGTCTCCTCCCTGGTGAAAACCTGGGCTGGAAGATTTACCGAACGCTACTGGTTCTTCCAACCAGGGATGCGGCAGGCTAAAGAGCTCACCAATCCTAACGTTGATCGAAGGACCAAGCTACTCTCTTGGAGAGACCTTTACCTACTTGTTGGCTACCTAAGTGGCCACCACTTGGTGAACTATCACCTTACCAAAATGCGCCTGTCCTCGGATGCGGAGTGCAGGCTCTGCAAAGAGGACGACGAGTCTACTAAACACATTCTATGTGACTGTCCGGCCTTGGTCCGGCCTAGGAGGAAACATCTGCACGTGGAATTCGCAAGTCCCGAGCATATTGTCCGTTCCTCGACGAAAGATCTGTTATGCTTCATTAGGGAGGCAGAACAGCTTTTGTCATTATAGGGAGAGCATTCTAGGTACAAAAGATCTTCATGGTCGCAGTGCCTCGCGCCTTCTCTGCTGGGAGACTCCCTCTTTTATAATAATAATAATAATAATATGTATATATAGTTTAATTCATAGTTTTGCTCTTCTTTGCTTAATGTTTAACTATATACATTTGTAGAAAAATGATTTTTGTTTTATATTATTATTATAGTAAAGGTCGCATCATAAAGTGTAGATGCCAATCAAAGATATTTAATTCAAGTCAAAATAACTATTACAAAGATATATTTACCAGTGCATATGCTTAATATTCATTTCGCTTTGCATAAAGTTTACCATTAATTTATATATATATATATATATATATATAGGTGCATATATATATTTTATAAATGCAAGTGTATGCGTATATGTACAATAGGAATTTGTAACTTACCCCCAATCCATCCTTTGGGCCCAAATAATGTGGAGTTGTATGTTGCTTTAATGCTATTTAAATGTTATTAGATTTCATACACACGCATATTCAAAATATATACATATGTGGTATGCACACACATAAGTAAGGTTCGAAAACCTAACCTAATAATATCAAGCAAATTCAGAATAAAAGCTTATTTAAACACCTTTTTTAAATTTCAAGTCAAAGGCGTATTCATTGAATTAAACCAACTAAATATTTTAAAATTTATTATAAATTATCATTATCTTTCACTTACATATTTTTGGCAGGAATATTTAAAGTATTTTGCATCTTAAAATGACATTTGCTTTTAGCAAGAAATAGACAGTCGAGTTAGATTATATATACATTCCTCATAATTTGTTTATTTGCAACGTATTTTGATTTAGTTTCAATTATCGTGCAATATTTTTTTGTAATTCTTTAAGTGCAATATAGTTTTTAGATTTTAGCAAAAAAATTTTTTATTGAAAGTTTAGCACTTTTTTAATATTTTTATTTTTAGCACACTTTTTATTTTGAGATTAGGCAAAATTTAAGAATTTATTATAGCAGGTATGTGTATGTGTGTGTGTGTGTGTGAATAAAAAGTAGGTGTAGGTATAGCCTGCACTTTACACTGAGAGGTATGTAGGTATTTTTATAAATACAAAAAAAAAAGTATTTGCTTGTATTTATGTAGTGCTGGTGTGGCCTGTATACTAATTTGTTTTTCTAAGTATATCCCACATATGCAGCTGTACATTGCAGCATGCATGTTTATGTGTGTGCTGAAGTGTTGAAACTGTATTGTGGCATGTCGCGCTGACAGTGTATATGTATATGTGTGACGGGTTGAAATGACAATGTTGTTGCACCGTTCCAAATGATCCTATTACGCTTGTCTTCGCTTCTGTATCCAGTCAGTCAATTCTCAATTAGAACTGCGCCGGGCGCCAAATAAGAAGAAAGGTTGGCAGAGTGGTGCTCCGTTGGCCAATCTTATCTCTATTCTGTAACACGTTAAATTTATAAGTAATATACTAAAATACGTTGATGTGCGTATTCAGGCAAACAAGATGTTATTTATTACAAACATTAGTGATAAATGGCCGGATGCTTAACGTTTTATACAGTTTAAAATTTTTTACTTTTCGGATTTTACATTACACGTCTTGTACCCACGACGTTTCAAAGGCAAAAGAGGAAGCTTGTACAGCGGAAGCTACGTAAGTGATAGTTATGGGATGAGTACCAGTATTTTACTCGTTTTGCCACATTGAAGATCAAAGATATCGATTTCGATAAAACATATACATATAAACATACTTGATATCACGTATGTTTAATTAGGGATGTACATTACAGATTTCTGCAACACAGGTTTGTTTGCTCCCATGTTGATCTGACCTGCGATAATCAATTTAAAGAATAAGTTGACTCCAATGAGCATATCGATTTGCTTAGCAGAATAAAATTCTGGGTCAGCCAATTTGAACTTTCTTGGAATAAACAATCCTACCGATGTTGTGTTGGCTGGCCTATACTCAGTTATTTCGGGCAAAACGCAGAACCTTTCAGTTGCGGTGAAGCTCGTAACTCGGGATTTAAATGTCGCGCGGAGTTCTCTCAAAGTATTTGATTTAGCGTTTCCTATTCCGTTCAGAGAGTATCGCACTACGTCAACTTTAAGTTTTAACTTGTCAGCGAGCCTATCACTTGCAAAATTCAATGAAACTTCCGGAATCAAGTACACATCTACAGAAATGGAACTCGCCACTAGCAGCCTTCACTAAAACTACTCCAGTAGCCAAGAAGCCTGATGCCTGATTGGATAAAAGCGAAGCCTGGTTGTTGTTGCCTGGTTTGCTAAAAATAGAATAGCGTGGAGCTTTGCAATCCTTGGTTTAGTGCCGCTTGTTGAAGCACACTAGGCACAAGTTTTGTTTTTTCACCTCATGATATCGTTGTAAGGGTGTTAGCTCCTTAAATTTCAGGCACATATTTAGCTGATGTGGACCTGAGCAACTATAGCATTGAGTCGTGAAGTTGTTCCCTGCTGTCGTTGGCAAGCTTGTGCGTTTATTTGAACCTTTACCAAACCCATGCACAGCAATTCCTTTCCGAACTTCTTTTCCTGCTAAGTTTCGTCCTCTATTACAAATAAATTGTGACAGCAAGCTCCAAGAAGGCAGATGTGAGAAATCATATTCTGCTTCCCACTTTTCTAAGGACTCATCATCAAATTTTTCTCTAATAAGGTGAAAAATGATTGCCTCCAACATTTCACCTTCCAACGATCGAAGCGATCCCAAATGTGAATTACCAGAGTCAATTAACCACCCTAAGCAATCTGCGTCAGATTGCTTGAGAGTTTTGACATTAAACAATTCGCATACATGAGACTGTACGATTATTGCTTTGTTTTCAAACCGTTCACGCAACAACTGTAGCGCCTTTCTATAGTTCACTGGCGATAGTTCTAAACAGTATATAGTTCTAATCGGACTGGCATCTAAGCACGATTTTAAATATATAAAGCTCGTCGATATCATTGTCCGATTCAACCAGCGTAGTGAACGCGTTAAACCAACTGGTCCATTCAGTAAATTTTCCTGAAAACCTAGGTAATGTTAACTTTGGCAGTTTGGAAATACAAGAAGCATTCCCCATCGTAGAGTTTGCAGCTGGGTCAGCCAATGCAAAGGAATGTCTTCCTCTGTTACTTAATGCACTCAGAATTTTCGCCTTAATTTCACAGTACAGTTCTTCTATTACTTGGCGCGTCTCCCACTCAATAGCATCTTCAGTTGTCTGTTCGATTAGACTCTGAATTGTATTTAATTGCGTAAAGGTTGACTCAACTAAACTAAGGCGTGCTTCTAATTCTGCAGTAATCATTGTACTGTAGTTGCTTGTTACATATTCTTATTTATTAAGCTTTCGCGAGTAGAGTGATGTTCAGAGTCTTTATTTCGTTTCGGAGCCACTTTTAATGTTATAAATTTATTTATGCTCTCACGAATTTGACCCTCGAAACTCACTTATATAGTTAAAATAAATACTTATTTCTTAATAACAAGCACAATCTAGAAAAACAAAAATTTTACTTGCAAACTTGAATGATTTAACCCACTGTGCTTGTTATGAGAGAATGTAAGTGTATACATATGTATGTACATATACCGGCTAATAATGTACACTTTTTACATTGAGCATTTTCTGTGCACGTTTGTATGTACGTAAGTATGTATGCATGTCCATATGAAGGTGGCTTTCGCTTATTCTTTACAACCGAAGAATTAGGCGTAGCAAAAACCGCTACTTCTCTTTTCTCTCTTTTCACTGTTTTCGCTAGCTGCTGGTTGAGCTAACTATTTTCCTTTCAATATGAAAGTCAAGGTTAAACAGAAATCCAATTCTCTTTTGACTGATTTCAACGAAACCTCAAATTTTACATATACATACATACAGTATGTCAAGAAACTGTTTACACACTGTAAAATAAGTTGAATTTTTTACTTTGAAGGTAAAAATTAGGGGTTCTTTGCGTAATTAAACACAATTTTTATATAGAATATGATTAAACAATATTTATTTTACTTAGAAATCAAAAAACAAATCAAAAATATTAAATATAGAAGAAAATAAACAACAAATTCCAAGATTACACACTTTTGACACTGTCAAGAAACTCTTTACACAAAACACTAACCGCGGAAGAATTCTTCGTGACGATGCCATTCTTTACGCAATGAAACCAAATCCGGAGTGTCGATATGCAAAAGCTCATGTTTTAATTCTTCATTGAGATTGTGACGAACCTACCTAAGTCTTCAATTGGGATATCGTTTGGTATGCCGCCAAATTTTATACGCCAATTGGAAATTATATTAGATTCCTTGTCAGGGCGCTCCACTGAAAGATTGCTTTGACAACTGGGTTCTGAAGAAGGTCTCACACGTGAAGTGTTGGAATTCGGCAAGTGAACCCGTGCAATCAAATTGCATGAACCGTTTTCCCAATTCGGCTGTGTGTTAGATTGAGTATTTTCTGCGAGAGAAGCTCGATTTATTGACCTTATCGCTTTAGAGATTTGAGCTGTTATTATGTCGTTGATACTCGCTTGGAACCTATCCAAAGAACTGGAAATAATTTCCTCCACGCGATTTTCTGTCAAAATATTTGGTACCACAGGCGATTTTGCATCTTGTGGACTTTTCTCTGCTTGAGTATTTGAGCGACATGTGCCACCAGATCTATGTCCATTCTGGTTGGGTTTATAGCTGAACAATTACTAGGCTGCGTAAAAACAAGCGGCTCTTCGGTTGGAGTAGTTGCTAAATTTTCAGTGTATCGAGTTAAAGGCATTTTAAAACATATGCGTGTAACGATAATTATGAAAAGGTACTATCTCGATTCAATGAGAAAAGATAGTTAGATAGTGAATTATCTGGTATAGAACCGACTTACAATCAGAGCTATAAATTCCTAGATAATAATGTTCCAGCTGTTTCGTAATATTAAGTTTGGAAGTCCAACTACATAATAGTTATGAAACGAATTTGAGGTTAGATCTATTGCCTGACCTGGTTCCGAAAATATCCAGAACACCAGTAATCCGAGTACAATAGTGAAAACCACTGAAACTACAAAGAAGAGTATGGATGAAAACGAATCGGGAAACAAGGGGTTACCTATTCAGATAAGCGCTCGCCATTATTATTTTTCTTCAAGGCGTGGCCACACGTTGGGCACCATTTATTAATTTAACGACCACGCGCTTAGTGCTGTCACAATACCACTCTCTATCTACAATAATTGTGTCCGACTTGCCCAGAGTAAGAGAAGGGGTCACATTAAATAAAATTGTAAACAGAGATAGACCTATCTAAGGATCAAGCTAAATAAGGCTAGAAAAACGGACGACAAGACTCTACCCTTTTGGGAGGACTTATTTAGATGGCCTCCTTCTTTACCCACCCTACCATGTGGACAACTCGTCCACCCATTACCAGCCGATGGGTTCACATCCTCAGATTACCTCAAGTCAAAAGGTTTTTAATTCATAGTGGAAGAGCTAACATCATTATACCCTTGGACCATTGAAAATGGTCAAAAAAGGGTATACTAACTTTGTGCAAATGTATGTAACAGGCAGAAGGAGGCGTCGGAGACCCCATAAAGTATATATATTCTTGCTCAGGATCAATAGCCGAGTCGATTGAGCCATGTCCGTCTGTCTGTCCGTCTGTCCGTCTGTCTGTCTGTCTGGATGAACGCGCCGATCTCAGCTATTACAAAAGCTACGGACACCAAATTTAGCATGAAGATTCCTGTATACCATACGCAGATCAAGTTTATTTTCAATTTGGAATAACACGCCTACCGCCCCCGCAAACCGCCAATTTTGGTTTACATTGCTATTTACATTCGAAGAACTCATTTCTTAACGTTCTGCTTTAGCATATATATAGATAAATAATATATGAACTTATCCTCCAAATTGCAATCCGATCAGACAATAAACACTGAAGTTATTAGATAAACCATTTCGACACTTCGACCAGCAAAGAACTTGTCGATGACGTCAGAACTAAATTCCTTCTGCATGAAAGAAAAGGACAACGATGCGAGCGCGAAGCGCGAGCTGTTTCCCGTCTCTTCTTTTCCATGCACATGTCAATTACCGAAAAACATGTGCATAAATATATGCTAACACTCAACCAATAGGTGGCGTATATATGAATATGAAGAAAGCAAAGAAGTTGTCGATGACGTCAGAACTAAATTACTTGTGCATGAAAGAAAAGGATAAACGATACGAGCGCGAAGCGCGAGCTGTTTCTCGACTCTTCTTTTTCATGCACATGTCAATTACCCAAAATGCATGTGCATAAATGCAAACACTTATACATACTTAATTTGTGTTCACACATACATATGTAAAATTATATACAACCAATAGCATGGTTGATCGGCATGCATGAATGCAGGTATTTACTAGATTTCTAATATAGATATATTATTATTATTATTTAATAATTTATATATTGACTTTTTATTAAATAAATATTAATTTAGATTTCACGATATATTATGAGCTATCATATCGATAGCTTTTAATATATATTAAACATATCGATATATATTTCATATGTTTTGCATATAAATTATATTAATATGTGTAAATTATATTATATCCCCACGTCTATTGAAACTATGTTTGAAAAAAATGTACTAACATTTCTTCTACTTTGTTTTTTTAATATATGTATATTTTGTATGTATATTAGATTCTATAGATCATTATTATAAATTTAAGGTTTCGCGCACTTTTTAATTGCGGCGATAAATTATTGGCAACGTATCAAAATTGTTGCAAGGAGGCAGCGCGCTTCAGTGTTATGTTAATTTGTAGTTTGCGATTGGCGTGTTCGGTGTCGTCGTCGATTGTCGATTATCATTTGTATTTTCGATATTAAATATAAAATAATATATAATTAATTCGCGTGTTCGTGATACATTTAACATTTAATGCAAATTAATATAAGTCGAGTATATAATAAGTAAATCCTCGTGTGTGATTGTTATGCGTTAACGGAACATTTTTTATGCGTGTGAATGATTGCGCCCTGCCCGGAACGTGGCGCGCAATTTTAGAAAAAGTGCGGTACACAGCGTAACGTATTTTTGTGCATGCATACATATATGTGTATAGACTCTTCTGAAGTGTGTGTGATTGTACGTGAACATCGGTATCGGTTCGTTTCCGCGATTCAAATTGGAATTTTCGCTGGAATTTCTTGCAGGTTTAATTTATTATTTCTTTGATTTATATTTATTCTTTTTCCACATTTTGTTTATTTTTATTTTCCTTATTAAATTTTATTATTATTTGTTCATTCATTAGATATTTATTTTCATTTATAATATAATTATTTTAAATAATATACATATATTTATTTAAATATATGAATATAATTATAATATATATATATATCTATTTAAATATATGAATATATTTATATATATAAATAAATATACTAACTTTATTTTATATATATAACTATATATTAATTTTTGATAAATATATATTCAAATTAAATTAATTTATTAGAATTTTATTTTTAACATACCTATATATTATTTTAAAACTTATATATTAGAAGATGCCTAGACTTAAGAGAAAGTCAGCTTGCAATAGGAGTCAAACACAGCGAAAAAGAAATCGTTTGAATAGGTCAGATATAGACTTTTCTGAGCAGGAACGCGTAAATAATCTAGAGGCACATAGAGAACGTAGGCAAAATTTCGAATTTAGGGAAGCTGAAAGGGTTAGAGATAGTCAACAGCATCGAGTCCGCAGAAGTAATAGAACATTTAGGGCCGTTGAGCAATTACCGGACACAATTCGTCACACTACTCTTCGGGCTTCTTCGCCAATCAGATTACAAGAACAACTTGCTGACACTTCGCGTCGTTCGAGGCGCAGGCGAGATGCTGACCTTCGATCTCAGGAAAGAGAGCAGGATGCAGTTCGTCGCCGTGTACGTCGCAGTGATTCTGCAATTAAAACAGACGAACAACTTGCCAACACTTCGCGTCGTTCGAGTCGCAGGCAAGATGCTGAGTTTCGATCTCAGGAAAGAGAGCAGGATGCAGTTCGTCGCCGTGTACGTCGCAGTGATTCTGCAATTAAAACAGACGAACAACTTGCCAACACTTCGCGTCGTTCGAGTCGCAGGCAAGATGCTGAGTTTCGATCTCAGGAAAGAGAGCAGGATGCAGTTCGTCGCCGTGTTCGACGAACTGATCATTCAACTAGAAATGCCGAACAACTTGCCAATACTTTGCGTCGATCGAGGCGCAGGCAATGTCCACAATTCAGGTCCAACGAAAGCGGACGAGATGCTGTTAGAAGGGCGATTCAGCGACAAAATCAGGAGACGCGAATTTTAGAAAGGGCAATAGATAGAAGTCAAAGGTCTCAGGTTAGAAACAATCCTATTCGTAGGATTGTTGAGCAGGCACGCAATACTAGTGCACGCCGCAGTGCTCGAATTCGAGCTCAACGTGAGGCCTTTGAAGCCCATAGGAATATTTTGTATCTTTCCTTCATGGACTCCTATTCAGAAAATTGTTCGCAGTTTTCAATATTCAAATAACGCACAAATTAACATTGACCGTAGGCAGTTTCCAATTGTGCCTGCTGAAGGCATCACAATTCATAAGAGTCAGGGAGCTACGTATGGCAAAGTGGTAGTCCATGCTAATTCCAGAATGCAGCGTGCTGCATTATACGTAGCTTGCAGTAGAGCAACTACTGCTTTAGGATTATTCATTATTGGGAATTTTGTTCCTCCTAAGTCTCCCCAAAATAATGATAAAGTGAAAGCCCAATTGAAGAAATTGCGGACTGAAAAACTACTGTGTACTCATTACGATTATTTAATTAACAGTTCTGCCCTTAACATTTTCTTCCATAATACTCAGAGCTTGAATTCCCATCTTGAAGATATTCGATAGGACAAGCTGATGCTTCAGTCATCAATATTATGTTTCGTGGAAACTTCCATAAGCAATGAAACTGTAGAAATACCTGGGTTCACTATTGTGATTCAACTTGAATCAATTAGGCCTTTAACAGGCATCATAATTTATGTAAAGAACGAGCTAGTAGATAGAGTTTCCCATACCTTTAGCAGTAGAAAAACTTTTGGCTCAGTAGTTTTTGAGTTCGGCATATTTAGGTTTGATGCCATAAGTTTTCTTATATTATATAAAAGTCCAGACTTTCCTCTGTCCACATTTAAAATAGAATTTGAGAAGATAATTCATCAATTTTCTCGTTTAGGTGATTTAGGGGATAGCTTGCTAGTTTTAGGAGATTTTAATTTGTGCCTCAAAACCTTTAACAGGTGTAAGAGTATTTATAATTTTTTGATTAGCAAAGGATTAAGGAGTTTGTTAGATTTGAAAACGTCCACTACCAATATGGATACACATATTGATTGGGCGTTTTCAAATATACTAGATAATGAAAAGATTAGTGCTAGGACTTTTGAGGTTTTGCATAGCCATCACAATGGGATATCTGTTAGTATTCAGGCATGAGTTTGTAATGTTTGGAATAGGTTAGAAATTAAGAAATCTAAATGACAGGATATATGTAAATATGTATGTAGGCATATTTTAATAATTTAAATTTAATTATCTAATAGTTAAGTATAACCATTGAATGGAAAATTGGTTTGATAATTATTATTATTTTTTTATTTTTATACCCTTGGACCTTGTTATCGATATTAACCAATTTAAAATTTATAAAGAAATACCGATATCTACTGCTCACACCGCTTTAGGGAATTGCGGCAATAAATTATTGGCAAAATATCGAAATTGAAGCAAGGTGGCAGCGCACTCCAGTATTATTATTAATTTATAGCTTGCAATAAGTATTATACAATTAAATACTTTTTATGGCAACATACGTCCAAGGGTATCCTACTGTCGTGTGCAACTCGACTGTTGCTCTTGTTGTTTATTAAATTAGTTAAATGCATGTTGTTGTCCATCAACATATTCTATTCAAAATAGCTCAAAAAGAAAAAAAAAGATACTGAATGAATAACACTCTATTCATATATAATATTTATATATCTATATAATATTGTTTTTTGAATTTACGAAATTATGAATTAACTTGGCTTATTGAAAAGTATTCATTGGAACTAAAATCTGACAAAAGATTTCGAATTTCGTAACCATTATTTAGTTTGTGAGAAATTGAGAACATTCAGAAAAGATATTTTATTTTAAATATAGTTCTGTTTGAACTCCATAAAAGAATTAGTTATATAGATATATCAGTTAATTGTGTCATACATACCATATCTAAAGTAAAAATTTAAAATAATTAAAATTAGAATTGAAGACTTCGGCTCCATCCCGTGAATGAGAGGACCCTCGTGGCTATCCACGACGGTGAGGTTATGCACGTTCTCGCTTTGGCTTGCGGCAGACCACGTGCCTCAAGTTGTACAGATACGCAGAAAAAAGATAACTTTAGAGTTGAATATCTATGAATATCTGTGGATTATTACTTTGGTGACGATGCCAAATATCCACCAACGCCGACGTTTGGCAGGAAGACTCAGCAAGTGGTGCTGCTGCAGGTTATGTTTACTGCTTTTTGTACAGCGCATCGGCCTTTATCCAAATATGATTGGCTTGCGCTGATCTTCCCACATGAGCTGATCTTTCTTGTCCAGAGGTCTGGTGTTCATCTTATTGGTGATTAGGCATCCATAATATTGTACGTCCTCAGCAACACAAAGATAAAATAAGTTTTGGCGTGGTGTTGCCCAAAAATTTGTTTGCGGCCGATAAGCCGGTACGTTTCACCATGGAGTGTCGTACTGATGTATATTTCTTTAATTTTCTGGCATCAAATGACTCAGATTTAAAAAAAAAGATATTTTAGAGGAAAACCGAAATGTCCACCTTTGAACTAATTGCCGAAAAAAAAGGATCTTGCTTGTTCAATTGTTGATTTTAGTTTTATTGTTCACTTGTCGCACCTTTAATGGTCGAATAGAAAATGGGTAATGAATCAGTGCTAGTGCTACTAGCTAAGAATATATAATGATCAGTGCTAGTGCAACTAGCTTTTGTACGCATGTACAGAGTCATAACAGAGTTGTAATTAAAACAAACAATGGCGCAAAGTATTTACATTTAAGTATGAAATGAGTATAAAGTTCGGGTTCTGCTCCCGACATACTCCCCCGTTGGAAGTGATCACTTTCAACCGATATGGTCAGAAAGAGGCAGAACTGCAAGCTTGGTTACAGCTCGCTTGATCAGGCCAACCGAGGTTTTGACCATGGCCACCCTGGGAACGCCATCATCGCCTGGTATCGCGGACAGCACCTTGCCGAGCAGCCATTTTAGTGCAGGAAGATTTTCATCCTTGAGCAGCACTAAGGAGCCAGCCTTGAGGGTTGTTCGCGAAGTTTCCCATTTGCTTCGCTCCTGAAGAATCGTCATATATTTGGTACTCCATTTGTCATAGGCGTTGCCAGCGATTGAGAATGGGTGATATCAAATGGGTGATATCAGGCTCGTCTATAGCTGTGAACGTTGACCCAATGAGAAAATGAGCAGGCGTTAGAAAGCTTGAGTCATCTGGGCTTTCTGAAATTGCATAGAGTGGGCGAGAATTAAGTATTGCCGAAATTTCATAGACTAGAGTACGAAGTTCGTCGAGAGCTAAAACAGAAGACCCAGCAGCACGAAAGAAGTGATATTTGGCAGATTTGACTGCCGCCTCCCATAATCCACCAAAATGTGGAGATCGGGGCGGTATAAAGTTCCAATCAATTCCATTAGCTAGACAAACTTCCGATACAGCGCTGTTGTGCGGATCGCTTAAGAATAATTCTCTTAGTTCAGCTAATTCGTTTTTAGCGCCAACGAAGTTTGTTCCATTGTCTGTCCAGATAATGCGTGGTTTGCCCGTGATACTTATGAAGCGTCTCAGAGCAGCAATAAATGATGCTGTCGTTAGGTCCTTGATGACTTCGAGATGAGTAGCTTTAGTACTGAAGCAAATAAAAATGGATATGTATCACTTTTCAGGTGCCTTATTCCTGGTCTCAGGCTTGTAAAGAAAAGGTCCACATTAATCGATTCCTGTTGTGTGGAACGCTGGGTTTGGACGATCGCGATCTGCTGGCAGCCTGCCCATAATATGCTCGGTATATCGTGGCTTCAGGCGAAAGCATCTTAAGCACTTATTGATGACGCTGGCCACAGTTTTGATTCCTCCAATTGCCCAATATGCCTGCCTTATTGTTGCGAGAAGGCTTCTCGGGCCTGCATGCAGCAACTTTTGATGATAATGCACGATGATTGCATTTGTGACCGGGTGTCCTTTAGGAAGCAAAATAGGATGACGCACGTCGTAATCCAGTTCCGAATTATGTAGCCTGTCTCCAACTCTTATGAGTCCATTTCCGTCGATGAAAGTGTAGAGTGAAAGCAAATTGCTTTTGGCTGGAAGCGACTTCTTTGAGGAAAGCATCGCATAGACGATGGCAAAGGCAACTTCTTGTATGTTTTTAACAAAGAGATATGTGCCCATGCGCAGATCCTCGAAGGTCAAATTGAGCGTAGTTGGAGTGCATTTCTTCGATGAACTGAGCCAAAATTTGCGAACATAAGCGAAAATTCATTGTAAAGAATGAACGAGTTTTGTTATTTTTGAAAAATTGAATAAGAAGTTGTCAGAACTGAGGTTCCACACCAGCCCCAAGGCTTTTGCGATTCTAGTTCCATCATCAAATGTTAGCATCACCATCGAGCACGGCTGATTCATTAGAGCACCATTTGCGAATGGGGAATTGGCCACGGCTGAGCAGCCTCTTGACCTGGCGTTTAATTTCCACTACTTCTTCAATGCTGTCTCCACCAGACATGAGGTCGTCTACGTAGAAGTCTCTCTGAACGATCCTCGAGCCAATAGGGAAAGTTTCCGCCTCATCAAGTGCTAGCTGATGCATAGCCCTTATTGCCAGAAACGCTGCGGATTTGGTACCATATGTGAGTGTGTCCAATTTGTAAGCCTTTATGTCATCTTCTGGGTTATCGCGCCATAAAATTATCTGCAAGTATTCATCAGGATGAGAAACTTTGACACATCTGTACATTTTGCATATATCCACGCAAAGAGCTATTTTGAAAAACCGAAATCTGAGCAATGTGGTGAATATTGTGGTTTGAATTGTAGGTCCTGCCAGCAATAGATCATTCAGAGAGTAGCCAGAGGTCGATTTTGCCGATCCATCGAAGACAACCCGAAGTTTTGTAGTTGTGCTATCGAGCTTCTGGACGCAGTGGTGCGGCAAGTAGAATTTGGGCGCTTTGCACTTATCAGAAACAAGAGACATATGACCTAAGCTGAGGTATTCTTGAATAAATGCAGCCTACTGCGATTTGAAGTTGGGATCCTTGGCGCGAAGTAGTTAATCTATTTCTTTGTTCTGTAGCAGTAGCTCCAGCTTTAGAAAAAATGCGCTCTGCCGGTACCGAAGTACCAATAAGGAAATAATACTGGCAAGCTATAACATATAGTTTAGAATATACCAATTTCATCTTGTCCCAGGCATCAACTACATTCCGTTTAAGTTCCGTTACAGGAGTATTCAGGAAGTAGCTGAGTTCGTCCTGAATCTGTGACGGATCATCATTTTTCTTGCGCCGTTTGTGCGCCAGTGTCTTGTGGTGGGCCCATAAATCAAATTCAACTTCCCCAGTGGAGGACTCGTCACTAACGCTTCCAAGGCTGTCATCTACTTTTGAAAGCTCAGTTAATTCTTTCCGTACGTGACTCATAATTGAAGACAACGCTAATGGATCTTGAAAATGAATTTTTTTGAAACGAGGATCCAGTAAGGTCGATGCTGTACATAAAACGGATTGTTCTATTGTCCCAAATCTCCGATTGAACTGACCCAATATAGCCGACTTTAACTTGTTTCAAGGCATTTGTGCACACTAAATTGTGAGCGAAGCATGGGATATAGCGCGATTTTCCAAAGCTCTTATATATGGCTTTAACTATATTTGCGCCGTTGTCCGTTACCACTGCTGTAACTTGGTCTTCAGCAATAGCAAACTTTTCTAACGAAGTCATTAGCACTTCAGAGATTTGGGCTTCAGTTATTTTGAAAACTCCAATCGTCACACTAATTTGCTTAGCTCCAAACAAGCCATGTAGAGTTATGCCAATCATGCTATTAAGATTTATGTCAGTCCATATATCTGTTGTCAATGATATGCCTGACACTCGGGAAACCATTTTTTTGAAATTATTTACTTCCTCTACATACATTTTTTCCATTTCAGATTTGATGGTGTTCCTAGTTGGCACTTTGTAGAGCGGATGAAGTTCCTTTATCATTTTTAAAAATCCCTTTCCTAAATACAATATATATTTAATGTTAGCGACACTGAAAAATGTAAATTTTTCACATTAATACCTTCCACGTGTGAGAACGGCAAATTATCCATCACAATCATTCATATCAACAATTGATTTTGTGATCTTGCTATGTTTGGAGCCACCTGATGCATAGCTATTTGCGTTTGAAAATGCCGCTTGTATGCTGGGTTGATTTTGCAATTAGGCTTGTGTCGGCCACTTCCTCTTCACCTTCAGAATCTTGATTGCCGACAGTTGGTGTCTAAAATAATAAAATTTTAAATATACTGATGACATAAGCAAATGAAAACTAAAGTACTTACCACCTGGAGGGACACAAACTCTTTTGTATGCTTCAGTTTTAAGTGCTGAAGCATATTTGTGGTGTTTTTGCAATATTTCAGCTTTTTATTACACAAACGGCACTGGACCTCTTTTTCATCTATTTTGGTAAAAGGTTTCCATACTTTGCTTGAAGTTGGAGCCATATTAAAATTATTTTTTGTTTATCACCTTTTATTTTGCGCGTAAAAGTGAACTGAAGTGATTATTTTGTAGTTTAATCGATTAATGATTCAATTAATCGAAACCCATTTTTCGATACAATTAAATCGCTAACGGAAACAAAATAATCGATTATTGTGTATCATATGATTAATCGTGCCATCCCTAGTCACGACGGCTACAAATGAGGCTCCATAGCTAGCGTTTTGCTACTTGACAACGATGTGTACTGCCTTATCAGAGTCTAGCGCAGATTCTCCGATTCCCGAGATTGCTACATGTGATCGACGAGTTTTTAGCTGTAGTTGATTTGCAAAACGAGTGGTGATAACATTTAGCTGAGAAGCAGAATCTAAAATTGCACGGCATTGAATGTGCTCTCCAAAACGATTTTGTACCAAAACTATGGCCGTAGCCAGCAACTAGTAGTCATCAGGCATATTATTTGAGGCTTAGTGTGGAGGGCATGAAACCGATCTAGATATTAGCGAGGATGAGGCCTGACTTGAATCTGCCAGGGAGGAGCTGGGTGCAGAGTTGGTTGATATATTCAAGAGCGTGTGATGCCTCGATTGGCACTGTCTGCAGCTACCTGATCTGCACTGTTGCAGCGTGTGCCCCTTGCGTAAGCAATTTAAGCATAAGTGCATTTTCTTAGTTTCCTTATAGCGCAAATTGGGCGAGAGGTTCAAAAATCGAGCACATTTTGTTACGGACTGCTTGTTCTCGATAGGGCCGCTCCAGCTAGCTCAGCAGCACTTGGGGAGGGGTTTTTCCTCCAGCCCTGCAATCCGCACCAAAATATCGATATCCATCGGTATTTACACAAAAGACGCATCACTGAAAACAAAAGGTAAACGAACCAAAACGCACATTTTAAAACATTTTGATTTGTTTACAGGCACAACTACTTTACGAGGGACGACCAAACACCAACAATAGCCATTAGTGACAGCCAAGTCACCGCGCACCCTCCCAGCCATGTGATGCTCCTGCTCAGGAGTTTCGGAGCATCACCCAAGTCGGCGAGCCCGTTCCTGGCCAACTAAGGCTGCTCCATCTCCCCTAGGAAAAGTGCTTAGCAATTCATTTCACACGGTAAATTTATTACTATACTTCAGACCCTACCATCCTATCCACGTGGACCTAACATTCGGACAAACTACTAACGAATAACTTAAGACTAATAACAATGATTTTTTTTTGAAATACTTATAACTAATGAGACGTTTTTTTTGTCTTTCTTTAACGGCCGTTGCTGCTGCACTGCTCGTCCGGCACAATCGTGGACGGGAGCTGCACGTCGTGGGGGACAATATGTGCTCTGGCGGATCCCACGGATGCACGATGATTGCATTTGTGACCGGGTGTCCTTTAGGAAGCAAAATAGGATGACGCACGTCGTAATCCAGTTCCGAATTATGTAGCCTGTCTCCAACTCTTATGAGTCCATTTCCGTCGATGAAAGTGTAGAGTGAAAGCAAATTGCTTTTGGCTGGAAGCGACTTCTTTGAGGAAAGCATCGCATAGACGATGGCAAAGGCAACTTCTTGTATGTTTTTAACAAAGAGATATGTGCCCATGCGCAGATCCTCGAAGGTCAAATTGAGCGTAGTTGGAGTGCATTTCTTCGATGAACTGAGCCAAAATTTGCGAACATAAGCGAAAATTCATTGTAAAGAATGAACGAGTTTTGTTATTTTTGAAAAATTGAATAAGAAGTTGTCAGAACTGAGGTTCCACACCAGCCCCAAGGCTTTTGCGATTCTAGTTCCATCATCAAATGTTAGCATCACCATCGAGCACGGCTGATTCATTAGAGCACCATTTGCGAATGGGGAATTGGCCACGGCTGAGCAGCCTCTTGACCTGGCGTTTAATTTCCACTACTTCTTCAATGCTGTCTCCACCAGACATGAGGTCGTCTACGTAGAAGTCTCTCTGAACGATCCTCGAGCCAATAGGGAAAGTTTCCGCCTCATCAAGTGCTAGCTGATGCATAGCCCTTATTGCCAGAAACGCTGCGGATTTGGTACCATATGTGAGTGTGTCCAATTTGTAAGCCTTTATGTCATCTTCTGGGTTATCGCGCCATAATATTATCTGCAAGTATTCATCAGGATGAGAAACTTTGACACATCTGTACATTTTGCATATATCCACGCAAAGAGCTATTTTGAAAAACCGAAATCTGAGCAATGTGGTGAATATTGTGGTTTGAATTGTAGGTCCTGCCAGCAATAGATCATTCAGAGAGTAGCCAGAGGTCGATTTGGCCGATCCATCGAAGACAACCCGAAGTTTTGTAGTTGTGCTATCGAGCTTCTGGACGCAGTGGTGCGGCAAGTAGAATTTGGGCGCTTTGCACTTATCAGAAACAAGAGACATATGACCTAAGCTGAGGTATTCTTGAATAAATGCAGCCTACTGCGATTTGAAGTTGGGATCCTTGGCGCGAAGTAGTTAATCTATTTCTTTGTTCTGTAGCAGTAGCTCCAGCTTTAGAAAAAAAGCGCTGTGCCGGTACCGAAGTACCAATAAGGAAATAATACTGGCAAGCTATAACATATAGTTTAGAATATACCAATTTCATCTTGTCCCAGGCATCAACTACATTCCGTTTAAGTTCCGTTACAGGAGTATTCAGGAAGTAGCTGAGTTCGTCCTGAATCTGTGACGGATCATCATTTTTCTTGCGCCGTTTGTGCGCCAGTGTCTTGTGGTGGGCCCATAAATCAAATTCAACTTCCCCAGTGGAGGACTCGTCACTAACGCTTCCAAGGCTGTCATCTACTTTTGAAAGCTCAGTTAATTCTTTCCGTACGTGACTCATAATTGAAGACAACGCTAATGGATCTTGAAAATGAATTTTTTTGAAACGAGGATCCAGTAAGGTCGATGCTGTACATAAAACGGATTGTTCTATTGTCCCAAATCTCCGATTGAACTGACCCAATATAGCCGACTTTAACTTGTTTCAAGGCATTTGTGCACACTAAATTGTGAGCGAAGCATGGGATATAGCGCGATTTTCCAAAGCTCTTATATATGGCTTTAACTATATTTGCGCCGTTGTCCGTTACCACTGCTGTAACTTGGTCTTCAGCAATAGCAAACTTTTCTAACGAAGTCATTAGCACTTCAGAGATTTGGGCTTCAGTTATTTTGAAAACTCCAATCGTCACACTAATTTGCTTAGCTCCAAACAAGCCATGTAGAGTTATGCCAATCATGCTATTAAGATTTATGTCAGTCCATATATCTGTTGTCAATGATATGCCTGACACTCGGGAAACCATTTTTTTGAAATTATTTACTTCCTCTACATACATTTTTTCCATTTCAGATTTGATGGTGTTCCTAGTTGGCACTTTGTAGAGCGGATGAAGTTCCTTTATCATTTTTAAAAATCCCTTTCCTAAATACAATATATATTTAATATTAGCGACACTGAAAAATGTAAATTTTTCACATTAATACCTTCCACGTGTGAGAACGGCAAATTATCCATCACAATCATTCATATCAACAATTGATTTTGTGATCTTGCTATGTTTGGAGCCACCTGATGCATAGCTATTTGCGTTTGAAAATGCCGCTTGTATGCTGGGTTGATTTTGCAATTAGGCTTGTGTCGGCCACTTCCTCTTCACCTTCAGAATCTTGATTGCCGACAGTTGGTGTCTAAAATAATAAAATTTTAAATATACTGATGACATAAGCAAATGAAAACTAAAATACTTACCACCTGGAGGGACACAAACTCTTTTGTATGCTTCAGTTTTAAGTGCTGAAGCATATTTGTGGTGTTTTTGCAATATTTCAGCTTTTTATTACACAAACGGCACTGGACCTCTTTTTCATCTATTTTGGTAAAAGGTTTCCATACTTTGCTTGAAGTTGGAGCCATATTAAAATTATTTTTTGTTTATCACCTTTTATTTTGCGCGTAAAAGTGAACTGAAGTGATTATTTTGTAGTTTAATCGATTAATGATTCAATTAATCGAAACCCATTTTTCGATACAATTAAATCGCTAACGGAAACAAAATAATCGATTATTGTGTATCATATGATTAATCGTGCCATCCCTAGTCACGACGGCTACAAATGAGGCTCCATAGCTAGCGTTTTGCTACTTGACAACGATGTGTACTGCCTTATCAGAGTCTAGCGCAGATTCTCCGATTCCCGAGATTGCTACATGTGATCGACGAGTTTTTAGCTGTAGTTGATTTGCAAAACGAGTGGTGATAACATTTAGCTGAGAAGCAGAATCTAAAATTGCACGGCATTGAATGTGCTCTCCAAAACGATTTTGTACCAAAACTATGGCCGTAGCCAGCAACTAGTAGTCATCAGGCATATTATTTGAGGCTTAGTGTGGAGGGCATGAAACCGATCTAGATATTAGCGAGGATGAGGCCTGACTTGAATCTGCCAGGGAGGAGCTGGGTGCAGAGTTGGTTGATATATTCAAGAGCGTGTGATGCCTCGATTGGCACTGTCTGCAGCTACCTGATCTGCACTGTTGCAGCGTGTGCCCCTTGCGTAAGCAATTTAAGCATAAGTGCATTTTCTTAGTTTCCTTATAGCGCAAATTGGGCGAGAGGTTCAAAAATCGAGCACATTTTGTTACGGACTGCTTGTTCTCGATAGGGCCGCTCCAGCTAGCTCAGCAGCACTTGGGGAGGGGTTTTTCCTCCAGCCCTGCAATCCGCACCAAAATATCGATATCCATCGGTATTTACACAAAAGACGCATCACTGAAAACAAAAGGTAAACGAACCAAAACGCACATTTTAAAACATTTTGATTTGTTTACAGGCACAACTACTTTACGAGGGACGACCAAACACCAACAATAGCCATTAGTGACAGCCAAGTCACCGCGCACCCTCCCAGCCATGTGATGCTCCTGCTCAGGAGTTTCGGAGCATCACCCAAGTCGGCGAGCCCGTTCCTGGCCAACTAAGGCTGCTCCATCTCCCCTAGGAAAAGTGCTTAGCAATTCATTTCACACGGTAAATTTATTACTATACTTCAGACCCTACCATCCTATCCACGTGGACCTAACATTCGGACAAACTACTAACGAATAACTTAAGACTAATAACAATGATTTTTTTTGAAATACTTATAACTAATGAGACGTTTTTTTTGTCTTTCTTTAACGGCCGTTGGCGGATCCCACGGATGCACGATGATTGCATTTGTGACCGGGTGTCCTTTAGGAAGCAAAATAGGATGACGCACGTCGTAATCCAGTTCCGAATTATGTAGCCTGTCTCCAACTCTTATGAGTCCATTTCCGTCGATGAAAGGGTAGAGTGAAAGCAAATTGCTTTTGGCTGGAAGCGACTTCTTTGAGGAAAGCATCGCATAGACGATGGCAAAGGCAACTTCTTGTATGTTTTTAACAAAGAGATATGTGCCCATGCGCAGATCCTCGAAGGTCAAATTGAGCGTAGTTGGAGTGCATTTCTTCGATGAACTGAGCCAAAATTTGCGAACATAAGCGAAAATTCATTGTAAAGAATGAACGAGTTTTGTTATTTTTGAAAAATTGAATAAGAAGTTGTCAGAACTGAGGTTCCACACCAGCCCCAAGGCTTTTACGATTCTAGTTCCATCATCAAATGTTAGCATCACCATCGAGCACGGCTGATTCATTAGAGCACCATTGGCGAATGGGGAATTGGCCACGGCTGAGCAGCCTCTTGACCTGGCGTTTAATTTCCACTACTTCTTCAATGCTGTCTCCACCAGACATGAGGTCGTCTACGTAGAAGTCTCTCTGAACGATCCTCGAGCCAATAGGGAAAGTTTCCGCCTCATCAAGTGCTAGCTGATGCATAGCCCTTATTGCCAGAAACGCTGCGGATTTGGTACCATATGTGAGTGTGTCCAATTTGTAAGCCTTTATGTCATCTTCTGGGTTATCGCGCCATAAAATTATCTGCAAGTATTCATCAGGATGAGAAACTTTGACACATCTGTATATTTTGCATATATCCACGCAAAGAGCTATTTTGAAAAACCGAAATCTGAGCAATGTGGTGAATATTGTGGTTTGAATTGTAGGTCCTGCCAGCAATAGATCATTCAGAGAGTAGCCAGAGGTCGATTTGGCCGATCCATCGAAGACAACCCGAAGTTTTGTAGTTGTGCTATCGAGCTTCTGGACGCAGTGGTGCGGCAAGTAGAATTTGGGCGCTTTGCACTTATCAGAAACAAGAGACATATGACCTAAGCTGAGGTATTCTTGAATAAATGCAGCCTACTGCGATTTGAAGTTGGGATCCTTGGCGCGAAGTAGTTAATCTATTTCTTTGTTCTGTAGCAGTAGCTCCAGCTTTAGAAAAAATGCGCTGTGCCGGTACCGAAGTACCAATAAGGAAATAATACTGGCAAGCTATAACATATAGTTTAGAATATACCAATTTCATCTTGTCCCAGGCATCAACTACATTCCGTTTAAGTTCCGTTACAGGAGTATTCAGGAAGTAGCTGAGTTCGTCCTGAATCTGTGACGGATCATCATTTTTCTTGCGCCGTTTGTGCGCCAGTGTCTTGTGGTGGGCCCATAAATCAAATTCAACTTCCCCAGTGGAGGACTCGTCACTAACGCTTCCAAGGCTGTCATTTACTTTTGAAAGCTCAGTTAATTCTTTCCGTACGTGACTCATAATTGAAGACAACGCTAATGGATCTTGAAAATGAATTTTTTTGAAACGAGGATCCAGTAAGGTCAATGCTGTACATAAAACGGATTGTTCTATTGTCCCAAATCTCTGATTGAACTGACCCAATATAGCCGACTTTAACTTGTTTCAAGGCATTTGTGCACACTAAATTGTGAGCGAAGCATGGGATATAGCGCGATTTTCCAAAGCTCTTATATATGGCTTTAACTATATTTGCGCCGTTGTCCGTTACCACTGCTGTAACTTGGTCTTCAGCAATAGCAAACTTTTCTAACGAAGTCATTAGCACTTCAGAGATTTGGGCTTCAGTTATTTTGAAAACTCCAATCGTCACACTAATTTGCTTAGCTCCAAACAAGCCATGTAGAGTTATGCCAATCATGCTATTAAGATTTATGTCAGTCCATATATCTGTTGTCAATGATATGCCTGACACTCGGGAAACCATTTTTTTGAAATTATTTACTTCCTCTACATACATTTTTTCCATTTCAGATTTGATGGTGTTCCTAGTTGGCACTTTGTAGAGCGGATGAAGTTCCTTTATCATTTTTAAAAATCCCTTTCCTAAATACAATATATATTTAATGTTAGCGACACTGAAAAATGTAAATTTTTCACATTAATACCTTCCACGTGTGAGAACGGCAAATTATCCATCACAATCATTCATATCAACAATTGATTTTGTGATCTTGCTATGTTTGGAGCCACCTGATGCATAGCTATTTGCGTTTGAAAATGCCGCTTGTATGCTGGGTTGATTTTGCAATTAGGCTTGTGTCGGCCACTTCCTCTTCACCTTCAGAATCTTGATTGCCGACAGTTGGTGTCTAAAATAATAAAATTTTAAATATACTGATGACATAAGCAAATGAAAACTAAAATACTTACCACCTGGAGGGACACAAACTCTTTTGTATGCTTCAGTTTTAAGTGCTGAAGCATATTTGTGGTGTTTTTGCAATATTTCAGCTTTTTATTACACAAACGGCACTGGACCTCTTTTTCATCTATTTTGGTAAAAGGTTTCCATACTTTGCTTGAAGTTGGAGCCATATTAAAATTATTTTTTGTTTATCACCTTTTATTTTGCGCGTAAAAGTGAACTGAAGTGATTATTTTGTAGTTTAATCGATTAATGATTCAATTAATCGAAACCCATTTTTCGATACAATTAAATCGCTAACGGAAACAAAATAATCGATTATTGTGTATCATATGATTAATCGTGCCATCCCTAGTCACGACGGCTACAAATGAGGCTCCATAGCTAGCGTTTTGCTACTTGACAACGATGTGTACTGCCTTATCAGAGTCTAGCGCAGATTCTCCGATTCCCGAGATTGCTACATGTGATCGACGAGTTTTTAGCTGTAGTTGATTTGCAAAACGAGTGGTGATAACATTTAGCTGAGAAGCAGAATCTAAAATTGCACGGCATTGAATGTGCTCTCCAAAACGATTTTGTACCAAAACTATGGCCGTAGCCAGCAACTAGTAGTCATCAGGCATATTATTTGAGGCTTAGTGTGGAGGGCATGAAACCGATCTAGATATTAGCGAGGATGAGGCCTGACTTGAATCTGCCAGGGAGGAGCTGGGTGCAGAGTTGGTTGATATATTCAAGAGCGTGTGATGCCTCGATTGGCACTGTCTGCAGCTACCTGATCTGCACTGTTGCAGCGTGTGCCCCTTGCGTAAGCAATTTAAGCATAAGTGCATTTTCTTAGTTTCCTTATAGCGCAAATTGGGCGAGAGGTTCAAAAATCGAGCACATTTTGTTACGGACTGCTTGTTCTCGATAGGGCCGCTCCAGCTAGCTCAGCAGCACTTGGGGAGGGGTTTTTCCTCCAGCCCTGCAATCCGCACCAAAATATCGATATCCATCGGTATTTACACAAAAGACGCATCACTGAAAAAAAAAGGTAAACGAACCAAAACGCACATTTTAAAACATTTTGATTTGTTTACAGGCACAACTACTTTACGAGGGACGACCAAACACCAACAATAGCCATTAGTGACAGCCAAGTCACCGCGCACCCTCCCAGCCATGTGATGCTCCTGCTCAGGAGTTTCGGAGCATCACCCAAGTCGGCGAGCCCGTTCCTGGCCAACTAAGGCTGCTCCATCTCCCCTAGGAAAAGTGCTTAGCAATTCATTTCACACGGTAAATTTATTACTATACTTCAGACCCTACCATCCTATCCACGTGGACCTAACATTCGGACAAACTACTAACGAATAACTTAAGACTAATAACAATGATTTTTTTTTGAAATACTTATAACTAATGAGACGTTTTTTTTGTCTTTCTTTAACGGCCGTTGGCGGATCCCACGGATGCACGATGATTGCATTTGTGACCGGGTGTCCTTTAGGAAGCAAAATAGGATGACGCACGTCGTAATCCAGTTCCGAATTATGTAGCCTGTCTCCAACTCTTATGAGTCCATTTCCGTCGATGAAAGGGTAGAGTGAAAGCAAATTGCTTTTGGCTGGAAGCGACTTCTTTGAGGAAAGCATCGCATAGACGATGGCAAAGGCAACTTCTTGTATGTTTTTAACAAAGAGATATGTGCCCATGCGCAGATCCTCGAAGGTCAAATTGAGCGTAGTTGGAGTGCATTTCTTCGATGAACTGAGCCAAAATTTGCGAACATAAGCGAAAATTCATTGTAAAGAATGAACGAGTTTTGTTATTTTTGAAAAATTGAATAAGAAGTTGTCAGAACTGAGGTTCCACACCAGCCCCAAGGCTTTTACGATTCTAGTTCCATCATCAAATGTTAGCATCACCATCGAGCACGGCTGATTCATTAGAGCACCATTGGCGAATGGGGAATTGGCCACGGCTGAGCAGCCTCTTGACCTGGCGTTTAATTTCCACTACTTCTTCAATGCTGTCTCCACCAGACATGAGGTCGTCTACGTAGAAGTCTCTCTGAACGATCCTCGAGCCAATAGGGAAAGTTTCCGCCTCATCAAGTGCTAGCTGATGCATAGCCCTTATTGCCAGAAACGCTGCGGATTTGGTACCATATGTGAGTGTGTCCAATTTGTAAGCCTTTATGTCATCTTCTGGGTTATCGCGCCATAAAATTATCTGCAAGTATTCATCAGGATGAGAAACTTTGACACATCTGTATATTTTGCATATATCCACGCAAAGAGCTATTTTGAAAAACCGAAATCTGAGCAATGTGGTGAATATTGTGGTTTGAATTGTAGGTCCTGCCAGCAATAGATCATTCAGAGAGTAGCCAGAGGTCGATTTGGCCGATCCATCGAAGACAACCCGAAGTTTTGTAGTTGTGCTATCGAGCTTCTGGACGCAGTGGTGCGGCAAGTAGAATTTGGGCGCTTTGCACTTATCAGAAACAAGAGACATATGACCTAAGCTGAGGTATTCTTGAATAAATGCAGCCTACTGCGATTTGAAGTTGGGATCCTTGGCGCGAAGTAGTTAATCTATTTCTTTGTTCTGTAGCAGTAGCTCCAGCTTTAGAAAAAATGCGCTGTGCCGGTACCGAAGTACCAATAAGGAAATAATACTGGCAAGCTATAACATATAGTTTAGAATATACCAATTTCATCTTGTCCCAGGCATCAACTACATTCCGTTTAAGTTCCGTTACAGGAGTATTCAGGAAGTAGCTGAGTTCGTCCTGAATCTGTGACGGATCATCATTTTTCTTGCGCCGTTTGTGCGCCAGTGTCTTGTGGTGGGCCCATAAATCAAATTCAACTTCCCCAGTGGAGGACTCGTCACTAACGCTTCCAAGGCTGTCATTTACTTTTGAAAGCTCAGTTAATTCTTTCCGTACGTGACTCATAATTGAAGACAACGCTAATGGATCTTGAAAATGAATTTTTTTGAAACGAGGATCCAGTAAGGTCAATGCTGTACATAAAACGGATTGTTCTATTGTCCCAAATCTCTGATTGAACTGACCCAATATAGCCGACTTTAACTTGTTTCAAGGCATTTGTGCACACTAAATTGTGAGCGAAGCATGGGATATAGCGCGATTTTCCAAAGCTCTTATATATGGCTTTAACTATATTTGCGCCGTTGTCCGTTACCACTGCTGTAACTTGGTCTTCAGCAATAGCAAACTTTTCTAACGAAGTCATTAGCACTTCAGAGATTTGGACTTCAGTTATTTTGAAAACTCCAATCGTCACACTAATTTGCTTAGCTCCAAACAAGCCATGTAGAGTTATGCCAATCATGCTATTAAGATTTATGTCAGTCCATATATCTGTTGTCAATGATATGCCTGACACTCGGGAAACCATTTTTTTGAAATTATTTACTTCCTCTACATACATTTTTTCCATTTCAGATTTGATGGTGTTCCTAGTTGGCACTTTGTAGAGCGGATGAAGTTCCTTTATCATTTTTAAAAATCCCTTTCCTAAATACAATATATATTTAATGTTAGCGACACTGAAAAATGTAAATTTTTCACATTAATACCTTCCACGTGTGAGAACGGCAAATTATCCATCACAATCATTCATATCAACAATTGATTTTGTGATCTTGCTATGTTTGGAGCCACCTGATGCATAGCTATTTGCGTTTGAAAATGCCGCTTGTATGCTGGGTTGATTTTGCAATTAGGCTTGTGTCGGCCACTTCCTCTTCACCTTCAGAATCTTGATTGCCGACAGTTGGTGTCTAAAATAATAAAATTTTAAATATACTGATGACATAAGCAAATGAAAACTAAAATACTTACCACCTGGAGGGACACAAACTCTTTTGTATGCTTCAGTTTTAAGTGCTGAAGCATATTTGTGGTGTTTTTGCAATATTTCAGCTTTTTATTACACAAACGGCACTGGACCTCTTTTTCATCTATTTTGGTAAAAGGTTTCCATACTTTGCTTGAAGTTGGAGCCATATTAAAATTATTTTTTGTTTATCACCTTTTATTTTGCGCGTAAAAGTGAACTGAAGTGATTATTTTGTAGTTTAATCGATTAATGATTCAATTAATCGAAACCCATTTTTCGATACAATTAAATCGCTAACGGAAACAAAATAATCGATTATTGTGTATCATATGATTAATCGTGCCATCCCTAGTCACGACGGCTACAAATGAGGCTCCATAGCTAGCGTTTTGCTACTTGACAACGATGTGTACTGCCTTATCAGAGTCTAGCGCAGATTCTCCGATTCCCGAGATTGCTACATGTGATCGACGAGTTTTTAGCTGTAGTTGATTTGCAAAACGAGTGGTGATAACATTTAGCTGAGAAGCAGAATCTAAAATTGCACGGCATTGAATGTGCTCTCCAAAACGATTTTGTACCAAAACTATGGCCGTAGCCAGCAACTAGTAGTCATCAGGCATATTATTTGAGGCTTAGTGTGGAGGGCATGAAACCGATCTAGATATTAGCGAGGATGAGGCCTGACTTGAATCTGCCAGGGAGGAGCTGGGTGCAGAGTTGGTTGATATATTCAAGAGCGTGTGATGCCTCGATTGGCACTGTCTGCAGCTACCTGATCTGCACTGTTGCAGCGTGTGCCCCTTGCGTAAGCAATTTAAGCATAAGTGCATTTTCTTAGTTTCCTTATAGCGCAAATTGGGCGAGAGGTTCAAAAATCGAGCACATTTTGTTACGGACTGCTTGTTCTCGATAGGGCCGCTCCAGCTAGCTCAGCAGCACTTGGGGAGGGGTTTTTCCTCCAGCCCTGCAATCCGCACCAAAATATCGATATCCATCGGTATTTACACAAAAGACGCATCACTGAAAACAAAAGGTAAACGAACCAAAACGCACATTTTAAAACATTTTGATTTGTTTACAGGCACAACTACTTTACGAGGGACGACCAAACACCAACAATAGCCATTAGTGACAGCCAAGTCACCGCGCACCCTCCCAGCCATGTGATGCTCCTGCTCAGGAGTTTCGGAGCATCACCCAAGTCGGCGAGCCCGTTCCTGGCCAACTAAGGCTGCTCCATCTCCCCTAGGAAAAGTGCTTAGCAATTCATTTCACACGGTAAATTTATTACTATACTTCAGACCCTACCATCCTATCCACGTGGACCTAACATTCGGACAAACTACTAACGAATAACTTAAGACTAATAACAATGATTTTTTTTTGAAATACTTATAACTAATGAGACGTTTTTTTTGTCTTTCTTTAACGGCCGTTGGCGGATCCCACGGATGCACGATGATTGCATTTGTGACCGGGTGTCCTTTAGGAAGCAAAATAGGATGACGCACGTCGTAATCCAGTTCCGAATTATGTAGCCTGTCTCCAACTCTTATGAGTCCATTTCCGTCGATGAAAGGGTAGAGTGAAAGCAAATTGCTTTTGGCTGGAAGCGACTTCTTTGAGGAAAGCATCGCATAGACGATGGCAAAGGCAACTTCTTGTATGTTTTTAACAAAGAGATATGTGCCCATGCGCAGATCCTCGAAGGTCAAATTGAGCGTAGTTGGAGTGCATTTCTTCGATGAACTGAGCCAAAATTTGCGAACATAAGCGAAAATTCATTGTAAAGAATGAACGAGTTTTGTTATTTTTGAAAAATTGAATAAGAAGTTGTCAGAACTGAGGTTCCACACCAGCCCCAAGGCTTTTACGATTCTAGTTCCATCATCAAATGTTAGCATCACCATCGAGCACGGCTGATTCATTAGAGCACCATTGGCGAATGGGGAATTGGCCACGGCTGAGCAGCCTCTTGACCTGGCGTTTAATTTCCACTACTTCTTCAATGCTGTCTCCACCAGACATGAGGTCGTCTACGTAGAAGTCTCTCTGAACGATCCTCGAGCCAATAGGGAAAGTTTCCGCCTCATCAAGTGCTAGCTGATGCATAGCCCTTATTGCCAGAAACGCTGCGGATTTGGTACCATATGTGAGTGTGTCCAATTTGTAAGCCTTTATGTCATCTTCTGGGTTATCGCGCCATAAAATTATCTGCAAGTATTCATCAGGATGAGAAACTTTGACACATCTGTATATTTTGCATATATCCACGCAAAGAGCTATTTTGAAAAACCGAAATCTGAGCAATGTGGTGAATATTGTGGTTTGAATTGTAGGTCCTGCCAGCAATAGATCATTCAGAGAGTAGCCAGAGGTCGATTTGGCCGATCCATCGAAGACAACCCGAAGTTTTGTAGTTGTGCTATCGAGCTTCTGGACGCAGTGGTGCGGCAAGTAGAATTTGGGCGCTTTGCACTTATCAGAAACAAGAGACATATGACCTAAGCTGAGGTATTCTTGAATAAATGCAGCCTACTGCGATTTGAAGTTGGGATCCTTGGCGCGAAGTAGTTAATCTATTTCTTTGTTCTGTAGCAGTAGCTCCAGCTTTAGAAAAAATGCGCTGTGCCGGTACCGAAGTACCAATAAGGAAATAATACTGGCAAGCTATAACATATAGTTTAGAATATACCAATTTCATCTTGTCCCAGGCATCAACTACATTCCGTTTAAGTTCCATTACAGGAGTATTCAGCAAGTAGCTGAGTTCGTCCTGAATCTGTGACGGATCATCATTTTTCTTGCGCCGTTTGTGTGCCAGTGTCTTGTGGTGGGCCCATAAATCAAATTCAACTTCCCCAGTAGAGGACCCGTCACTAACAATACTTTACTGTTGAAAGCTCAGTTAATTCTTTCCGTACGTGTCTCATAATTGAAGACAATGCTAATGGATCTTGAAAATTTTTTTTTTTAAACGAGTCTCCAGTAAGGTTGATGCTGCACATAAAATATAGCCGACTTTAACTTGTTTCAAGGCATTTGTGCACACTAAATTGTGAGCGAAGCATGGGATATAGCGCGATTTTCCAAAGCTCTTATATATGGCTTTAACTATATTTGCGCCGTTGTCCGTTACCACTGCTGTAACTTGGTCTTCAGCAATAGCAAACTTTTCTAACGAAGTCATTAGCACTTCAGAGATTTGGACTTCAGTTATTTTGAAAACTCCAATCGTCACACTAATTTGCTTAGCTCCAAACAAGCCATGTAGAGTTATGCCAATCATGCTATTAAGATTTATGTCAGTCCATATATCTGTTGTCAATGATATGCCTGACACTCGGGAAACCATTTTTTTGAAATTATTTACTTCCTCTACATACATTTTTTCCATTTCAGATTTGATGGTGTTCCTAGTTGGCACTTTGTAGAGCGGATGAAGTTCCTTTATCATTTTTAAAAATCCCTTTCCTAAATACAATATATATTTAATGTTAGCGACACTGAAAAATGTAAATTTTTCACATTAATACCTTCCACGTGTGAGAACGGCAAATTATCCATCACAATCATTCATATCAACAATTGATTTTGTGATCTTGCTATGTTTGGAGCCACCTGATGCATAGCTATTTGCGTTTGAAAATGCCGCTTGTATGCTGGGTTGATTTTGCAATTAGGCTTGTGTCGGCCACTTCGTCTTCACCTTCAGAATCTTGATTGCCGACAGTTGGTGTCTAAAATAATAAAATTTTAAATATACTGATGACATAAGCAAATGAAAACTAAAATACTTACCACCTGGAGGGACACAAACTCTTTTGTATGCTTCAGTTTTAAGTGCTGAAGCATATTTGTGGTGTTTTTGCAATATTTCAGCTTTTTATTACACAAACGGCACTGGACCTCTTTTTCATCTATTTTGGTAAAAGGTTTCCATACTTTGCTTGAAGTTGGAGCCATATTAAAATTATTTTTTGTTTATCACCTTTTATTTTGCGCGTAAAAGTGAACTGAAGTGATTATTTTGTAGTTTAATCGATTAATGATTCAATTAATCGAAACCCATTTTTCGATACAATTAAATCGCTAACGGAAACAAAATAATCGATTATTGTGTATCATATGATTAATCGTGCCATCCCTAGTCACGACGGCTACAAATGAGGCTCCATAGCTAGCGTTTTGCTACTTGACAACGATGTGTACTGCCTTATCAGAGTCTAGCGCAGATTCTCCGATTCCCGAGATTGCTACATGTGATCGACGAGTTTTTAGCTGTAGTTGATTTGCAAAACGAGTGGTGATAACATTTAGCTGAGAAGCAGAATCTAAAATTGCACGGCATTGAATGTGCTCTCCAAAACGATTTTGTACCAAAACTATGGCCGTAGCCAGCAACTAGTAGTCATCAGGCATATTATTTGAGGCTTAGTGTGGAGGGCATGAAACCGATCTAGATATTAGCGAGGATGAGGCCTGACTTGAATCTGCCAGGGAGGAGCTGGGTGCAGAGTTGGTTGATATATTCAAGAGCGTGTGATGCCTCGATTGGCACTGTCTGCAGCTACCTGATCTGCACTGTTGCAGCGTGTGCCCCTTGCGTAAGCAATTTAAGCATAAGTGCATTTTCTTAGTTTCCTTATAGCGCAAATTGGGCGAGAGGTTCAAAAATCGAGCACATTTTGTTACGGACTGCTTTTTTTCGATAGGGCCGCGCCAGCTAGCTCAGCAGCACTAGGGGAGTGGTTTTTCCTCCAGCCCTGCAATCCGCACCAAAATATCGATATCCATCGGTATTTATACAAAAGACGCATCACTGAAAACAAAAGGTAAACAAACCAAAACGCACATTTTAAAACATTTTGATTTGTTTACAGGCACAACTACTTTATGAGGGACGACCAAACACCAACAATAGCCATTGGTGACAGCCAAGTCACCGCGCACCCTCCCAGCCATGTGACACTCCTGCTCAGGAGTTTCGGAGCATCACCCAAGTCGGCGTGCCCGTTCCTGGCCAACTAAGGCCGCTCCATCTCCCCTAGAAAAAGTGCTTAGCAATTCATTTCACACGGTAAATTTATTACTATACTTCAGACCCTACCATCCTATCCACGTGGACCTAACATTCGGACAAACTACTAACGAATAACTTAAGACTAATAACAATGATTTTTTTTGAAATACTTATAGCTAATGAGACTTTTTTTTTTTTCTTTCTTTAACGGGAGTTGCTGCTGCACTGCTCGTCCGGCACAATCGTGGACGGGAGCTGCACGTCGTGGGGGACAATATGTGCTCTGGCGGATCCCCGCAAGGAACGGACTCACCAGGTGGGCGTTCGTTGTAAAAAGTCCAGGGTATCGCTGCTGTTTATTTTTCTGCAGATCTTATCTGCGCCGACCGCTCGCTCAAATGCGACTGACGATTCGGCCGCCCTTGAAGGAGACGTTGGCGGTCATATGCCTGGGCATTCGGGCATCTACCGACGGGTCAAACGGCGCTTGGGTCAGTGACCGATTTGGCTGTTAACAGGCCCAAGGTCTCGCAAAGGCTCGCACTGCTTGCTCCGTTGGCAGATGTTGTTCATACCAGGGCAGCTGTGTTCATCGATGTATGTGTATCGGAACCGAAACGAACACAGCCGATTCGCAGAATGCAACAGCACCAAAGATTTCGAACGGCGTAGGAGGTCCTGCAAAGTGACGAAATAATTGGGGCATTCTGCATTCGCTAGGCCGGCATAAATCTTGCCGAGCAGTCCAACAGGCGCACAACGCGGGGCCCACGTTCTGCACATCGAATTAAATCGAGCGTCTGCTATCTGGGCAAGTATGCGATACGCGTCCATTGTCTTTTGCTGGATAACTTAAATTTCCTTTTCCAGGGTCGCCATGTGTTTCCCGGGCGAGCGATGTTCTCCCAACAGTCAGCGTTGATTCACGCCCGTATATCTTTGGGATGATATACGCCAAGGCGTCGCCCTTGCAGGTCCTCAAGGAGGTACGCGTTATTTCCGACCGCCTTCACTACCCGTCCCGTAGGAACTTCCTCGCAAACTTCGCGTTGAAGCTCTTCGAGAAGTCGCTGAGCACGAAGTTCCGCCGATAAACTTCTTGGCCGGGCGTGGCGTTGAAGGTCCTTGCTCGTTGGTCGTAGCGCATCTTGCTCACCTCGACTGAGTCTTGGAGCTTGTCTTGGACTCGCGCTCGGATGATGGCCATTTTGTCCTTGTGCGCCATACCGTCCATCTCGTGGTCGCACATGGACCTCAGCTTCCTAGCCAATCGGTAGCATTTGCCGTTCAGGTAGAGGTGATGGCCGAAAACCGTAAAGAACGGCGTTTCTCCCGTTGCCGCGTGTATGGAGTTCCGGATAGCGACTTCTATTTCTGGCAAGTGCGCGTCCCACTCCCGGTGATCCTCCTTTAAATAGCTGCGGATCGCCGACAACACGCTACGGTTCACCCTTTCCGCTGCGTTGCTCGATGGTGAGTACACTGGTGTTCGGATGTGTTTTATGCCAAAATCTGCAACCATTTCTTCAAACATCTTAGCGGCGAACTGTTTTCCGTTGTCCGAATGGATGACTTCGGGTACACCAAACTTGAAGAACACCACATGGACCAGGAACTCTATAAGGTGCGCTGCAGACGCCTCTCGCATCGCCTTAAGGAAAGTATACTTCGAGAAGTGGTCCACCACGATGAAGATGTAGGCGTGTCCTCTCCTCGACCGAGGATATTTCCCCAGAAAATATATATATATTTTCTGGAAGGGCCTCTCTGTGTCCACTTTCTCGCCAATTCCCACTTGCATGCGATGATTCGGTGCCTTTGTCTCCTTGCAGACTTCGCATCCTCGCACAAAGTCCCGAACTTGCACGGCCATGCCCGGCCAATAGTATTGACGGCGGAGAACCTCCAGAGTCTTCGCTTGTCCTCCGTGCGCTGCTGTCGGGTCTTCATGAGCCCGTGCGATCAACGCCCCTGTCAAGGCTGATGGTATCCATAATTTCCACCCTGACCCTTCGATTTCGTCGCTGAGACATGGCTGCGCAATTCTTTTAAACAACAATCCATCCTCCGTCTTCAGGTCTGGCAGGCACCGCTTATTCAGCTCGGCCTTTCGTACCAATTCGTGGTACTCGTCCTCACCGAACGCCGTGGTCTCGAAACCCAGCAGATCGGTGGGAGTCATATGGACCTCATTCATGCTACGTGAGAGCATATCTGCTACCACGTTGTCGGTACCCTTGCGGTGCTCTATGACGAAATCATAGCCCTGTAACTGCACTGACCACCTGGCCAGCCTGCCCGAGAGGTCCTTCATGGTCATTAACCATTTAAGACTCGCGTGGTCGGTGATGCAGGTAAAGGGCATTCCCTCGACGTTCGGTCGGAATTTTTGGATCGCCATAATCGCTGCCAAGTACTCCTTCTCGGTGACGGTGTAATTCACCTGGTGTGCGTTGAGCTTCGCCGAAAAGAAGGCAATCGGCTGCTCTTGTCCCGCCTCATTGCGCTGGAAAAGCACTGCTCCGTCTCCCATGTGCGACGCATCGCACTGAATGTAAAATGGCCGCTTGAAGTCTGCGTGGACTAACACTGGAGCTGTGGTAAGTGCATCCTTTAAATCCTGCATTGCCCTTTCAGCTTCGGGGCTAAAAACAAACCTTTTGTTTGATTTTTTTAGGCATTCCGTCAGTGGAGCTGCGAGGGTCGCGAAGTTTCGGATGAAACGACGGTACCATCCGGCCGTTCCCAGGAATGCTCTCACTTCCTTCATGGTCTTAGGCTTGGGTATTCGCTTTATGGCCTCAACTCTGTCGGAATCCATCTGCAAGAGTCCTCCTCCTACCACGAAGCCCAGGTATTTGACACTTTTAAAGCAGAAGTTGGACTTTTTTAATCCCATTGTCAACCCTGCTTCCTTTAGGCACTGTGCTACATGGCTGAGATAACGCAGGTGCGTCGCGAAATCCGGTGCGAGGATCAAAAGATCGTCCAGGTATACGAAGACATTCGTCCTGATCTCTGTGGGTATGACCTTGTCCATAAGCCTGACCAGTCGCTGGGCTGCGTTGCAGAGACCGAACGGCATGACGCCGAACTGGTATAAGGGGCGTCCTGGCACCGTGAACGCAGTATACTCCCTCGACTTCTCGTCCAACTCTATCTGCCAGAAAGCAAACTTGAGGTCGACGCTAGAAATACAGACCGTCTGGTCCAGCCTGGAAAGGATTCCTTCGACGCTGGGTAGCGGGTAAGCGTCCTTTTTTGTTAGTGCATTTAACTTTCTTGCATCTAAACAGAATCGGTTCTTTCCAGGCTTTGACACTATCGTCGTCCGGTTACTCCACGGACTATTGCTCTCCTCCACAACTCCAAGCGCTAACATCTTATCGACCTCCTCCTCGGTGACTGCCTACGGACGGTCCTTAAAAGTTTTGGCTCCGTCTATCAACTCAATGGAGTGACTGTCGACCTGAGTCCTGCCGAGACCATGTTGTTCAAAAGTAAGGAACTGCCTTTGCACGCTTGCGAGCTGCTGTTGCTGTTCCGGAGACAGTTCCCACTTCTCGGGGTCTGACTTGTGCTCGTCAGCTGCGTCCTCCGTGTAGTGCTCCATATCCTGGACTTGGAGCTGTGCGGCGTCTTTCTTCTGGCCTTCTGCTGCCTCTCGTCCGATAATTTCGGGTGCTAGTTCAAAGAGTCGCCAGAAGTCGACTCCCAGGTAAGCTTTTTTCTCCAAATATGGGCATATGTAAAAATTGACCTTTCAAAATTTTCCTAAATATTCTACAGTCAACTCCGCTCGGCCGATTATGGACCAATCCTCTCCTGCGGCGGTGCGTACTTTGGAGAAGTATCTGGTCATCGGCACGTCGATGCTGTTCAGCAACTCCCTGGAACCACGACCCAGTAGGCTGACAGATGCTCCTGTGTCGAGCAATCCCAGGACCCGCTCGCCACCTATCTTTAATTCAGCGAACGGTCTTGGATCGTTCGCCTGACTACGTACGACTGCTGCCGCAACTTCCCCGCGCCTCGTCCGTCGTTGCCGGAAGCGCCGTCTCGCCCTTTGTATCTTGCGAGATACAAGCCGCATGCCTGCCAGTTGATGTTCGCTGAATATTCGGCTTCTGGCTTCCAGGTACCTTCGCATCCGTTCCTCTAGTGGTATAGTCGTCCTTATCCTACTTGTATTCTTATTAACTACTACCTTCCTTTCAGGCTCCTTAAGAATAAATGCAGGGCTTTCTCCAACGGGCGTGTGTCTCCCGTTTTGGCCACACCCGGGCCGATATCGGCCGCTCCAGCTATCCATCGGTATTTACACAAAAGACGCATCACTGAAAACAAAAGGTAAACGAACCAAAACGCACATTTTAAAACATTTTGATTTGTTTACAGGCACAACTACTTTACGAGGGACGACCAAACACCAACAATAGCCATTGGTGACAGCCAAGTCACCGCGCACCCTCCCAGCCATGTGATGCTCCTGCTCAGGAGTTTCGGAGCATCACCCAAGTCGGCGAGCCCGTTCCTGGCCAACTAAGGCTGCTCCATCTCCCCCTAGGAAAAGTGCTTAGCAATTCATTTCACACGGTAAATTTATTACTATACTTCAGACCCTACCATCCTATCCACGTGGACCTAACATTCGGACAAACTACTAACGAATAACTTAAGACTAATAACAATGATTTTTTTTTGAAATACTTATAACTAATGAGACGTTTTTTTTTTCTTTCTTTAACGGCCGTTGCTGCTGCACTGCTCGTCCGGCACAATCGTGGACGGGAGCTGCACGTCGTGGGGGACAATATGTGCTCTGGCGGATCCCCGCAAGGAACGGACTCACCAGGTGGGCGTTCGTTGTAAAAAGTCCAGGGTATCGCTGCTGTTTATTTTTCTGCAGATCTTATCTGCGCCGACCGCTCGCTCAAATGCGACTGACGATTCGGCCGCCCTTGAAGGAGACGTTGGCGGTCATATGCCTGGGCATTCGGGCATCTACCGACGGGTCAAACGGCGCTTGGGTCAGTGACCGATTTGGCTGTTAACAGGCCCAAGGTCTCGCAAAGGCTCGCACTGCTTGCTCCGTTGGCAGATGTTGTTCATACCAGGGCAGCTGTGTTCATCGATGTATGTTTATCGGAACCGAAACGAACAGAATGCAACAATTTTGAAATATAATGTTCCCCAGAATCACAGAATACGCATGTTGCCTTTGTGTTCGATGTTGAGGACGAAGACAACGTAATAAGAGAATTTTGTGATGATATTCCCACCTGGTTGCTGGGTGTTAGTGTTACCATAGCATTTTCGACATTTTCCATAGCTCTGCATCTTTTTTCCAAAAACGAGGCCATTGTTTTCCATGCTGGAAGTTCGTTGGGTCCAATTGACTCCTCCCATCGCTCACGCGTGCGTTGATCAAGTTTCTGAGCGACGACATAAATCAAAATCCCATTCAAGATTTGAACCGGATCTGCTAACTAGTTGATGGCTCTTAAATGTGAGTCATTTTGTCACTGAGTGTCCGCAAGCCAATAGCCGAGCTCTTCTCCACACCATTAAGCCCAAAAATTGCCTTTACATGTGCCTGGAAATGAAAAAACTTATTATCGAATCGATTACGAAGCAGATTAAGAGCAGTAGTATAGTTGTCTTCAGTCGGCTCAATTGAGCGTAGGGTCTCCAATGCGACGCCTTCTAAGCAAGATAAGAGATGTTGGAATTTTTCAACCTTACTCATTTCCCAGTCGTCTTCGATAACGGTGGTGAAGATGGCGAAGAAGTGTGGCCAATCCATGTACCAGCCACTGAATTTGGCCAGTTGCAGCTGCGGAAGCCTTGATTGCTTGGCGTGTCGCTTGCAAAATTACGCACTGCAGTAGAATTTAGAACGGGGGATTTGCGCTGCAACGACATGAGTTCCCGAGACAGTACAGACTTAACCTCAATGTACACATCGTTGAAGTCAGCCCGCGTGTTTAACTCCAAAAGATCCATTTTTTCTAAGGCGACTTGCGCATCATTGAATTCCGTTTTCATTACTTGGAGATACTTTAATCGAACTGAAAGGTTTGACTCGTCCATTCCACTGATTTTCTCAGCAGTTAGATTGGCATTCCAAGCATCCAATTGACGTTTCACAGAATCTGCTTTCGCCTTGTAAAAATCTTTCTGATTGCCCGTGTCAATCATTGCAATGCCGCCTAGATGGGACTGCTTGTTGAAAAAGGGAAAACCCTGTTTATACGTGCCGTTATGTGCAAAGAATTAAACATAAGCGAACGAATGTATGTTTACTGATTTGCAACAAATTGCAACAAATCAAACGACCACAAAAATTGCAACAAACGACCGAAAAACTAAAAAAATCACGTCGGGGTTTAGAGGAAAACCGAAATGTCCACCTTTGCACTAATTGCCGAAAAAAAAAGATCTTGCTTGTTCAATTGTTGATTTTAGTTTTATTGTTCACTTGTCGCACCTTTAATGGTCGAATAGAAAAAGGGTATTGAATCAATGCTAGTGCTACTAGCTAAGAATATATAATGATCAATGCTAGTGCAATTAGTTTTTGTACGCATTTACAGAGTCATAACAGAGTTGTAATTAAAACAAACAATGGCGTGAAGTATTTACATTTAAGTATGAAATGAGTATAAAGTTCGGGTTCTGCTCCCTACAGAGATTTTAAGCGACTTGTAAACTGAATGGAGATGTGTGTTCGCTTAGCGTGTCAAGACGGAAGAGAGAGATCTTTTCTTGGCGTTATGGCGGTGCACGCGCTTTTTCAGTCTTGCAAAATTCCATCTAGTGGGAACCAATTTTTGATTGCCAAAAAAAAGGTGTCACGATAGTTATCGAATAATAATCAACGCTATCAATAAAAGGGTGACCCTTCTTGTCGAGACTCTCACAGCATTGTTTAATTTTTTGTCCCTGCGACTAAAAATGAAAACAAAGAAAAATTGCGACACTTTTAACAGATATCTTTGGTATGGAATTTCTCTAACTCCTTGCCTCGTACTCGAGCTAATTTTGCATTAATATAATTTGCAGCACTAATCAAGACAAAATTTCTTTTAACGACTTTTTGACCTACATCAAAAGATCGTTCTCTCGATCGCAAATTGTATGTTTTCTCGTTGGTTTGATGGGCCTGCTGCAAGATTTCGCAATAACTTGTAGTCTTTGCCGTGTGAAATCATGTTCTGTCCGATTACTGCCAAATAGGGAGACATACCGATTGATTGGTGAATACAATTTCTTAGAGAACTGTTAATATTGCTCAGATATTTATCCCACTCACGTTGGTCTGAACGTATAAAGGTTCATAATGCTGCATTGATTAGACGGTTAACACGCTCTGTGGCATTAGATTGAGGAGCATATGCACCTGTAAACGTGTGATGGATACCATATTTATATCCGAGAATTCCCGGATTTTAAATTGAGTTTCGTTATCAGATACAACTACCACAGGTACACCAAAAAATGAGAATATTTCATCCTTAATGAAGGAAATAATTATTCTCGAATTAAATTACTTGACAGGTTTAAGAAAGGTGAATTTGGAAAAATGGTCCAGAATAATAAAAATCCCTATATTTCCAGATTTTGAGCGACGGAAAGGCCCTATGAAATCCATATATAATTAAGTATTTAGGTGTTCATCAAAACAAAAAAAGAATTATATTTTTTATTTTATAATTTTTATTTGATGGATTCGTTACTTATTACACCAGAGTTACTCATAAACTAACTGACAGAATTATTTTTATGGACCAGCAAACCTTAAAGTTCTACAGAGCTTTACATCTTTGTTTATCAGTGACTTAAGCTTCTTATCGTTTGGTGTCTTGAGAGAACTTTTATGATGAGGCTTTTGAAGAGTGAAGCTTTCCAAAAGATCGGTTTAAGTTTTCGTATGGAGAATGAACAGAGGCTTTTGAAGAGTGAAGATTTTCAAAAGATTGGTTTAAGTTATGAAGAATGAAGTTTAAATAATTCATATGGAGAATGAATATGTCACTCCCCCACCTTTTAGATTTTAGCTTGTCCTCAAGCCTTTACTTCTGGTTATAATTGTGGAATTGCATTTTCAGTTTTTACTATTTCAGTATTATTTTCTTTAACTGTTTCAATATTTTTATCAACTGATTTGTTTGCTTTAGGTCTTAGATATGATATTACAATATTATGAGGTGCTGTTTTACATTTAATGTATAGGTAAAATATAGATATTATAGCTAATACAAACATGAGGATTATTAATATATTTTTATAGATTGTATAATTCTTATTGTTTAGCATAATCATTTCTTTTATTTCAATATGTGACATAGGTTCAACTTTTGTGACATTATGCTCGGTGAATATTAGATTTGTATATTGATGCATATTATTTGATATTGAAAATTCTTTTAACTCTGCTGTACAATTAAATATTTTTATAATTTTGTTATTTTCAATATAAATTTCTTGATTGTTACAATTTTGGTTAAGTTTTTCTCTGGTCATGTTCCATGTAATTAGTATTGTATGTTTGGCTTAATGTGTTGGATGAAAAATGGCTTACGGTATTTTTGGAAAGTACACGTTGGTGTTTCGTGTTTGATTATACTAGCAATACAATGGTCTTTAATAATATTTTTTGTTTGTGTATTTATAACATTATTATTGTGTAGATAGAATTTGCCTTCTAAATTTTCGTTAATAGTTTGTCCATTATTGTCTGGGTAAGGGGTGATAAGGAAAGTAGGCTGTTCAACTGTGTTTGTGGGGATATGAGACATTAGGAAAATTTCGTTAGTACCTGTATTATTCCAGGCAGAAGTTTTTATGTCCATTAAATTTTTGTAGTTAACGTTACCAAGGTTGTCGTGCTTAAGAAGTTTTGGATTGAATATTCCTAATCGAGTTAATTGTGAACCCATTTCGATGTCTTCAATGTACTCAGTAAAGTGTTCGATATTAAATATTAAAAGGGATATTTTTTGTTCTTTTTTTATAGATTCTGAGTGGGTGTTTATCATTTGAATACCGTTATTAAGGTTATCAATAACGTGATTTAGACTGCTAATCTGAACAGTGCTTTGGGATAGGGATGAAATTTGGTGTTCAAAATTTTGTCTGTCGTCTTCGTCTAGTGTACCGAAAAGGTATTTGTAAGTAGAGCCTACAAAGTTGAACAGTCCTCGTTTATTGCGTTTTGTTATACGTATTCCGTTCATTTCCCTTTTCATTTTTTCAATTAGGTAATTTATTTGTGTTGTTATTAAATTTCTGGCTTTCTTTAATAAGAGTGCTAAATGTTTCTTCAATTTGTGTTATGTTAACTGTAAGACAGTGGTGCATGTAAGTAATAGGGAGTTGTATCGTTCCTGATTCAAATAGAATGAATCCCTGATTGTTTTCAATAGGGTTTACTTCGATTGTTCCTGCTGTAGTTTGTGTCATCATAAGAGTCATTATAATAATTATGAGTCCGATGATTGGGTGTCGGTCGGCTGTAAATATTTGCTGTTATTAACATTTTTTTTCTTTTTAAATTTACTTTTATAGTGTGTAACATTTTGGCCTCGATTATTTTCGTTGTAATGTTTTTCGTCTAGTTGTTCAATTCTGCCTGTTTTCCTAAAGGGGTTTTTGGATTTTGAGCGCGTTATAGGGGCTTGTCTATACTTTGTGTCAACTTCGTAAATTTGTCGGTTCTCATTAAGCTTGTTAATTTTGTTTTCTTTAATTTTCTGAGAGTCATAGGTAGGTGTGCCTGCGTAGAGTAGTATGTAAGCTGGTATTTGTCCGGTTGTATTGTGTTTGGTTTTATGGTTGTATGTGTATAAAATTGTTTCTATTCTTGTTTCCCTATTTTCTCTATTATTTTCAGTGTTGATTCGTCCTGATCTCTGTGGGTATGACCTTGTCCATAAGCCTGACCAGTCGCTGGGCTGCGTTGCAGAGACCGAACGGCATGACGCCGAACTGGTATAAGGGGCGTCCTGGCACCGTGAACGCAGTATACTCCCTCGACTTCTCGTCCAACTCTATCTGCCAGAAAGCAAACTTGAGGTCGACGCTAGAAATACAGACCGTCTGGTCCAGCCTGGAAAGGATTCCTTCGACGCTGGGTAGCGGGTAAGCGTCCTTTTTTGTTAGTGCATTTAACTTTCTTGCATCTAAACAGAATCGGTTCTTTCCAGGCTTTGACACTATCGTCGTCCGGTTACTCCACGGACTATTGCTCTCCTCCACAACTCCAAGCGCTAACATCTTATCGACCTCCTCCTCGGTGACTGCCTACGGACGGTCCTTAAAAGTTTTGGCTCCGTCTATCAACTCAATGGAGTGACTGTCGACCTGAGTCCTGCCGAGACCATGTTGTTCAAAAGTAAGGAACTGCCTTTGCACGCTTGCGAGCTGCTGTTGCTGTTCCGGAGACAGTTCCCACTTCTCGGGGTCTGACTTGTGCTCGTCAGCTGCGTCCTCCGTGTAGTGCTCCATATCCTGGACTTGGAGCTGTGCGGCGTCTTTCTTCTGGCCTTCTGCTGCCTCTCGTCCGATAATTTCGGGTGCTAGTTCAAAGAGTCGCCAGAAGTCGACTCCCAGGTAAGCTTTTTCTCCAAATATGGGCATATGTAAAAATTGACCTTTCAAAATTTTCCTAAATATTCTACAGTCAACTCCGCTCGGCCGATTATGGACCAATCCTCTCCTGCGGCGGTGCGTACTTTGGAGAAGTATCTGGTCATCGGCACGTCGATGCTGTTCAGCAACTCCCTGGAACCACGACCCAGTAGGCTGACAGATGCTCCTGTGTCGAGCAATCCCAGGACCCGCTCGCCACCTATCTTTAATTCAGCGAACGGTCTTGGATCGTTCGCCTGACTACGTACGACTGCTGCCGCAACTTCCCCGCGCCTCGTCCGTCGTTGCCGGAAGCGCCGTCTCGCCCTTTGTATCTTGCGAGATACAAGCCGCATGCCTGCCAGTTGATGTTCGCTGAATATTCGGCTTCTGGCTTCCAGGTACCTTCGCATCCGTTCCTCTAGTGGTATAGTCGTCCTTATCCTACTTGTATTCTTATTAACTACTACCTTCCTTTCAGGCTCCTTAAGAATAAATGCAGGGCTTTCTCCAACGGGCGTGTGTCTCCCGTTTTGGCCACACCCGGGCCGATATCGGCCGCTCCAGCTATCCATCGGTATTTACACAAAAGACGCATCACTGAAAACAAAAGGTAAACGAACCAAAACGCACATTTTAAAACATTTTGATTTGTTTACAGGCACAACTACTTTACGAGGGACGACCAAACACCAACAATAGCCATTGGTGACAGCCAAGTCACCGCGCACCCTCCCAGCCATGTGATGCTCCTGCTCAGGAGTTTCGGAGCATCACCCAAGTCGGCGAGCCCGTTCCTGGCCAACTAAGGCTGCTCCATCTCCCCTAGGAAAAGTGCTTAGCAATTCATTTCACACGGTAAATTTATTACTATACTTCAGACCCTACCATCCTATCCACGTGGACCTAACATTCGGACAAACTACTAACGAATAACTTAAGACTAATAACAATGATTTTTTTTTGAAATACTTATAACTAATGAGACGTTTTTTTCTTTCTTTAACGGCCGTTGCTGCTGCACTGCTCGTCCGGCACAATCGTGGACGGGAGCTGCACGTCGTGGGGGACAATATGTGCTCTGGCGGATCCCCGCAAGGAACGGACTCACCAGGTGGGCGTTCGTTGTAAAAAGTCCAGGGTATCGCTGCTGTTTATTTTTCTGCAGATCTTATCTGCGCCGACCGCTCGCTCAAATGCGACTGACGATTCGGCCGCCCTTGAAGGAGACGTTGGCGGTCATATGCCTGGGCATTCGGGCATCTACCGACGGGTCAAACGGCGCTTGGGTCAGTGACCGATTTGGCTGTTAACAGGCCCAAGGTCTCGCAAAGGCTCGCACTGCTTGCTCCGTTGGCAGATGTTGTTCATACCAGGGCAGCTGTGTTCATCGATGTATGTTTATCGGAACCGAAACGAACAGAATGCAACAATTTTGAAATATAATGTTCCCCAGAATCACAGAATACGCATGTTGCCTTTGTGTTCGATGTTGAGGACGAAGACAACGTAATAAGAGAATTTTGTGATGATATTCCCACCTGGTTGCTGGGTGTTAGTGTTACCATAGCATTTTCGACATTTTCCATAGCTCTGCATCTTTTTTCCAAAAACGAGGCCATTGTTTTCCATGCTGGAAGTTCGTTGGGTCCAATTGACTCCTCCCATCGCTCACGCGTGCGTTGATCAAGTTTCTGAGCGACGACATAAATCAAAATCCCATTCAAGATTTGAACCGGATCTGCTAACTAGTTGATGGCTCTTAAATGTGAGTCATTTTGTCACTGAGTGTCCGCAAGCCAATAGCCGAGCTCTTCTCCACACCATTAAGCCCAAAAATTGCCTTTACATGTGCCTGGAAATGAAAAAACTTATTATCGAATCGATTACGAAGCAGATTAAGAGCAGTAGTATAGTTGTCTTCAGTCGGCTCAATTGAGCGTAGGGTCTCCAATGCGACGCCTTCTAAGCAAGATAAGAGATGTTGGAATTTTTCAACCTTACTCATTTCCCAGTCGTCTTCGATAACGGTGGTGAAGATGGCGAAGAAGTGTGGCCAATCCATGTACCAGCCACTGAATTTGGCCAGTTGCAGCTGCGGAAGCCTTGATTGCTTGGCGTGTCGCTTGCAAAATTACGCACTGCAGTAGAATTTAGAACGGGGGATTTGCGCTGCAACGACATGAGTTCCCGAGACAGTACAGACTTAACCTCAATGTACACATCGTTGAAGTCAGCCCGCGTGTTTAACTCCAAAAGATCCATTTTTTCTAAGGCGACTTGCGCATCATTGAATTCCGTTTTCATTACTTGGAGATACTTTAATCGAACTGAAAGGTTTGACTCGTCCATTCCACTGATTTTCTCAGCAGTTAGATTGGCATTCCAAGCATCCAATTGACGTTTCACAGAATCTGCTTTCGCCTTGTAAAATCTTTCTGATTGCCCGTGTCAATCATTGCAATGCCGCCTAGATGGGACTGCTTGTTGAAAAAGGGAAAACCCTGTTTATACGTGCCGTTATGTGCAAAGAATTAAACATAAGCGAACGAATGTATGTTTACTGATTTGCAACAAATTGCAACAAATCAAACGACCACAAAAATTGCAACAAACGACCGAAAAACTAAAAAAATCACGTCGGGGTTTAGAGGAAAACCGAAATGTCCACCTTTGCACTAATTGCCGAAAAAAAAAGATCTTGCTTGTTCAATTGTTGATTTTAGTTTTATTGTTCACTTGTCGCACCTTTAATGGTCGAATAGAAAAAGGGTATTGAATCAATGCTAGTGCTACTAGCTAAGAATATATAATGATCAATGCTAGTGCAATTAGTTTTTGTACGCATTTACAGAGTCATAACAGAGTTGTAATTAAAACAAACAATGGCGTGAAGTATTTACATTTAAGTATGAAATGAGTATAAAGTTCGGGTTCTGCTCCCTACAGAGATTTTAAGCGACTTGTAAACTGAATGGAGATGTGTGTTCGCTTAGCGTGTCAAGACGGAAGAGAGAGATCTTTTCTTGGCGTTATGGCGGTGCGCGCTTTTTCAGTCTTGCAAAATTCCATCTAGTGGGAACCAATTTTTGATTGCCAAAAAAAAGGTGTCACGATAGTTATCGAATAATAATCAACGCTATCAATAAAAGGGTGACCCTTCTTGTCGAGACTCTCACAGCATTGTTTAATTTTTTGTCCCTGCGACTAAAAATGAAAACAAAGAAAAATTGCGACACTTTTAACAGATATCTTTGGTATGGAATTTCTCTAACTCCTTGCCTCGTACTCGAGCTAATTTTGCATTAATATAATTTGCAGCACTAATCAAGACAAAATTTCTTTTAACGACTTTTTGACCTACATCAAAAGATCGTTCTCTCGATCGCAAATTGTATGTTTTCTCGTTGGTTTGATGGGCCTGCTGCAAGATTTCGCAATAACTTGTAGTCTTTGCCGTGTGAAATCATGTTCTGTCCGATTACTGCCAAATAGGGAGACATACCGATTGATTGGTGAATACAATTTCTTAGAGAACTGTTAATATTGCTCAGATATTTATCCCACTCACGTTGGTCTGAACGTATAAAGGTTCATAATGCTGCATTGATTAGACGGTTAACACGCTCTGTGGCATTAGATTGAGGAGCATATGCACCTGTAAACGTGTGATGGATACCATATTTATATCCGAGAATTCCCGGATTTTAAATTGAGTTTCGTTATCAGATACAACTACCACAGGTACACCAAAAAATGAGAATATTTCATCCTTAATGAAGGAAATAATTATTCTCGAATTAAATTACTTGACAGGTTTAAGAAAGGTGAATTTGGAAAAATGGTCCAGAATAATAAAAATCCCTATATTTCCAGATTTTGAGCGACGGAAAGGCCCTATGAAATCCATATATAATTAAGTATTTAGGTGTTCATCAAAACAAAAAAAAGAATTATATTTTTTATTTTATAATTTTTATTTGATGGATTCGTTACTTATTACACCAGAGTTACTCATAAACTAACTGACAGAATTATTTTTATGGACCAGCAAACCTTAAAGTTCTACAGAGCTTTACATCTTTGTTTATCAGTGACTTAAGCTTCTTATCGTTTGGTGTCTTGAGAGAACTTTTATGATGAGGCTTTTGAAGAGTGAAGCTTTCCAAAAGATCGGTTTAAGTTTTCGTATGGAGAATGAACAGAGGCTTTTGAAGAGTGAAGATTTTCAAAAGATTGGTTTAAGTTATGAAGAATGAAGTTTAAATAATTCATATGGAGAATGAATATGTCACTCCCCCACCTTTTAGATTTTAGCTTGTCCTCAAGCCTTTACTTCTGGTTATAATTGTGGAATTGCATTTTCAGTTTTTACTATTTCAGTATTATTTTCTTTAACTGTTTCAATATTTTTATCAACTGATTTGTTTGCTTTAGGTCTTAGATATGATATTACAATATTATGAGGTGCTGTTTTACATTTAATGTATAGGTAAAATATAGATATTATAGCTAATACAAACATGAGGATTATTAATATATTTTTATAGATTGTATAATTCTTATTGTTTAGCATAATCATTTCTTTTATTTCAATATGTGACATAGGTTCAACTTTTGTGACATTATGCTCGGTGAATATTAGATTTGTATATTGATGCATATTATTTGATATTGAAAATTCTTTTAACTCTGCTGTACAATTAAATATTTTTATAATTTTGTTATTTTCAATATAAATTTCTTGATTGTTACAATTTTGGTTAAGTTTTTCTCTGGTCATGTTCCATGTAATTAGTATTGTATGTTTGGCTTAATGTGTTGGATGAAAAATGGCTTACGGTATTTTTGGAAAGTACACGTTGGTGTTTCGTGTTTGATTATACTAGCAATACAATGGTCTTTAATAATATTTTTTGTTTGTGTATTTATAACATTATTATTGTGTAGATAGAATTTGCCTTCTAAATTTTCGTTAATAGTTTGTCCATTATTGTCTGGGTAAGGGGTGATAAGGAAAGTAGGCTGTTCAACTGTGTTTGTGGGGATATGAGACATTAGGAAAATTTCGTTAGTACCTGTATTATTCCAGGCAGAAGTTTTTATGTCCATTAAATTTTTGTAGTTAACGTTACCAAGGTTGTCGTGCTTAAGAAGTTTTGGATTGAATATTCCTAATCGAGTTAATTGTGAACCCATTTCGATGTCTTCAATGTACTCAGTAAAGTGTTCGATATTAAATATTAAAAGGGATATTTTTTGTTCTTTTTTTATAGATTCTGAGTGGGTGTTTATCATTTGAATACCGTTATTAAGGTTATCAATAACGTGATTTAGACTGCTAATCTGAACAGTGCTTTGGGATAGGGATGAAATTTGGTGTTCAAAATTTTGTCTGTCGTCTTCGTCTAGTGTACCGAAAAGGTATTTGTAAGTAGAGCCTACAAAGTTGAACAGTCCTCGTTTATTGCGTTTTGTTATACGTATTCCGTTCATTTCCCTTTTCATTTTTTCAATTAGGTAATTTATTTGTGTTGTTATTAAATTTCTGGCTTTCTTTAATAAGAGTGCTAAATGTTTCTTCAATTTGTGTTATGTTAACTGTAAGACAGTGGTGCATGTAAGTAATAGGGAGTTGTATCGTTCCTGATTCAAATAGAATGAATCCCTGATTGTTTTCAATAGGGTTTACTTCGATTGTTCCTGCTGTAGTTTGTGTCATCATAAGAGTCATTATAATAATTATGAGTCCGATGATTGGGTGTCGGTCGGCTGTAAATATTTGCTGTTATTAACATTTTTTTTCTTTTTAAATTTACTTTTATAGTGTGTAACATTTTGGCCTCGATTATTTTCGTTGTAATGTTTTTCGTCTAGTTGTTCAATTCTGCCTGTTTTCCTAAAGGGGTTTTGGATTTTGAGCGCGTTATAGGGGCTTGTCTATACTTTGTGTCAACTTCGTAAATTTGTCGGTTCTCATTAAGCTTGTTAATTTTGTTTTCTTTAATTTTCTGAGAGTCATAGGTAGGTGTGCCTGCGTAGAGTAGTATGTAAGCTGGTATTTGTCCGGTTGTATTGTGTTTGGTTTTATGGTTGTATGTGTATAAAATTGTTTCTATTCTTGTTTCCCTATTTTCTCTATTATTTTCAGTGTTGATTCGTCCTGATCTCTGTGGGTATGACCTTGTCCATAAGCCTGACCAGTCGCTGGGCTGCGTTGCAGAGACCGAACGGCATGACGCCGAACTGGTATAAGGGGCGTCCTGGCACCGTGAACGCAGTATACTCCCTCGACTTCTCGTCCAACTCTATCTGCCAGAAAGCAAACTTGAGGTCGACGCTAGAAATACAGACCGTCTGGTCCAGCCTGGAAAGGATTCCTTCGACGCTGGGTAGCGGGTAAGCGTCCTTTTTTGTTAGTGCATTTAACTTTCTTGCATCTAAACAGAATCGGTTCTTTCCAGGCTTTGACACTATCGTCGTCCGGTTACTCCACGGACTATTGCTCTCCTCCACAAATGCGCATCATTGAATTCCGTTTTCATTACTTGGAGATACTTTAATCGAACTGAAAGGTTTGACTCGTCCATTCCACTGATTTTCTCAGCAGTTAGATTGGCATTCCAAGCATCCAATTGACGTTTCACAGAATCTGCTTTCGCCTTGTAAAAATCTTTCTGATTGCCCGTGTCAATCATTGCAATGCCGCCTAGATGGGACTGCTTGTTGAAAAAGGGAAAACCCTGTTTATACGTGCCGTTATGTGCAAAGAATTAAACATAAGCGAACGAATGTATGTTTACTGATTTGCAACAAATTGCAACAAATCAAACGACCACAAAAATTGCAACAAACGACCGAAAAACTAAAAAAATCACGTCGGGGTTTAGAGGAAAACCGAAATGTCCACCTTTGCACTAATTGCCGAAAAAAAAGATCTTGCTTGTTCAATTGTTGATTTTAGTTTTATTGTTCACTTGTCGCACCTTTAATGGTCGAATAGAAAAAGGGTATTGAATCAATGCTAGTGCTACTAGCTAAGAATATATAATGATCAATGCTAGTGCAATTAGTTTTTGTACGCATTTACAGAGTCATAACAGAGTTGTAATTAAAACAAACAATGGCGTGAAGTATTTACATTTAAGTATGAAATGAGTATAAAGTTCGGGTTCTGCTCCCTACAGAGATTTTAAGCGACTTGTAAACTGAATGGAGATGTGTGTTCGCTTAGCGTGTCAAGACGGAAGAGAGAGATCTTTTCTTGGCGTTATGGCGGTGCACGCGCTTTTTCAGTCTTGCAAAATTCCATCTAGTGGGAACCAATTTTTGATTGCCAAAAAAAAGGTGTCACGATAGTTATCGAATAATAATCAACGCTATCAATAAAAGGGTGACCCTTTCTTGTCGAGACTCTCACAGCATTGTTTAATTTTTTGTCCCTGCGACTAAAAATGAAAACAAAGAAAAATTGCGACACTTTTAACAGATATCTTTGGTATGGAATTTCTCTAACTCCTTGCCTCGTACTCGAGCTAATTTTGCATTAATATAATTTGCAGCACTAATCAAGACAAAATTTCTTTTAACGACTTTTTGACCTACATCAAAAGATCGTTCTCTCGATCGCAAATTGTATGTTTTCTCGTTGGTTTGATGGGCCTGCTGCAAGATTTCGCAATAACTTGTAGTCTTTGCCGTGTGAAATCATGTTCTGTCCGATTACTGCCAAATAGGGAGACATACCGATTGATTGGTGAATACAATTTCTTAGAGAACTGTTAATATTGCTCAGATATTTATCCCACTCACGTTGGTCTGAACGTATAAAGGTTCATAATGCTGCATTGATTAGACGGTTAACACGCTCTGTGGCATTAGATTGAGGAGCATATGCACCTGTAAACGTGTGATGGATACCATATTTATATCCGAGAATTCCCGGATTTTAAATTGAGTTTCGTTATCAGATACAACTACCACAGGTACACCAAAAAATGAGAATATTTCATCCTTAATGAAGGAAATAATTATTCTCGAATTAAATTTCTTGACAGGTTTAAGAAAGGTGAATTTGGAAAAATGGTCCAGAATAATAAAAATCCCTATATTTCCAGATTTTGAGCGACGGAAAGGCCCTATGAAATCCATATATAATTAAGTATTTAGGTGTTCATCAAAACAAAAAAAAGAATTATATTTTTTATTTTATAATTTTTATTTGATGGATTCGTTACTTATTACACCAGAGTTACTCATAAACTAACTGACAGAATTATTTTTATGGACCAGCAAACCTTAAAGTTCTACAGAGCTTTACATCTTTGTTTATCAGTGACTTAAGCTTCTTATCGTTTGGTGTCTTGAGAGAACTTTTTATGATGAGGCTTTTGAAGAGTGAAGCTTTCCAAAAGATCGGTTTAAGTTTTCGTATGGAGAATGAACAGAGGCTTTTGAAGAGTGAAGATTTTCAAAAGATTGGTTTAAGTTATGAAGAATGAAGTTTAAATAATTCATATGGAGAATGAATATGTCACTCCCCCACCTTTTAGATTTTAGCTTGTCCTCAAGCCTTTACTTCTGGTTATAATTGTGGAATTGCATTTTCAGTTTTTACTATTTCAGTATTATTTTCTTTAACTGTTTCAATATTTTTATCAACTGATTTGTTTGCTTTAGGTCTTAGATATGATATTACAATATTATGAGGTGCTGTTTTACATTTAATGTATAGGTAAAATATAGATATTATAGCTAATACAAACATGAGGATTATTAATATATTTTTATAGATTGTATAATTCTTATTGTTTAGCATAATCATTTCTTTTATTTCAATATGTGACATAGGTTCAACTTTTGTGACATTATGCTCGGTGAATATTAGATTTGTATATTGATGCATATTATTTGATATTGAAAATTCTTTTAACTCTGCTGTACAATTAAATATTTTTATAATTTTGTTATTTTCAATATAAATTTCTTGATTGTTACAATTTTGGTTAAGTTTTTCTCTGGTCATGTTCCATGTAATTAGTATTGTATGTTTGGCTTAATGTGTTGGATGAAAAATGGCTTACGGTATTTTTGGAAAGTACACGTTGGTGTTTCGTGTTTGATTATACTAGCAATACAATGGTCTTTAATAATATTTTTTGTTTGTGTATTTATAACATTATTATTGTGTAGATAGAATTTGCCTTCTAAATTTTCGTTAATAGTTTGTCCATTATTGTCTGGGTAAGGGGTGATAAGGAAAGTAGGCTGTTCAACTGTGTTTGTGGGGATATGAGACATTAGGAAAATTTCGTTAGTACCTGTATTATTCCAGGCAGAAGTTTTTATGTCCATTAAATTTTTGTAGTTAACGTTACCAAGGTTGTCGTGCTTAAGAAGTTTTGGATTGAATATTCCTAATCGAGTTAATTGTGAACCCATTTCGATGTCTTCAATGTACTCAGTAAAGTGTTCGATATTAAATATTAAAAGGGATATTTTTTGTTCTTTTTTTATAGATTCTGAGTGGGTGTTTATCATTTGAATACCGTTATTAAGGTTATCAATAACGTGATTTAGACTGCTAATCTGAACAGTGCTTTGGGATAGGGATGAAATTTGGTGTTCAAAATTTTGTCTGTCGTCTTCGTCTAGTGTACCGAAAAGGTATTTGTAAGTAGAGCCTACAAAGTTGAACAGTCCTCGTTTATTGCGTTTTGTTATACGTATTCCGTTCATTTCCCTTTTCATTTTTTCAATTAGGTAATTTATTTGTGTTGTTATTAAATTTCTGGCTTTCTTTAATAAGAGTGCTAAATGTTTCTTCAATTTGTGTTATGTTAACTGTAAGACAGTGGTGCATGTAAGTAATAGGGAGTTGTATCGTTCCTGATTCAAATAGAATGAATCCCTGATTGTTTTCAATAGGGTTTACTTCGATTGTTCCTGCTGTAGTTTGTGTCATCATAAGAGTCATTATAATAATTATGAGTCCGATGATTGGGTGTCGGTCGGCTGTAAATATTTGCTGTTATTAACATTTTTTTTCTTTTTAAATTTACTTTTATAGTGTGTAACATTTTGGCCTCGATTATTTTCGTTGTAATGTTTTTCATCTAGTTGTTCAATTCTGCCTGTTTTCCTAAAGGGGTTTTTGGATTTTGAGCGCGTTATAGGGGCTTGTCTATACTTTGTGTCAACTTCGTAAATTTGTCGGTTCTCATTAAGCTTGTTAATTTTGTTTTCTTTAATTTTCTGAGAGTCATAGGTAGGTGTGCCTGCGTAGAGTAGTATGTAAGCTGGTATTTGTCCGGTTGTATTGTGTTTGGTTTTATGGTTGTATGTGTATAAAATTGTTTCTATTCTTGTTTCCCTATTTTCTCTATTATTTTCAGTGTTGATTCGTCCTGATCTCTGTGGGTATGACCTTGTCCATAAGCCTGACCAGTCGCTGGGCTGCGTTGCAGAGACCGAACGGCATGACGCCGAACTGGTATAAGGGGCGTCCTGGCACCGTGAACGCAGTATACTCCCTCGACTTCTCGTCCAACTCTATCTGCCAGAAAGCAAACTTGAGGTCGACGCTAGAAATACAGACCGTCTGGTCCAGCCTGGAAAGGATTCCTTCGACGCTGGGTAGCGGGTAAGCGTCCTTTTTTGTTAGTGCATTTAACTTTCTTGCATCTAAACAGAATCGGTTCTTTCCAGGCTTTGACACTATCGTCGTCCGGTTACTCCACGGACTATTGCTCTCCTCCACAACTCCAAGCGCTAACATCTTATCGACCTCCTCCTCGGTGACTGCCTACGGACGGTCCTTAAAAGTTTTGGCTCCGTCTATCAACTCAATGGAGTGACTGTCGACCTGAGTCCTGCCGAGACCATGTTGTTCAAAAGTAAGGAACTGCCTTTGCACGCTTGCGAGCTGCTGTTGCTGTTCCGGAGACAGTTCCCACTTCTCGGGGTCTGACTTGTGCTCGTCAGCTGCGTCCTCCGTGTAGTGCTCCATATCCTGGACTTGGAGCTGTGCGGCGTCTTTCTTCTGGCCTTCTGCTGCCTCTCGTCCGATAATTTCGGGTGCTAGTTCAAAGAGTCGCCAGAAGTCGACTCCCAGGTAAGCTTTTTGCTCCAAATATGGGCATATGTAAAAATTGACCTTTCAAAATTTTCCTAAATATTCTACAGTCAACTCCGCTCGGCCGATTATGGACCAATCCTCTCCTGCGGCGGTGCGTACTTTGGAGAAGTATCTGGTCATCGGCACGTCGATGCTGTTCAGCAACTCCCTGGAACCACGACCCAGTAGGCTGACAGATGCTCCTGTGTCGAGCAATCCCAGGACCCGCTCGCCACCTATCTTTAATTCAGCGAACGGTCTTGGATCGTTCGCCTGACTACGTACGACTGCTGCCGCAACTTCCCCGCGCCTCGTCCATCGTTGCCGGAAGCGCCGTCTCGCCCTTTGTATCTTGCGAGATACAAGCCGCATGCCTGCCAGTTGATGTTCGCTGAATATTCGGCTTCTGGCTTCCAGGTACCTTCGCATCCGTTCCTCTAGTGGTATAGTCGTCCTTATCCTACTTGTATTTTTATTAACTACTACCTTCCTTTCAGGCTCCTTAAGAATAAATGCAGGGCTTTCTCCAACGGGCGTGTGTCTCCCGTTTTGGCCACACCCGGGCGTCCGTTTCCCGCGCAGTTCGGACATTTCGGCGTCACCGTCCCTGGCTTGCCGCATCGGTAGCAAAACAGTTGTCGTAGCACCTTGTCGGCACAGACTTGACTGGCCTACAACTTTGCTCCTTTTTTTGAAATTGGGCGCCATTATGTTACGGACTGCTTGTTCTCGATAGGGCCGCTCCAGCTAGCTCAGCAGCACTTGGGGAGGGGTTTTTCCTCCAGCCCTGCAATCCGCACCAAAATATCGATATCCATCGGTATTTACACAAAAGACGCATCACTGAAAACAAAAGGTAAACGAACCAAAACGCACATTTTAAAACATTTTGATTTGTTTACAGGCACAACTACTTTACGAGGGACGACCAAACACCAACAATAGCCATTGGTGACAGCCAAGTCACCGCGCACCCTCCCAGCCATGTGATGCTCCTGCTCAGGAGTTTCGGAGCATCACCCAAGTCGGCGAGCCCGTTCCTGGCCAACTAAGGCTGCTCCATCTCCCCTAGGAAAAGTGCTTAGCAATTCATTTCACACGGTAAATTTATTACTATACTTCAGACCCTACCATCCTATCCACGTGGACCTAACATTCGGACAAACTACTAACGAATAACTTAAGACTAATAACAGTGATTTTTTTTGAAATACTTATAACTAATGAGACGTTTTTTTTTTTTTCTTTAACGGCCGTTGCTGCTGCACTGCTCGTCCGGCACAATCGTGGGGGACAATATGTGCTCTGGCGGATCCCCGCAAGGAACGGACTCACCAGGTGGGCGTTCGTTGTAAAAAGTCCAGGGTATCGCTGCTGTTTATTTTTCTGCAGATCTTATCTGCGCCGACCGCTCGCTCAAATGCGACTGACGATTCGGCCGCACTTGAAGGAGACGTTGGCGGTCATATGCCTGGACATTCGGGCATCTACCGACGGGTCAAACGGCGCTTGACAAAACGGGAACCTTGGGTCAGTGACCGATTTGGCTGTTAACAGGGCCAAGGTCTCGCAAAGGCTCGCACTGCTTGCTCCGTTGGCAGATGTTGTTCATACCAGGGCAGCTGTGTTCATCGATGTATGTTTATCGGAACCGAAACGAACAGAATGCAACAATTTTGAAATATAATGTTCCCCAGAATCAAAGAATACGCATGTTGCCTTTGTGTTCGATGTTGAGGACGAAGACAAGGTAATAAGAGAATTTTGTGATGATATTCCCACCTGGTTGCTGGGTGTTAGTGTTACCATAGCATTTTCGACATTTTCCAAAGCTCTGCATCTTTTTTCCAAAAACGAGGCCATTGTTTTCCATGCTGGAAGTTCGTTGGGTCCAATTGACTCCTCCCATCGCTCACGCGTGCGTTGATCAAGTTTCTGAGCGACGACATAAATCAAAATCCCATTCAAGATTTGAACCGGATCTGCTAACTAGTTGATGGCTCTTAAATGTGAGTTCATTTTGTCACTGAGTGTCCGCAAGCCAATAGCCGAGCTCTTCTCCACACCATTAAGCCCAAAAATTGCCTTTACATGTGCCTGGAAATGAAAAAAACTTATTATCGAATCGATTACGAAGCAGATTAAGAGCAGTAGTATAGTTGTCTTCAGTCGGCTCAATTGAGCGTAGGGTCTCCAATGCGACGCCTTCTAAGCAAGATAAGAGATGTTGGAATTTTTCAACCTTACTCATTTCCCAGTCGTCTTCGATAACGGTGGTGAAGATGGCGAAGAAGTGTGGCCAATCCATGTACCAGCCACTGAATTTGGCCAGTTGCAGCTGCGGAAGCCTTGATTGCTTGGCGTGTCGCTTGCAAAATTACGCACTGCAGTAGAATTTAGAACGGGGGATTTGCGCTGCAACGACATGAGTTCCCGAGACAGTACAGACTTAACCTCAATGTACACATCGTTGAAGTCAGCCCGCGTGTTTAACTCCAAAAGATCCATTTTTTCTAAGGCGACTTGCGCATCATTGAATTCCGTTTTCATTACTTGGAGATACTTTAATCGAACTGAAAGGTTTGACTCGTCCATTCCACTGATTTTCTCAGCAGTTAGATTGGCATTCCAAGCATCCAATTGACGTTTCACAGAATCTGCTTTCGCCTTGTAAAAATCTTTCTGATTGCCCGTGTCAATCATTGCAATGCCGCCTAGATGGGACTGCTTGTTGAAAAAGGGAACACCCTGTTTATACGTGCCGTTATGTGCAAAGAATTAAACATAAGCGAACGAATGTATGTTTACTGATTTGCACCAAATTGCAACAAATCAAACGACCACAAAAATTGCAACAAACGACCGAAAAACTAAAAAAATCACGTCGGGGTTTAGAGGAAAACCGAAATGTCCACCTTTGCACTAATTGCCGAAAAAAAAAGATCTTGCTTGTTCAATTGTTGATTTTAGTTTTATTGTTCACTTGTCGCACCTTTAATGGTCGAATAGAAAAAGGGTATTGAATCAGTGCTAGTGCTACTAGCTAAGAATATATAATGATCAATGCTAGTGCAATTAGTTTTTGTACGCATTTACAGAGTCATAACAGAGTTGTAATTAAAACAAACAATGGCGTGAAGTATTTACATTTAAGTATGAAATGAGTATAAAGTTCGGGTTCTGCTCCCTACAGAGATTTTAAGCGACTTGTAAACTGAATGGAGATGTGTGTTCGCTTAGCGTGTCAAGACGGAAGAGAGAGATCTTTTCTTGGCGTTATGGCGGTGCGCGCTTTTTCAGTCTTGCAAAATTCCATCTAGTGGGAACCAATTTTTGATTGCCAAAAAAAAGGAGTCACGATAGTTATCGAATAATAATCAACGCTATCAATAAAAGGGTGACCCTTCTTGTCGAGACTCTCACAGCATTGTTTAATTTTTTGTCCCTGCGACTAAAAATGAAAACAAAGAAAAATTGCGACACTTTTAACAGATATCTTTGGTATGGAATTTCTCTAACTCCTTGCCATTCAAATCTTCCAAAAGATACATCGCTTGTCCTAATTTTTTCTTTACACGAGCTTTCGTTCGTACTCGAGCTAATTTTGCATTAATATAATTTGCAGCACTAATCAAGACAAAATTTCTTTTAACGACTTTTTGACCTACATCAAAAGATCGTTCTCTCGATCGCAAATTGTATGTTTTCTCGTTGGTTTGATGGGCCTGCTGCAAGATTTCGCAATAACTTGTAGTCTTTGCCGTGTGAAATCATGTTCTGTCCGATTACTGCCAAATAGGGAGACATACCGATTGATTGGTGAATACAATTTCTTAGAGAACTGTTAATATTGCTCAGATATTTATCCCACTCACGTTGGTCTGAACGTATAAAGGTTCATAATGCTGCATTGATTAGACGGTTAACACGCTCTGTGACATTAGATTGAGGAGCATATGCACCTGTAAACGTGTGATGGATACCATATTTATATCCGAGAATTCCCGGATTTTAAATTGAGTTTCGTTATCAGATACAACTACCACAGGTACACCAAAAAATGAGAATATTTCATCCTTAATGAAGGAAATAATTATTCTCGAATTAAATTTCTTGACAGGTTTAAGAAAGGTGAATTTGGAAAAATGGTCCAGAATAATAAAAATCCCTATATTTCCAGATTTTGAGCGACGGAAAGGCCCTATGAAATCCATATATAATTAAGTATTTAGGTGTTCATCAAAATAAAAAAAAAAATTATATTTTTTATTTTATAATTTTTATTTGATGGATTCGTTACTTATTACACCAGAGTTACTCATAAACTAACTGACAGAATTATTTTTATGGACCAGCAAACCTTAAAGTTCTACAGAGCTTTACATCTTTGTTTATCAGTGACTTAAGCTTCTTATCGTTTGGTGTCTTGAGAGAACTTTTATGATGAGGCTTTTGAAGAGTGAAGCTTTCCAAAAGATCGGTTTAAGTTTTCGTATGGAGAATGAACAGAGGCTTTTGAAGAGTGAAGCTTTTCAAAAGATTGGTTTAAGTTATGAAGAATGAAGTTTAAATAATTCATATGGAGAATGAATATGTCACTCCCCCACCTTTTAGATTTTAGCTTGTCCTTAAGCCTTTACTTCTGGTTATAATTGTGGAATTGCATTTTCAGTTTTTACTATTTCAGTATTATTTTCTTTAACTGTTTCAATATTTTTATCAACTGATTTGTTTGCTTTAGGTCTTAGATATGATATTACAATATTATGAGGTGCTGTTTTACATTTAATGTATAGGTAAAATATAGATATTATAGCTAATACAAACATGAGGATTATTAATATATTTTTATAGATTGTATAATTCTTATTGTTTAGCATAATCATTTCTTTTATTTCAATATGTGACATAGGTTCAACTTTTGTGACATTATGCTCGGTGAATATTAGATTTGTATATTGATGCATATTATTTGATATTGAAAATTCTTTTAACTCTGCTGTACAATTAAATATTTTTATAATTTTGTTATTTTCAATATAAATTTCTTGATTGTTACAATTTTGGTTAAGTTTTTCTCTGGTCATGTTCCATGTAATTAGTATTGTATGTTTGGCTTAATGTGTTGAATGAAAAATGGCTTACGGTATTTTTGGAAAGTACACGTTGGTGTTTCGTGTTTGATTATACTAGCAATACAATGGTCTTTAATAATATTTTTTGTTTGTGTATTTATAACATTATTATTGTGTAGATAGAATTTGCCTTCTAAATTTTCGTTAATAGTTTGTCCATTATTGTCTGGGTAAGGGGTGATATGGAAAGTAGGCTGTTCAACTGTGTTTGTGGGGATATGAGACATTAGGAAAATTTCGTTAGTACCTGTATTATACCAGGCAGAAGTTTTTATGTCCATTAAATTTTTGTAGTTAACGTTACCAAGGTTGTCGTGCTTAAGAAGTTTTGGATTGAATATTCCTAATCGAGTTAATTGTGAACCCATTTCGATGTCTTCAATGTACTCAGTAAAGTGTTCGATATTAAATATTAAAAGGGATATTTTTTGTTCTTTTTTTATAGATTCTGAGTGGGTGTTTATCATTTGAATACCGTTATTAAGGTTATCAATAACGTGATTTAGACTGCTAATCTGAACAGTGCTTTGGGATAGGGATGAAATTTGGTGTTCAAAATTATGTCTGTCGTCTTCGTCTAGTGTACCGAAAAGCTATTTGTAAGTAGAGCCTACAAAGTTGAACAGTCCTTGTTTATTGCGTTTTGTTATACGTATTCCGTTCATTTCCCTTTTCATTTTTTCAATTAGGTAATTTATTTGTGTTGTTATTAAATTTCTGGCTTTCTTTAATAAGAGTGCTAAATGTTTCTTCAATTTGTGTTATGTTAACTGTAAGACAGTGGTGCATGTAAGTAATAGGGAGTTGTATCGTTCCTGATTCAAATAGAATGAATCCCTGATTGTTTTCAATAGGGTTTACTTCGATTGTTCCTGCTGTAGTTTGTCTCATCATAAGAGTCATTATAATAATTATGAGTCCGATTATTGGGTGTCGATCGGCTGTAAATATTTGCTGTTATTAACATTTTTTTTCTTTTTAAATTTACTTTTATAGTGTGTAACATTTTGGCCTCGATTATTTTCGTTGTAATGTTTTTCATCTAGTTGTTCAATTCTGCCTGTTTTCCTAAAGGGGTTTTTGGATTTCGAGCGCGTTATAGGGGCTTGTCTATACTTTGTGTCAACTTCGTAAATTTGTCGGTTCTCATTAAGCTTGTTAATTTTGTTTTCTTTAATTTTCTGAGAGTCATAGGTAGGTGTGCCTGCGTAGAGTAGTATGTAAGCTGGTATTTGTCCGGTTGTATTGTGTTTGGTTTTATGGTTGTATGTGTATAAAATTGTTTCTATTCTTGTTTCCCTATTTTCTCTATTATTTTCAGTGTTGATAATGCGAATCTTTTTATTTATTGTTTTGTGAAGACGTTCTACATCTGCTATTCCTGTTTTGCTTGTGGTGATATCTAATTGTATTTCTTCGTTATTTAGCCAAATCTTTAGAGAGTTGCTCATGAATGCTGAGTCTTTGTCTGCTTTAATTTTTTGTGGTTTTCCCATGTCGTTAAATATTCTAGTAAGGGCTCTTTTGGCTTCTAGCCAATCTCTACTATTTGTTTTTATAAGTGATGCGAATTTTGAATAAACGTCAATACAGGATAAATATTGCTCATTGTCAATAGCATAAAAGTCAATTACGTAAAGTTCTCTTGGGTTATTTGTCTCTGGGGTTATCTCAAAAGCAAGTTTTGTTGGTCTGTGTTCTGTTTTTGCGAGATTGCAGACTTCGCAATCATTAATGATATTTTGAATTAATTTATTATAGTCAGGAAAATAGTGAGTTTCTTTAAAGAGTCGTGTCATTTTTTCGATACCAGGGTGCAGTAATTTCAGGTGTTGAGAAATAATGAATTCCTTGAATTCAGCGTAAGAGTTAATGTCCTTTAGTTTAATTATACTTTTTAAGATTTTTACGTTACTATGTGGGTTAATAGTTTCATGGTATGCATTTTGAAGAACGGAAAAATCACTGTCATTGTCTATGTAAATTACGCTAGTATGGTTAAGAAAGTATTTTATTAAGAAGTCTTTTGCTATTGGGAGAGTCATTTCAGTATATTTTATGGTGATTTTAGTTTTAGTGAAATATTTTGATATGTCTACTTGGTCTATGGAATCTTTTATAAATTCTATTTGTCTAGTGAAATAGTTTATGGGTTTCTCAGTGATTTGAATATAAGTTTCGTTACTTTCTGATGCACTATGTATTGTTGCTGCTGTTGAAATATCTTCTTCTTCGCCTACCATATTTTCTTCAATTTGAACTCGAGATAAAGCATCTGCTACATGATTTAGTTTTCCTTCCAAATATTTTATTTTAAAATTGTATTCACTAAGTTTGATTCGCCAACGTTGTAATTTCATATTGGGTTCTTTTATATTATTTAGCCAGACAAGGGGTTTATGATCACTTAATATTTCAAAAGGGACTCCATATAAATATGGGCGGAAGTATTTGGTTGCCCAAACAATTGCCAATAATTCTTTTTCTATTGTACTGTAATTCTGTTCGTGGTCGTTTAATGTTCTGCTTGCGAAACTAATTGGTTTATTATCTTGTGATAACACGGCTCCAATGGCGAAATTGCTGGCGTCAGTAGTAACTTGAAATGTTTTTGTAAAGTCAGGGCAAATGAGGATGGGGTCGTTCATGATAAGGGTTTTTAACTTTTCGAAAGATTTAATATACGCTTCGTCTTTTGTATTTATTTTGGCTCCTTTTTTTTAAAAATAGGGTGAGAGGTTTTGCGATTTTGGAAAAATCTGGAATGAACTTGCGGTAATATCCGCATAAGCCTAAAAATGATTTAATTTCTTTAGAGGTTTTTGGAATAGGAAATATTTCAATCGCTTTTACTTTTTCTTTGTTGGGTCGTATACCATCTGGACTTATGGTATGATCTAGGAATGTTGTTTGTTTTTTTAAAAACTCGCATTTGTCTAACTGGAGCTTAAGATTTGCCTCTTTAAGTTTCTGAAAAACTTTCTTCAGTGAGTTCAGGTGTTCAGTAAGGGATGTTGAGTAGATGATAACATCATCTAAATATACGAGGCAATGTTTGTTAATGAGGTCTTTAAGAACGAAGTTCATGCAACGTTGGAATGTTGCTGGGGCATTTTTCAAACCAAATGGCATGCGAGTATACTCGTAGTGACCGTGTTTAGTTGAAAATGCAGTTTTTGGTATGGATTTAGGGTCCATTTCAATTTGGTGAAAACCCTTCGCTAAGTCGATTGTTGTGAAGTATTGACATTTTCCCAACTTGCCTAATATTTCATCCATGTTCGGGATTGGGAATTTATCGTTAATAGTTATTTCATTCAGGTTTCGATAGTCGACGACTAACCTGAATTTTGGTTTGCCAGATGCGTCTATCTTTTTGGGAACAATCCATAAGGGACTGCAATAGGGAGAGTCGCTTTCGCGTATAATGCCTTGTTGTAGCATTTCCTCAATTTGTTTGTTAACTTCTGCTTCATAAGCAAAAGGATATGAATAGGGTCTTTTATACCCTGGTTTTCGTGAACTGTTTTGATTTCATGGCGTATGATGCTTGTAAAAGTTAGGTTTTCCTTATCAGAATAATGGATGTCTTTGAATTCTTTTAGTAATTGTGTTAGTCTATGTTTTTCTTCATTGTTTAAATGGTCTAGTCGGTATGTGTAGTCTGAGTTTATATCATTGTCCAATGCATAGTTTATTTCGGCTGTATAGTGGTTTTCTTGTAAAATTGCTTCAAAATCTTTTGACGAATTTCCGTCAGAAAGTTCAAGTTCTTTATGAAGGAATGACCTTCCATTGATAATTGTTTCTTTTCTAAAATAATCTATACAACCGTTGTTTTCCATTAGTACTTTCCTTCCTAATAGAATGTCATAAAATGGTGAAAATGAATGAATGTAAAATTTCTGCGATTGCTGAAAAAGCCCATTGGCCGGAAGATTTACGAATTTATTTAGTTTTGAATAGCCTGTCATACTTCTGACAACTATTTGTTTATCATGAACTTGAAGATTGAAAAAGTTTGAATTCATCATGTTTATTGATGAACCAGTGTCGACTATGCATCGGTATCTATGATTATTAAACATGATCTCTATGTATTGGTGGGTTCCCAGGCTGGTATTGGAAAATTTTCGGCTTGTTGAATTTGCTGATTTGTATACGTCTCGTTTTGTGTGTTTTGTAATTGATCGTCGTGGAACTGTTCGTCGTTGTTATTATCTTGGTCAGCAATGTTATTGTAATCTAACACGTATTGATGGTGACTTTCATCTGTCTCCATACGTGCTTGCTGCCTTCTCTAAAACGCTTATTCGGCACTCTTGGTTGTTGGGGGGACTGATAATAGTTTCGGGTGTCGTTCTGTCGGTCGCGAATTAAGTCTGCTCTGAGTTCATTAAACAATGGTCTGTTCTGATCGAATTGTTGTTGTCTAGACGGAAAAGCTTGTTTATGAGGGGTTTGGTTGTTTACATTTGGGTTTTGGATCTGCGTGGGATTTATTAATGGGTTGAAGGGGGTCGCGAATTGTTGATTGATATGAGAGTTTTTGTTTTTATTTGTGTTGGTATTAGTGTTTAAATTTAGTGAGTTTGTATTAAGTTTTGGACAGTAATCTGATTTCTTAGAAATTGGGTCTTCGTAAAGACCTTCTTGTTGGGCAATTTGTCTTAACTTTTGGATAGTTGAAATGTCATGCCTCGCTAGGGTCATGAACAGCCTATCAGGGAGTGAGAGTTGAATAGTATTTTTTATTGTAGTTGCCATTGCTTGTGAATAAACTAATGTGTTATTTTGGTTGTTTTCTAAGGCTAACTTATTAATAATAATAGTTGACTTATTTTCTAATTCTTCACAAAATTGTCGTTAATTACCTTTGTAGGGCGTGCAATACAAACGTCGCAAAAGTTCCTCCAGGGGGGTTTGAGTTTTAAATTCGACGATCAGAGCTTCCTTTAGGGTTGACCATTCGTTGTGAAATCCGAGTTGGCAGACCTTCTCAGCATCTCCGATGACCTGTAGTTCGATGGCTCCATATATGATGGCTTTCTGAAGAGGGTCATTCGTCGGGTATAGGTTGAGCAGGTATTCAATTCGTCTGATAAACGAACTGAGGCTGTTTGGCTCTCCACAGAACTGCGGCACTTGACGTATTTGTCGTAGCAGTTGCGATAGATTATCATTTGATAATGCCATTTTTGATTAATTTTCTTTTTGAACGTTTTTTTGTTTTGTAGCGGTCACACTTGTTTTGTTTAAGCGGGCTACTGTTCTTGTTCACTTCACAATTTGTGGGGTTGGATTTATGTAGCGGTCACACTTGTTTTGTTTAAGCGGGCTACTGTTCCTGTTCACTTCACTGACTGTTGGATTTAACTTATGTAGCGGTCACACCTGTATTTGTTTAAGTGGGCTACTGTTTAAGTTTTATTTTTTTTTTTTTTTTTCACAATCACTTCTTGGCTTGAACACTGTTGGGTTTATACTTTCAACTAATGTCACTGAAGTTGCCGTCGCGATTCACGTGAGTTATTTTGCGGATGATAGTTAAAGGCTTGGATTAATTTTTGCCTCATCAATAACTAACATCCTACCGGCTGCGCCAATTAAGTATTTAGGTGTTCATCAAAATAAAAAAAAAATTATATTTTTTATTTTATAATTTTTATTTGATGGATTCGTTACTTATTACACCAGAGTTACTCATAAACTAACTGACAGAATTATTTTTATGGACCAGCAAACCTTAAAGTTCTACAGGGCTTTACATCTTTGTTTATCAGTGACTTAAGCTTCTTATCGTTTGGTGTCTTGAGAGAACTTTTATGATGAGGCTTTTGAAGAGTGAAGCTTTCCAAAAGATCGGTTTAAGTTTTCGTATGGAGAATGAACTGAGGCTTTTGAAGAGTGAAGCTTTTCAAAAGATTGGTTTAAGTTATGAAGAATGAAGTTTAAATAATTCATATGGAGAATGAATATGTCACTATATAGTCTTTGGATTATTCTCTCACTCTGAACTCGTTTTCCCATGGGCGGTCTAAGTAAAGCAGTTGGATGTTTAGTTGTCTTACATACGTGTACATCGCAATTTCGGATATAGTCGCGCACATCTACAACTATATTTGGCTAGTAAAGTTTGCGCCGCATACGCTCTAGGCATTTGAACATACCACAGTGCGATGACGACGGCTGGTCATGTGCTGATATAATTACGAGTTTTCGCAATGATTGTGGTACAAAAAGTTTACAACTGGTTTCCTGCCTGTCATTATCGCTATATAAGGTAGTACGATAATATGTAAACTTATCAACCACTCGGAAATCTGGTAACTCTGAGGAAGAAAATTTTTCTCGAAGCGTCACATATTCTTTATCCTGAATTGCTTCTGATTACAAATCAATTTCTGGAATCACATCAAAAGACAAGGCATCTGCGACGACATTTTCGCTACCTTTTCGATGTTCAATCTCAACATTGTATCCCTGCAATTTTAAAGCCCACCGCTAATCTTGACTGATTCATGAGTCTTGTCTTGTCGTAATTGGGGTGTATAAGCAGTTTCTACTCTTTGCCTTGCGCAGTTTTAATTGGGTTCCGGGTGTAGACTTACCACCATACTCTAGTAGACTCCTTCTAATTAACCTACCTTCTTTAACTAACCGTCGTATTATGTTAGGCGTTATGTTTATTGTAAAGCTAATAAAGTACAATATAGATTCCCCTACTCTGCTTACTCAACTTAATTTCTGTATTCCTTTTAGAGTTACTCGTAATTTTATGCCACTATCCTTGGCCTTTTGTAATACTAACTATAGCTTGCATGATCCCTTCCGAGTTCTCTGTGCTGACTACAACAGACTGTCTAGAGTTTTCAACTCCGAGTCCTCCCTTTACTCTGTTAAACTGTCTATCCTCAATTAATTAACACTACATGCTAACAACTAATATTAATCTACCGATCTGTTTGGGTTTTACTGGGTTTTCCCCAATCCTTTGCACAAATGTTGGATCGAGAATTCTTGTTTTGTTATCCCCAGCCTAAATTTAAAAATATATACTCTTAATTAATTTTAATTCTTGACTTATTGCAAAATTTTAATTTCAAATTCTAAATTATTTTCTTTTTTTTTTAAAAAAAAATCCTCAATTTTAATTTGATGTAATCTAATTTTAATTTTAAGTCGACTGTTTTATTTGACGTTAAATAAATAAATAAATAAGACAAGGGGCAGAACACAGTTATAGTTTAATTTCTTCGAACGATTTTTGAGCCTGCTCATTCCAAGTAATGGATTTGCCACGTAACAATTCTGTAAGCGTAAATATGACTGACGAATAATTAGAAATAAAACTTTGGTACCAACCGGTCATCCCAAGAAAACGCCGTAATTGCTTTTGCGTTTTAGGAATTCGCTAACCGCATTGATTTTATTTGGGCTTACGTGAAGCGTACCCTTTCCTACTATATAACCCAAATAATCGACCTTTTTGAGACAAAATTGGATTTTTGGAACGTATAACCCGGCTTCTCTTAGATGTGTTGCTACCTGCGAGAGATGCAACATATGCTCTTAAAAATTATTTGATAACACCAGCAGGTCGTCCATATAAACTAGAACGTGAGATTTAAGCTGATATGGGATAACCAAATCCAAGATGACGAAGGAGCTTCCACAATGACGTCTGATTTAATCAAGCGATCAATTTCGAGACACAGCAATTTTTCTTTGGCTGGCGACAAAGGGCTTTGCATCCGCAGTGTCAATGCTGTGCTCAATCAATTTAGTTAGACCAAGTCCTTCTTTGTCAAAGGACGGAAAAAAAGGATCACAGACTGCAATTTTCCCTTTTGTGATGCTGCCAACTTTAACAATGGTGAATCTTCAGATTGTTCATAAGTAATCTGATCAATTTTAATCGCAGAATTTATGGATATACCAAACTTATCCCAAAAATCCATGCCGCAGATTACGTTTTCTTTTATTGAAGGTACAACAAGTAACTCAAAATCAGATTTTATCGAATTATAAGTTAACGGAACAGTAATAGTACCAGCAACGGCTTGGGTTTGACCGTCTGCAGGTCGGACTGATGACTTTAATTTGTGAAAGACAGAATTATTTGATACTACGTTTAAATCAAAGGAACCACCTATAACGCTCTTATTTGCTCCACTGTCTAAGAGAGCTAAAACATTTTGTGAACTATAGCCGCAATCATATACTTGCGAAGCTGTCGTTTGCGCTTCCAAAATTCTCTAATCCGAGCTGATGAACGAGATTTTACAGAGAGTATTGAATTGACGTTAAACAATTCTGATCGCCGTTTTAAGTAATGTTCTTCACGCAAATGGTATGGTTTGGTCCGAATGGATGGTAGTAATTCTGGTAAGTTTAAGGTCATGTCTGGGAATTGGTTGGAATGGCTTATATCTGAAACTACAGACGGACATCCACTTTCGGAGCTGGGGGGATGCCGTGAGGCAGGTTTTCCGATGGTGGATTACATTTCAAACAGTTGGGCTTGTATGTATTTATTGCACCACAACCGTAGCAGAATAAGCGACGAGATTTGTAACACTCCTGGTATCTGTGCCCAAGTTCTTCGCAGTTCCAACATTTTAATTTTTCAGCCGACTTGGTGGCGCAAATTTCATCTGAAAACGCAGAAGCATCATCATCTGTGTAAACTGTCTCTTCTTGCACCAGTGTGTTTATAAACTTCTTAGGGACGTTTAAGCGAGAAGTGTTTTAAGCACGATTACCGCGGAAGAATTCTTCGTGACGATGGCATTCTTTACGCATTGAAGCTAAATCTGAAGTGTCGATATCCAAAAGCTCATGTTTTAATTCTTCATTGAGATTGTGACGAACCTCCGCAAAGATATCACTATCCGCCATTGGTTCTCGAAGAGAATCAGCAATAGCAAGAATTCATCAAAACTCTCATTGGGTCTTTGCCTTCGCCGGTCTTGATACCTCTCCTTCAAGCGTCTACAAACACAGGTCGAAGTCAACATTTCGACCGACCTATGTACTCTCCAATAGAATGATAATGCTGAGCCAGTAAAAAGTAAATTGGCAAACTGGATGAGTAATTAAAAATCCCCGTTTAGGGATGTTGAGGTTAAATTATTTACTCTTTAAATAAAGTCTTCAATTGGGATATCGTTTGGTATGCCGCCAAATTTTATACGCCAATTGGAAATCCCTTGTCAGGGAGCTCCACTAAAAGATTGCTTTGACAAGAAGATCTCACGCGTGAAGTGTTGGAATTCGGCAAAGGAACCCGTGCAATCAAATTGCATGAACCGTTTTCCCAATTCGGCTGTGTGTTAGATTGAGTATTTTCTGCGAGAGAAGCTCGATTTATTGACCTTATCGCTTCAGAGATTTGAGCTGATATCATGTCGTTGATACTCGCTTGGAACATATTCATAGAATTGGAAATAATTTCCTGCACATGATTTTCTGTCAAAACATTTGGTACCACAGGCGATTGTGCAACTTGTGGACTTTTCTCTGTTTGAGTATTCGAGCGACATGTGCCACCAGATCTAGTTGCCATTCTGGTTGGGTTAATGGCTGAACTAGTACTAGACTGCGTAAAAACAAGCGGCTCTTCGGTTGGAGTAGTTGCTAAATTTTCAGTGCTTCGAGTTAAAGGCATTTTAAAACATAAGCGGTACAACGATATTTAAGAAAAGGTATGATATATTTATAACAAACAATGAGGTAATCTTCGGATAATGAACACAACGGTAGCTTTTTTTTGTTTTAAAGGGTATTAGCCTCAACTAAATGCGACTATTGAAAATTACTTTTAAATACAAGTGGTTGGAGTCTAATCCCAACAAAGAGTAAAATGCCGAATTTATCCAGCAAACTATCTCAATTCAATGAGAATAGATAGTTTAAGTGAATTATCTGGTCTATTTTTTATTTATTTAGTTTAGTTTATAGTCGAACTATGATCAGTCGACTTTTAAAAGTAAAGAAACAATTAAAATTAGATTTAAATTATTTAAGTTGAAATTTTAAACTATAGGTAATTTTAAATTAAGGGTAAAACCTTAAATGTAAAGAAAAGAAAAAAAAATTATTTAAAAAATGTGCAAACGTGCAAACTGGGATAAAGAAAAGCCGATCCAACATTTGTTGCAGAGGATTGGGGAAAACCCAGAAAAATCCAATCAGATCAGGAGAGTTAGTCTTAGTAACCAAATGCAAATAAAATTATGAAAAGAGTGTTAAAGCATGCAATATGTTGAAAGTACTGCTATTAATAGAAAGAAGATAATTATGTATTTAACTAAATTCTAGATAAGTGGGCGAGTTGTAATTTTAAGCTAGATATCAAGTTGTTATTGTTAGCTACAATGAAATATAGTTTATTATAGTCCGAACATAATACCCTGAATGGCTCATGCAAGGCATAGTTCGAGCTACAATTGGGAAGTTTTAGAGGAAGGTAATTACGGGTGATTCTACCAGAGACAGAAAAGTGTAGTCTACTAAGTAAGTCGCTACTATCTATGTCACCTTGGATAAGGTTGTTAATAAATATAACACCAAGCATGGTTCTACGATTGGCTAGAGAAGGCAGATTAAGTAACAAAAGTCTACTAGGATAGGAAGGAAGTCTTGAATTTACATCCCAGTTAAGGCCTCGCAAGGCAAACATTAAGAAGTTTTTCTGTACGGATTCAATGCGGTCTCTATGAACTGTGTACTGAGGGTTCCAGACACCTGATCCGTACTCGAGAATTGGACGAACAAGCGAAGTGAAGAGAGTCTTAGTTAAGTAAGGATCGTCAAACTCCTTGGACCATCTCTTAATAAAGCCGAGTACACCCATAGCTTTATTAACCATTGATGATATATGTTCGGAAAACTTGAGTTTTCGGTCCAAACGGACACCTAGATCATCAACCAGGGAAATTCTTTCCAAGGTACAACCACAAGGAGAGTATGATACGTACTTTGGGCAGGCACGTGAGAATGTCATCAGCTTGCATTTTGAGCTGTTCAGATTAAGAAGATTTGCACGACACCAAGAAAAGAAACAATCTAGGTCAGATTGAAGGCGAGAATGACAGGAGTCGTCTCTAATTTGAAAACAGAGCTTGACATCATCCGCGTACATGAGAGTACGTGAGTTAAGTATGACCGTTGGGAGGTCATTGATGAAAAGTGTAAAAAGCAGGGGACCTAAGTGGCTTCCCTGAGGAACACCAGATGAGGCATGAACAGGATAGGAACGAGTATTTTTAAAGAGGACTCGTTGGGTTCTTCACCCAAATAGCTCACAATCCAACTAAAAAGTTTTGGGGAGAAAAATTTTTTCAAGAAGGGAATGGTTGACTGAGTCAAATGCCTTACTGAAATCAGTATAAATGACATCAGTTTGAAGATTTTCCTGAAATCCTTTTACCACAAAGGATGTCAGCTCAAGCAGATTTGTCGTGGTAGAACGACGCTTCACAAATCCGTGTTGAAAAGGGGATATAACGGATCTACTAAAATGCTGCAAGTGAGGAGTAATAACATTCTCGAAGAATTTCGGTATAGCCGACAATTTTACCTCTATAATTGCTTGCATCAGACTTGCTGCCCTTTTTATGTAAAGGGATGATAAAGGATTCCTTCCATATGGATGGACCCGAGGCAGTTACTATGGACAGCGAAAATAGTTTGAGCAATAGCTTACATAAGGAGTTGGCACAGTATCGAAGTACACAGGCGGGGATACCATCGGGACCTGGTGAGAAGACTGGTTTAACCAATCGAAGATCCCTAATAAGTGAACTTTCATTCAGTAAAGGTGTGAAGATGCCATTCGAGCTTGGTACGCTATATAGATAGGAGTGAATGTTTGGCGTAGAGGAAGAATAAGTTGTTTGAAAAAACTTGGCAAACATATCGGCAATGGCCTGATCTGTGTCCGCCTCAGCGTTATCGAACATAAGTTTAGAAGGAAAGCCCGCTGACCTACGCTTCATGTTAACAAAACTATAAAACTGTTTAGGATTCTGAAAGAACTGAAGACTACATCTTGTCAAATAGTTTTTATAACACTTCGCGTTAAGCACGGTAAAATTTGCCCGAGCAGTTATCCATACCAAAACTGCATTTACACCAAACACGGTCACTACGAGTATACTCGCATGCCATTTGGTTTGAAAAATGCCCCAGCAACATTCCAACGTTGCATGAACTTCGTTCTTAAAGACCTCATTAACAAACATTGCCTCGTATATTTAGATGATGTTATCATCTACTCAACATCCCTTACTGAACACCTGAACTCACTGAAGAAAGTTTTTCAGAAAACTTAAAGAGGCAAATCTTAAGCTCCAGTTAGACAAATGCGAGTTTTTAAAAAAACAAACAACATTCCTAGATCATACCATAAGTCCAGATGGTATACGACCCAACAAAGAAAAAGTAAAAGCGATTGAAATATTTCCTATTCCAAAAACCTCTAAAGAAATTAAATCATTTTTAGGCTTATGCGGATATTACCGCAAGTTCATTCCAGATTTTTCCAAAATCGCAAAACCTCTCACCCTATTTTTAAAAAATTTTTCCCGCTACCTAACTGCTCGGGCAAATTTTACCGTGCTTAACGCGAAGTGTTATAAAAACTATTTGACAAGATGTAGTCTTCAGTTCTTTCAGAATCCTAAACAGTTTTATAGTTTTGTTAACATGAAGCGTAGGTCAGCGGGCTTTCCTTCTAAACTTATGTTCGATAACGCTGAGGCGGACACAGATCAGGCCATTGCCGATATGTTTGCCAAGTTTTTTCAAACAACTTATTCTTCCTCTACGCCAAACATTCACTCCTATCTATATAGCGTACCAAGCTCGAATGGCATCTTCACACCTTTACTGAATGAAAGTTCACTTATTAGGGATCTTCGATTGGTTAAACCAGTCTTCTCACCAGGTCCCGATGGTATCCCCGCCCGTGTACTTCGATACTGTGCCAACTCCTTATGTAAGCTATTGCTCAAACTATTTTCGCTGTCCATAGTAACTGCCTCGGGTCCATCCATATGGAAGGAATCCTTTATCATCCCTTTACATAAAAAGGGCAGCAAGTCTGATGCAAGCAATTATAGAGGTAAATTGTCGGCTATACCGAAATTCTTCGAGAATGTTATTACTCCTCACTTGCAGCATTTTAGTAGATCCGTTATATCCCCTTTTCAACACGGATTTGTGAAGCGTCGTTCTACCACGACAAATCTGCTTGAGCTGACATCCTTTGTGGTAAAAGGATTTCAGGAAAATCTTCAAACTGATGTCATTTATACTGATTTCAGTAAGGCATTTGACTCAGTCAACCATTCCCTTCTTGAGAACCCAACGAGTCCTCTTTAAAAATACTCGTTCCTATCCTGTTCATGCCTCATCTGGTGTTCCTCAGGGAAGCCACTTAGGTCCCCTGCTTTTTACACTTTTCATCAATGACCTCCCAACGGTCATACTTAACTCACGTACTCTCATGTACGCGGATGATGTCAAGCTCTGTTTTCAAATTAGAGACGACTCCTGTCATTCTCGCCTTCAATCTGACCTAGATTGTTTCTTTTCTTGGTGTCGTGCAAATCTTCTTAATCTGAACAGCTCAAAATGCAAGCTGATGACATTCTCACGTGCCTGCCCAAAGTACGTATCATACTCTCCTTGTGGTTGTACCTTGGAAAGAATTTCCCTGGTTGATGATCTAGGTGTCCGTTTGGACCGAAAACTCAAGTTTTCCGAACATATATCATCAATGGTTAATAAAGCTATGGGTGTACTCGGCTTTATTAAGAGATGGTCCAAGGAGTTTGACGATCCTTACTTAACTAAGACTCTCTTCACTTCGCTTGTTCGTCCAATTCTCGAGTACGGATCAGGTGTCTGGAACCCTCAGTACACAGTTCATAGAGACCGCATTGAATCCGTACAGAAAAACTTCTTAATGTTTGCCTTGCGAGGCCTTAACTGGGATGTAAATTCAAGACTTCCTTCCTATCCTAGTAGACTTTTGTTACTTAATCTGCCTTCTCTAGCCAATCGTAGAACCATGCTTGGTGTTATATTTATTAACAACCTTATCCAAGGTGACATAGATAGTAGCGACTTACTTAGTAGACTACACTTTTCTGTCTCTGGTAGAATCACCCGTAATTACCTTCCTCTAAAACTTCCCAATTGTAGCTCGAACTATGCCTTGCATGAGCCATTCAGGGTATTATGTTCGGACTATAATAAACTATATTTCATTGTAGCTAACAATAACAACTTGATATCTAGCTTAAAATTACAACTCGCCCACTTATCTAGAATTTAGTTAAATACATAATTATCTTCTTTCTATTAATAGCAGTACTTTCAACATATTGCATGCTTTAACACTCTTTTCATAATTTTATTTGCATTTGGTTACTAAGACTAACTCTCCTGATCTGATTGGATTTTTCTGGGTTTTCCCCAATCTCTGCAACAAATGTTGGATCGGCTTTTCTTTATCCCAGTTTGCACGTTTGCACATTTTTTAAATAATTTTTTTTTCTTTTCTTTTACATTTAAGGTTTTACCCTTAATTTAAAATTACCTATAGTTAAAATTTCAACTTAAATAATCTAAATCTAATTTTAATTGTTTCTTTACTTTTAAAAGTCGACTGATCATAGTTCGACTATAAACTAAACTAAATAAATAAAAAAATAGACCAGATATTCACTTAAACTATCTATTCTCATTGAATCGAGATTATTTGCTCGATAAATTCGGCATCTTACTCTTTGTTGGGATTAGACTCCAACTACTTGTATTTAAAAGTAATTTTCAATAGTCAATTTAAATTAATACCCTTTAAAACAAAAAAAAAGCTACCGTTCTGTTCATTATCCGAAGATTACCTCATTGTTTGTTATGAATATATCGTACCTTTTCTTAAATATCGTTGTACCGCTTATGTTTTAAAATGCCTTTAACTCGAAGCACTGAAAATTTAGCAACTACTCCAACCGAAGAGCCGCTTGTTTTTACGCAGTCTAGTACTAGTTCAGCCATTAACCCAACCAGAATGGCAACTAGATCTGGTGGCACATGTCGCTCGAATACTCAAACAGAGAAAAGTCCACAAGTTGCACAATCGCCTGTGGTACCAAATGTTTTGACAGAAAATCATGTGCAGGAAATTATTTCCAATTCTATGGATATGTTCCAAGCGAGTATCAACGACATGATATCAGCTCAAATCTCTGAAGCGATAAGGTCAATAAATCGAGCTTCTACGCAGAAAATACTCAATCTAACACACAGCCGAATTGGGTAAACGGTTCATGCAATTTGATTGCACGGGTTCCTTTGCCGAATTCCAACACTTCACGCGTGAGATCTTCTTGTCAAAGCAATCTTTAGTGGAGCTCCCTGACAAGGGATTTCCAATTGGCGTATAAAATTTGGCGGCATACCAAACGATATCCCAATTGAAGACTTTATTTAAAGAGTAAATAATTTAACCTCAACATCCCTAAACGGGGATTTTTAATTACTCATCCAGTTTGCCAATTTACTTTTTACTGGCTCAGCATTATCATTCTATTGGAGAGTACATAGGTCGGTCGAAATGTTGACTTCGACCTGTGTTTGTAGACGCTTGAAGGAGAGGTATCAAGACCGGCGAAGGCAGACCCAATGAGAGTTTTGATGAATTCTTGCTATTGCTGATTCTCTTCGAGAACCAATGGCGGATAGTGATATCTTTGCGGAGGTTCGTCACAATCTCAATGAAGAATTAAAACATGAGCTTTTGGATATCGACACTTCAGATTTAGCTTCAATGCGTAAAGAATGCCATCGTCACGAAGAATTCTTCCGCGGTAATCGTGCTTAAAACACTTCTCGCTTAAACGTCCCTAAGAAGTTTATAAACACACTGGTGCAAGAAGAGACAGTTTACACAGATGATGATGCTTCTGCGTTTTCAGATGAAATTTGCGCCACCAAGTCGGCTGAAAATTAAAATGTTGGAACTGCGAAGAACTTGGGCACAGATACCAGGAGTGTTACAAATCTCGTCGCTTATTCTGCTACGGTTGTGGTGCAATAAATACATACAAGCCCAACTGTTTGAAATGTAATCCACCATCGGGAAAACCTGCCTCACGGCATCCCCCCAGCTCCGAAAGTGGATGTCCGTCTGTAGTTTCAGATATAAGCCATTCCAACCAATTCCCAGACATGACCTTAAACTTACCAGAATTACTACCATCCATTCGGACCAAACCATACCATTTGCGTGAAGAACATTACTTAAAACGGCGATCAGAATTGTTTAACGTCAATTCAATACTCTCTGTTAAATCTCGTTCATCAGCTCGGATTAGAGAATTTTGGAAGCGCAAACGACAGCTTCGCAAGTATATGATTGCGGCTATAGTTCACAAAATGTTTTAGCTCTCTTAGACAGTGGAGCAAATAAGAGCGTTATAGGTGGTTCCTTTGATTTAAACGTAGTATCAAATAATTCTGTCTTTCACAAATTAAAGTCATCAGTCCGTACTGCAGACGGTCAAACCCAAGCCGTTGCTGGTACTATTACTGTTCCGTTAACTTATAATTCGATAAAATCTGATTTTGAGTTACTTGTTGTACCTTCAATAAAAGAAAACGTAATCTGCGGCATGGATTTTTAGGATAAGTTTGGTATATCCATAAATTCTGCGATTAAACTTGATCAGATTACTTATGAACAATCTGAAGATTCACCATTGTTAAAGTTAGGCGCATCACAAAAGGGAAAAATTGCAGTCTGTGATCCTTTTTCCGTCCTTTGACAAAGAAGGACTTGGTCTAACTAAATTGATTGAGCACAGCATTGACACTGGGGATGCAAAGCCCTTGTCGCCAGCCAAAGAAAAATTGCTGTGTCTCGAAATTGATCGCTTGATTAAATCAGACGTCATTGTGGAAGCTCCTTCGTCATCTTGGATTTGGTTATCCCATATCAGCTTAAATCTCACGTTCTAGTTTATATGGACGACCTGCTGGTGTTATCAAATAATTTTTAAGAGCATATGTTGCATCTCTCGCGGGTAGCAACACATCTAAGAGAAGCCGGGTTATACGTTCCAAAAAATCCAATTTTGTCTCAAAAAGGTCGATTATTTGGGTTATATAGTAGGAAAGGTACGCTTCACGTAAGCCCAAATAAAATCAATGCGGTTAGCGAATTCCTAAAACGCAAAAGCAATTACGGCGTTTTCTTGGGATGACCGTTGGTACCAAAGTTTTATTTCTAATTATTCGTCAGTCATATTTACGCTTACAGAATTGTTACGTGGCAAATCCATTACTTGGAATGAGCAGGCTCAAAAAAATCGTTCGAAGAAATTAAACTATAACTGTGTTCTGCCCCTTGTCTTATTTATTTATTTATTTAACGTCAAATAAAACAGTCGACTTAAAATTAAAATTAGATTACATCAAATTAAAATTGAGGATTTTTTTAAAAAAAAAGAAAATAATTTAGAATTTGAAATTAAAATTTTGCAATAAGTCAAGAATTAAAATTAATTAAGAGTATATATTTTTAAATTTAGGTTGGGGATAACAAAACAAGAATTCTCGATCCAACATTTGTGCAAAGGATTGGGGAAAACCCAGTAAAACCCAAACAGATCGGTAGATTAATATTAGTTGTTAGCATGTAGTGTTAATTAATTGAGGATAGACAGTTTAACAGAGTAAAGGGAGGACTCGGAGTTGAAAACTCTAGACAGTCTGTTGTAGTCAGCAGAGAACTCGGAAGGGATCATGCAAGCTATAGTTAGTATTACAAAAGGCCAAGGATAGTGGCATAAAATTACGAGTAACTCTAAAAGGAATACAGAAATTAAGTTGAGTAAGCAGAGTAGGGGAATCTATATTGTACTTTATTAGCTTTACAATAAACATAACGCCTAACATAATACGACGGTTAGTTAAAGAAGGTAGGTTAATTAGAAGGAGTCTACTAGAGTATGGTGGTAAGTCTACACCCGGAACCCAATTAAAACTGCGCAAGGCAAAAGAGTAGAAACCGCTTATACACCCCAATTACGACAAGACAAGACTCATGAATCAGTCAAGATTAGTGGTGGCTTTAAAATTGCAGGGATACAATGCTGAGATTGAACATCGAAAAGGTAGCGAAAAATGTCGTCGCAGATGCCTTGTCTTTTGATGTGATTCCAGAAATTGATTTGTAATCAGAAGCAATTCAGGATAAAGAATATGTGACGCTTCGAGAAAATTTTCTTCCTCAGAGTTACCAGATTTCCGAGTGGTTGATAAGTTTACATATTATCGTACTACCTTATATAGCGATAATGACAGGCAGGAAACCAGTTGTAAACCTTTTGTACCACAATCATTGCGAAAACTCGTAATTATATCAGCACATGACCAGCCGTCGTCATCGCACTGTGGTATGTTCAAATGCCTAGAGCGTATGCGGCGCAAACTTTACTAGCCAAATATAGTTGTAGGTGCGCGACTATATCCGAAATTGCGATGTACACGTATGTAAGACAACTAAACATCCAACTGCTTTACTTAGACCGCCCCATGGGAAAACGAGTTCAGAGTGAGAGAATAATCCAAAGACTATATAGTGACATATTCATTCTCCATATGAATTATTTAAACTTCATTCTTCATAACTTAAACCAATCTTTTGAAAAGCTTCACTCTTCAAAAGCCTCAGTTCATTCTCCATACGAAAACTTAAACCGATCTTGGAAAGCTTCACTCTTCAAAAGCCCTATCATAAAAGTTCTCTCAAGACACCAAACGATAAGAAGCTTAAGTCACTGATAAAACAAAGATGTAAAGCCTTGTAGAACTTTAAGGCTTGTTGGTCCATAAAAAAATAATTCTGTCAGTTAGTTTATGAGTAACTTTGGTGTAATAAGTAACGAATCCATCAAATAAAAATTATAAAATAAAAATAAAATTTTTTTTTATTTTGATGAACACCTAAATACTTAATTGGCGCAGCCGGTAGGATGTTAGTTATTGATGAGGCAAAAATTAATCCAATTTTAACTATCATCCGCAAAATAACTCACTGAATCGTGACGGCAACTTCAGTGACATTAGTTGAAAGTATAAACCCAACAGTGTTCAAGCCAAGAAGTGATTGTGAAAAAAAAAAAAAATAAAACTTAAACAGTAGCCCACTTAAACAAATACAGGTGTGACCGCTACATAAGTTAAATCCAACAGTCAGTGAAGTGAACAGGAACAGTAGCCCGCTTAAACAAAACAAGTGTGACCACATCAAATCCAACCCACAAATTGTGAAGTGAACAAGAACAGTAGCCCGCTTAAACAAAACAAGTGTGACCGCTACAAAACAAAAAACGTTCAAAAGAAAAAAAATTAATCAAAATGGCATTATCAAATGATAATCTATCGCAACTGCTACGACACATACGTCAAGTGCCGCAGTTCTGTGGAGAGCCAAACAGCCTCAGTTCGTTTATCAGACGAATTGAATACCTGCTCAACCTATACCCGACGAATGACCCTCTTCAGAAAGCCATCATATATGGAGCCATCGAACTACAGGTCATCGGAGGATGAGAAGGTCTGCCAACTCGGATTTCACAACGAATGGTCAACCCTAAAGGAAGCTCTGATCGTCGAATTTAAAACTCAAACCCCCTGGAGGAACTTTTTGCGACGTTTGTATTGGTACGCCCTACAAAGGTAATTAACGACAATTTGTGAAGAATTAGAAAATAAGTCAACTATTATTATTAATAAGTTAGCCTTAGAAAACAACCAAAATAACACATTAGTTTATTCACAAGCAATGGCACCACAATAAAAAATACTATTCAACTCTCACTCCTGATAGGCTGTTCATGACCTAGCGAGGCATGACATTTCAACTATCCAAAGTTAAGACAAATTGCCCAACAAGAAGGTCTTTACGAAGGACCCAATTTCTAAGAAATCAGATTACTGTCCAAAACTTAATACAAACTCACTAAATTTAAACACTAATACCAACACAAATAAAAAACAAAAACTCTCATATCAATCAACAATTCGCGACCCCTTCAACCCATTAATAAATCCAACGCAGATCCAAAACCCAAATGTAAACAACCAAAACCCCTCATAAACAAGCTTTTCTTTTTCGACTAGAACAAAATCGATCAGAACAGACCATTGTTTAATGAACTCAGAGCAGACTTAATTCGACCGACAGAACGATACCTGAAACCATCATAGTCCCCCAACAAACTGGGAGTTTCCGTTACGTTTTTAGAGAAGGCAGCAGCACGTATGGAGACAGATGAAAGTCACCATCATTACGTGTTAGATTGCTAAATAACATTGCTGACCAAGATAATAACAACGACGAACAGTTCCACGACGATCAATTACAAAAACACACACAAAACGAGACGTATACAAATCAGCAAAATTCAACAAGCCGAAAATTTTCCAATACCAGCCTGGGAACCTACCAAGAACATAGAGATCATGTTTACAATCTAGATACCGATTCATAGTCGACATCTTTTTGATCCTCATCAATAAACATGATGATCCAAACTTTTTCAATCTTTCAAGTTCATGATAAACAAATAGTTGTCAGAAGTATGACAGGCTATTCAAAACTAAATAAATCTGTAAATCTTTCCGGCCAATGGGCTTTTTCAGCAACGCAGAAATTTTACATCTCATCCATTTTCACCATTTTATGACATTCCCTATTAGGAAGGAAAGTACTAATGGAAAACAACGGTTGTATAGATTATTTTAGAAAAGAAACAATTATCAATGGGAAGGTCATTCCTTCATAAAGAACTGAACTTTCTGACGGAAATTGTCAAAGATTTGGAATACAATTTTACAAGAAAAACCACTATAGAGCCGAAATAAACTATGCATTGGACATCATATAAACTCAGACTACACATACCGACTAGACCATTTAAACAATGAAGAAAAACATAGACTAACATACAATTACTAAAAGAATTCAAATATATCCATGATTCTGATATGAAAACCTAACTTTTACAAGCATCATACGCTACAAAATCAAAACAGTTCACGGAAAACCGGGCATAAAAGACCCTATTCAGACCCTTGCTTATGAAGCAGAAGTTACCAAAACAATTTGAGGAAATGCTCAAAACAAGGCATTATACGCAAAAAGGATCTCCCTCATTGCAGTCCCTTATGGATTGTCCCCAAAAGATGAGACGATCATAACCTAAAAATTCAGGTTAGTCGTCGACTATCGAAACTTGAATGAAATAACTATTAACCATAAATTCCCAATCCCGAACATGGATAAAATATTATTAGGCAAGTTGGGAAAATGTCAATACTTCACAACAACCGACTTAGCGAAGGGTTTTCACCAAATTGAATCTGGACCCTAAACCATACCAAAACCGCATTTTCAACTAAATACGGTCACTACGAGTATACTAGCATGCTACTTTGGTTTGAAAATGCCCCAGCAAACACTCCAACGTTGCATGAACTTCGTTCTTAAAGACCTCATTAACAAACATTGCCTCTTATATTTAGATGATGTTATCATCTTACCAACATCCTTTACTGAACACCTGAACTCACTGAAGAAAGTTTTTCAGAAACTTAAAGAGGCAAATCTTAAGCTCCAGTTAGACAAATGCGTTTCCAAAAACAACCAACATTCCTAGATCATACCATAAGCCACGATGGTATACGACCCAACAGAGAAAAAGTAAAAGCGATTGAAATATTTCCTATTCCAAAACCTCTAAAGAAATTAAATCATTTTTAGGCTTATGTGAGTTATTAACGCGTTCATTCCAGATTTTTTCCAAAATCGCAAACCTCTCACCTCTATTTTTTGAAAAAGAGCCATTAAATAAATACAAAAGACGAAGGGATTATTAAACCTTTCTGAAAAGTTAAAAACCCTATCAGGAACGACCCCATCCTCATTTGCCCTGACTGTACAAAAACATTTCAAGTTACTACTGACGCCAAACACTCTCGCCATTGGCCGTGTATCACAAGATAATAAACTAATCAATTTCTGCAAGCAGAACATTAAACGACCACGAACTGAATTATGAACAGTACAATAGAAAAAGAATTATTGGCAATTGTCTTGGCAACCAAATACTTCCGCCCCATATTTATATGGAGTCCCTTTTGAAATATTAAGTGATCATAAACCCTCGTCTGGGCTCAACAATATAAAAGAACCCAATATGAAATTGCCACAACGTTAAGGGAATCAAACTTAGTGAATACAATTTTAAAATAAAATATTTGAAGGAAAACTAAATCATGTAGCAGATGCTTTATCTCGAGTTCAAATTGAAGAAAATTATGGGTATGAAGAAGAAGATATTTCCAACAGCAGCAACAATACATAGCGCATCAGAAAGTAACGAAACCTATATTCAAATCAATCGAGAAACCCATAAACTATTTTACTAGACAAATAGAATTTATAAAAGATTCCATAGTCCAAGTAGACATATCAAAATATTTCACTAAAACTAAAATCACCATAAAAATATAATGAAATGACTCTCCCAATAGCAAAAGACTTACTAAAATCATTTTCTAACCATACTACATGTAATTTACATAGACAATTGACAGTGATTTTTCCGTTCTTCAAAATGCATACCATGAAACTATTAACCCACATAGTAACGTAAAAATCTTTAAAAAGTATAATTAAACTAAAGGACATTAACTCTACGCTGAATCCAAGGAATTCATTATTTCTCAACACCTGAAATTACTGCACCCTGGTATCGGGAAAAATGTCACGTCTCTTAAAGAAACTCACTATTTTCCTGACTATAATAAATTAATTCTAAATCATGACACGATTGGGAAGTCTGCAATCTCGCAAAAACAGAACACAGACCAACAAAACTTGCTTTGAGATAACCCCAGAGACAAATAACCCAAGAGAACTTTACGTAATTTGACTTTTATGCTATTGACAATGAGCAATATTTATCCTGGTATTGACGCTTATTCGTAATTCGCATCACTTATAAAAACAAATAGTAGAGGATTATTAGAAGCCAAAAGAGCCCTTACTAGAATATTTTCTAACTTCATTGCTGGAAAAACCACAAAAAATTTAAAAGCAGACAAAGACTCCAGTATATCTATGAGCAACTCTCTAAAGATTTGGCTAATAACGAAGAAATACAATTAGATATCACCCAAGCAAAACAGGAATAGCAGATGTAGAACGTCTTCACAAAACAATAAATACAAAAGATTCGCATTATCAACACTGAAAATAATAGAGAAAATAGGGAAACAAGAATAGAAACAATTTTATACACATACAAACCATAAACCAAACACAATACAACCGGACAAATACCAGCTTACCATACTACCTACGCAGGCACACACCTACCCAAGGACCTCAGAAAATTAAAGAAAACAAAATTACATGTTTAATGAGAACCGACAAATTTACGAAGTTGACACAGCGTATAGACAAGCCCCTATAACGCGCTCGGAAACCAAAACCCCTTTAGGGAAAAAAAACAGGCAGAATTGGAACAACTAGATGAAAATTTACAACGAAATAATCGAGGCAAAATGTTAATTTATTATAAAATAATAAAAGAAAAAAATGTTAATAACAAAAATTACAGCCGATCGACACTCAATAACGATATAATTATAATGATTTATGACGAGACAAACTACAGGAATAATTTGAAGAACTCATTGATACAATCAGGATTCATTCTATTTAAATAGGAAAACTATATAACTCCCATTACTTACGATGCACCCCTGCCTTACGTTAACATAACAGCAAATTGAAGAAACATTTAGCACTCTTATTAAAGAAGAAAGCCAGAAATTTAATAACAAAATTAATAAATTACCTAATTGAAAAAATGAAAAGGAAATGAACGGAATACGTATAACAAAACGCAATAAACAAGGACTGTCTAACTTTGTAGGCTCTACTTACAAATAGCTTTTC
>JAEIFZ010000171.1:0-24018 GCA_018904035.1 Zaprionus ornatus
ATTTATCTGTATATATACTAATGCAAAAATCGCCATGTAAATCAAAATTAAAAATAAACTTGATCTGCGTATGGTATACAGGGATCTTCATGCTAAATTTGGTGTCCTTAGCTTTTGTAATAGCTGAGATCGCCGCGTTCACCCATACAGACAGACAGACAGACAGACGGACATGGCTCAAACGCCTCGGCTAGTGATCCTGACCAAAATATATATATAAATAATATATAAATATAAATATATAAAAATATGGGGTCTCCGACGTCTCCTTCTGCCCGTTACATACATTTCCACAAAGTTAGTATACCCTTTTTTGACCATTTTTAATGGTCCAAGGGTATAAAAATTATTATCTTGAATATCATTAGGCGAGAGCCTGCATTCCGCATCCGAGGACAAGCGTATTTAAGTGAGGTGATAGGTCACCAAGTGATGGCCACTTAGGTAGCCAACAAGGAGGTAGAGGTCCCTCCTAGAGAGAAGCTTGGTCCTTCGATCAACTGTCGGATTGGTAAGCTCTTTAGCCTGCCGCATCCCTGGTTGGAAGAACCAGTAGCGTTCGGTCAACCTTATAGCCCAGGTTTTCACCAGGGAGGAGATAGTTGACCATCCCACGCCCCAGAAGGGTTCGGGGCCAAGCAGGGGGGCTGATGACCCAGCCCTCGCTAGTTCGTCCGCCAGCTCGTTGCCCTGGAAGCCAGAGTGTCCAGGTACCCAAATTAGGGTAACTTTATTCTTTTTCGACAGCCTCTGAAGACAGTTCCAGCAGTCAGCCACCATAGGGGTCTTTGATGGGATTGCCAGCATCCCAGTCCCTACGGTCAGGGATGAGGGTTCTAAATTTTGCACCAAAGAAGAGTTCCTTGGTCATAAAATCTGATCTGGTGCAGATCTGTAAGCCAGGAATATCTTTGATTAAACTAGCATGCCCTGATTCAGACGCTAGAAGCCCAGATTGAAGCTTTATTCTAAGAAGGCTCATAGCAGCAACTTCTTTTATGCGGATGTGCAGCGGAGTCAGAATTAGAATCGATTCCATTGGTGCAGTGGGACAAGTGCGAAGTGCACCCGTCAAGGAAAGGCAGAGCAGCAGATGCAGTTTCGTGCATTTATTGATGGCAGTGACCTGCGTAACCTTTGACCACCCCACAATAGCAGCGTAGGTTACGATCGGTCTTACCATCATCTCAAATAACCACCGAATGGTGCATGATTTGAGACCCCAGTTTCTACCGAAGAGTCTTCTGCATGCCCATATGGCATGAGTAGCCTTTGATAGAGTGTTGTGTAGGTGGGAGTTCCAGTTTAGTCGTTTATCAAGGGTTACCCCTAGATATTTGACTTCATTGGAAAGTTCCACAGGAGTGCCGCCAATGTGTAATTGACCAATGACAATAGAGTATTGCTTAGTGAAGGGAACAATGATTGCCTTTTGTGGATTGATGCTAAGACCTACATCTTCGCACCATCTACTAACCGTGTTCAGAGCTGATTACATCAGCTCTGTCACGGTGTTGGCATAGTTCCCGTTCACTACTAGACCCAGATCGTCGGTATAGCCAATCGCTTCCACGCCCTGTTCTGCAAGTATAATTAGTAGTTCGTCGACTACTAGGAACCAGAGCAAAGGGGATAGGACCTCTCCCTGTGGACACCCTTTTACCGCACTAATATGGGCGGTCGTCGTGTCCAGGGTAGAGCAGATAATCCGGTGTTTGAGCGTAGCGTCAATCCACCGGATTATAAAACGGGTAATGTTTCTGCGCTCAAGCGCAGCAGAGATAGACCCGCAGCCGGTGTTATCGAAAGCACCCTCTATATCAAGAAAGGAGCACAAAGCAATGTTCTTTGATACGAAGGCTTTTTCAATTTTACCCACTAATTTGTGGAGAGCGACCTCTGTCGATCTACCGGCTATATACGCGAACTGCGTGGGGTGCAGAGGGTTGTTTTTCTGCAGAGAGCACCGAATGTCCATGACTAAGAGCCTTTCCGCAGTCTTGAGCAGAAAGGAGGGAAGGCTAATCGGCCGATATGACTTAGGCTGGTCAAGAGGACGATTCCCCTGTTTGGGAATGAATACCACATTGACTCTCCTCCAAGAGTTGAGTATGTGTCCCCACGTGAGACTAGCTCTAAGAAGGCCGACCAGTGGATCGAGGATATAATCCAGGCTGTTTTGGAGAAGGGCTGAAAAGATTTGATCACCCCCTGGGGCTTTGAAGGGAGCGAAGGAATCTACAGCCCATTTGACCTTTTTAGGATCAAAGATAGTTCCACGTGAGTCAGGAGACAAGGTGGCGTCAACGTGACTGGAGAGATCTGGGTTCGCCACAGAACCTGGGAAGTGAACTTGTAGTAAAAGTTCAAGTGCTTCCCAATGATCGTGAGTGAAAAAGCCATCTGCTCTTTTGCGAAGCCGTATTCTATTAGACGAGCCTTTGGCTAATACCTTGTGGAGTCTCGCTGCCTCTGGAAGCGATTCTATGCTACCACAGTAGCTGCGCCACGTATCGCGTTTGGACGTCTAATGTTCTTATTATAGTGTGTGAGAGCGTCCCTATAGACGTCCCAACTTATGCGCTTAGATTTGGCCTTGTTGAAAAGGCTTCTAACCTTCCTTCTTTGTGCAGCCAACTCTTCGTTCCACCATGGAGCTTTACGGTTGACCGTTAGGGTCTTCCGAACTGAGCTGACTTCGAAGGATGTAATTAGCACATCTTGGAAACCCTGCTTCCAGCCGCCCTCACGTGGAGAGTATAGCCGCACTTCCGACAGTAGGAGCAAGGACGGCACGTACCTCAGCCAAAAGTAGGGTTACATGTGGTTCCTCTTGCTACCTCTGACGGCTGACGGCCACGACATAATGTAACCTGCTTATATAATCTGTTGTCGCCGCTCGAATTCGCTTCTCCTTATATATATATTTATATATATATAAGTAAATTTATGTACGTGTATATGATCAGTGAACACCACGGGGACGCCATTAAAATACTAGTGGGGTCATACAACAAAAAAAGGAACTGCGAGTCGACTTGAGCTGATATAAAACAACTCCAAAAATCCCAAAAAAAATATTAAAATTGCTACCTTCATCTACAGGAATTGCAACAAATAAGAGAAAATAATAATAATTAACAAACCAATTTTCCATTCAATGGATATACTTAACTATTAGAAAATTAAATTAAAGTATTTTTAAAATATACCTACATTCATATTCACATATTTACATGTATCCTGTCATTTAGATTTCATAATTTCTAACCTATTCAAAACATTACCCATTACCCACTAACCCATGCTATCCTTAATTCTAACAGATATCTCATTGTGACGGCTATGCAAAACCTCAAAAGTCCTAACACTAATCTTTTCATTATCTAATATACTTGAAAACGCCCAATCAATATGTGTATTCATATTGGTATTGACCGATATGATAATATAAGAAAACTTATGGCGTCAAACCTATGCCGAACTCAAAAACTACTGAGCCAAAAGTTGTTCTACTGCTAAAGATATGGGAAACCCTATCTACTAGCTCGTTCTTTACATAAATTATAATGCCTGCTAAAGGCCTAATTGATTCAAGTTGAACCACAATAATGAACCCAGGTATTTCGTCAGTTTCATTGCTTATGGAAGTTTCCACGAAGCATAATATTGATGACTGAAGCATCAGCTTGACCGATCGAATATCTTCAAGATGGGAATTCAGGCTCTGAGTATTATGGAAGAAAATTTTAAGGGCAGAACTGTTAATTAAATAATGGTAATGAGTACGCAGTAGTTTTTCAGTCCGCAATTTCTCCAATTGGGCTTTCACTTTATCATTGTTTCGGGGAGACTTAAGAGGAACAAAATTCATAATAATGAACAATCCTAAAGCAGTAGTTGCTCTACTGCAAGCGACGTATAATGCAGCACGCTGCATTCTGGAATTACCATGGACTACCACTTTGCTATACGTAGCTCCCTGACTCTTATGAATTGTGATGCCTTCAGCAGGCACAATTGGAAACTGTCTACGGTCAATGTTAACTTGTGCGTTATTTGAATATTCTCTGAATAGGAGTCCATGAAGGCTCTGTACGATGTGTACACTTCGAACGCGCAGATTCTCCTAAACTTTCCTTGCAAATTTCATTCATAAAATGTTGGGAGTGTTGAATGTATAAATATCTATTTGCATCAACACACCTGATGCCCCGTTTAGTAATCCATCCCCTGTGTCTACGTTGACCGTTATCATGTACTTGACAGTATTTTTTAGGATAAGAGACATACAGAGTCCCTGTGTAGCGGAAGTTTAAAAACCCTTCACTAAATATGAAAACATAAGAGAGCTAACCATTAATATTTCATCAATAATAATTAATTTATGGTCAATTAACCTTGAATGAAGGGTATTAACTAAATCATGGCTTAAGGTCCTTAGAGGTGCAGAGCGAGATTGATTAACAGGTAGTGAAAACATGGATAGCAGTGTCGAACCACTAATTCCGAATGCTGCTTTCCTGTTGGTGCACATAAAAGGATTTTAACAGATGTCGGATCAGCTTCTGGTATACTGTTGTACTGTTATACATTACGGATGATGACTGAAAAATTGCTGATATAAGTCGCCTCCAACAAATTCATAAAAGATTGACTTGTTTTTGGCATTACGCAAGGCATGTGTGAAATATTGCTTCTGCTGTAAATTAAGAGATCTAGCTATATTAGCTAAGCTTTCCTGAGAAACTAAGGCTGGAAGCTTAATAAAACGGACATTACTATCTTCATCATTCATATCAATATTTCCATCCACACTTAAAACATTTAGATGTGGATCTATTTCCGGCAATCCTAAAACTGTGAAGCCATCATCTATTACTTCCTGCTCTTCTACTTGTTTAATCTCATTTCCTGCTCCTCTCTTAAGTGGCTCAGAGCATCTTCTAGTTCTCTTTCATCTAGTACATTATATTTTGTGGGATTGTTCTCTACTAACTCATGATTTTCCCTACAGAACAATTCATAGTCATGTGTGACTAAATCCAAATGCTCATCTCGCCATGGGACGTAAAGCATTTTTAGCTCTCTGAAATAGTAACTTTTTTCTGTATTGACATTAAATCTCATCTATTCTACTATTATCGCGAAGAGCGTAAACTAATGATTCAGAAGCCCTAGGCACATCGTCGTCAAAGTCATCTAGATTTTCTTAGCGAGTTCCACGTTTTGATTTGCTGTAGCTATAAAAGCTGCAAAATCGGCTAGGCATAAGTTCTCTATAGCGTCTGGGCGCTAAATATAATGATCTAGTAGTCCTAAGTAAAAAATTTCCTTAGAGTCTTCGGGCAGATTTTGAAGTTGCTGTCTAGATTTCAGCATTCTGACCCGTTTTTTTGAAACGTGTGTATTAATATACACACTGGCACTACTGCTGGCGGACAAATGAATACAAATACAATATAAATTTGTTGCTTAAATGTTCCTTTTTATACCCTTGGACCATTGAAAATGGTCAAAAAAGGGTATACTAACTTTGTGCAAATGTATGTAACAGGCAGAAGGAGGCGTCGGAGACCCCATAAAGTATATATATTCTTGCTCAGGATCAATAGCCGAGTCGATTGAGCCATGTCCGTCTGTCTGTCCGTCTGTCCGTCTGTCTGTCTGTCTGGATGAACGCGCCGATCTCAGCTATTACAAAAGCTACGGACACCAAATTTAGCATGAAGATTTCTGTATACCATACGCAGATCAAGTTTATTTTCAATTTGGTATAACACGCCTACCGCCCCCGCAAACCGCCAATTTTGGTTTACATTGCTATTTACATTCGAAGAACTCATTTCTTAACGTTCTGCTTTAGCATATATATAGATAAATAATATATGAACTTATCCTCCAAATTACAATCCGATCAGACAATAAACACTGAAGTTATTAGATAAACCATTTCGACACTTCGACCAGCAAAGAACTTGTCGATGACGTCAGAACTAAATTCCTTCTGCATGAAAGAAAAGGACAACGATGCGAGCGCGAAGCGCGAGCTGTTTCTCGACTCTTCTTTTCCATGCACATGTCAATTACCGAAAATACATGTGCATAAATATATGCTAACACTCAACCAATAGGTGGCGTATATATGAATATGAAGAAAGCAAAGAAGTTGTCGATGACGTCAGAACTAAATTACTTGTGCATGAAAGAAAAGGATAAACGATGCGAGCGCGAAGCGCGAGCTGTTTCTCGACTCTTCTTTTTCATGCACATGTCAATTACCCAAAATACATGTGCATAAATGCAAACACTTATACATACTTAATTTGTGTTCACACATACATATGTAAAATTATATACAACCAATAGCGTGGTTGATCGGCATGCATGAATGCAGGTATTTACTAGATTTCTAATATAGACATATTATTATTATTATTTAATAATTTATATATTGACTTTTTATTAAATAAATATTAATTTAGATTTCACGATATATTATGAGCTATCATATCGATAGCTTTTAATATATATTAAACATATCGATATATATTTCATATGTTTTGCATATAAATTATATTAATATGTGTAAATTATATTATATCCCCACGTCTATTGAAACTATGTTTGAAAAAAATGTACTAACATTTCTTCTACTTTTTTTTTTTAATATATGTATATTTTGTATGTATATTAGATTCTATAGATCATTATTATAAATTTAAGGTTTCGCGCACTTTTTAATTGCGGCGATAAATTATTGGCAACGTATCAAAATTGTTGCAAGGTGGCAGCGCGCTTCAGTGTTATGTTAATTTGTAGTTTGCGATTGGCGTGTTCGGTGTCGTCGTCGATTGTCGATTATCATTTGTATTTTCGATATTAAATATAAAATAATATATAATTAATTCGCGTGTTCGTGATACATTTAACATTTAATGCAAATTAATATAAGTCGAGTATATAATAAGTAAATCCTCGTGTGTGATTGTTATGCGTGTGAATGATTGCGCCCTGCCCGGAACGTGGCGCGCAATTTTAGAAAAGTGCGGTACACAGCGTAACGTATTTTTGTGCATGCATACATATATGTGTATAGACTCTTCTGAAGTGTGTGTGATTGTACGTGAACATCGGTATCGGTTCGTTTCCGCGATTCAAATTGGAATTTTCGCTGGAATTTCTTGCAGGTTTAATTTATTATTTCTTTGATTTATATTTATTCTTTTTTCCACATTTTGTTTATTTTTATTTTCCTTATTAAATTTTATTATTATTTGTTCTTTCATTAGATATTTATTTTCATTTATAATATAATTATTTTAAATAATATACATATATTTATTTAAATATATGAATATAATTATAATATATATATATCTATTTAAATATATGAATATATTTATATATATAAATAAATATACTAACTTTATTTTATATATATAACTATATATTAATTTTTGATAAATATATATTCAAATTAAATTAATTTATAAGAATTTTATTTTTAACATACTTATATATTATTTTAAAACTTATATATTAGAAGATGCCTAGACTTAAGAGAAAATCAGCTTGCAATAGGAGTCAAACACAGCGAAAAAGAAATCGTTTGAAAAGGTCAGATATAGACTTTTCTGAGCAGGAACGCGTAAATAATCTAGAGGCACATAGAGAACGTAGGCAAAATTTCGAATTTAGGGAAGCTGAAAGGGTTAGAGATAGTCAACAGCATCGAGTCCGCAGAAGTAATAGAACATTTAGGGCCGTTGAGCAATTACCGGACACAATTCGTCACACTACTCTTCGGGCTTCTTCGCCAATCAGATTACAAGAACAACTTGCTGACACTTCGCGTCGTTCGAGGCGCAGGCGAGATGCTGACCTTCGATCTCAGGAAAGAGAGCAGGATGCAGTTCGTCGCCGTGTACGTCGCAGTGATTCTGCAATTAAAACAGACGAACAACTTGCCAACACTTCGCGTCGTTCGAGTCGCAGGCAAGATGCTGAGTTTCGATCTCAGGAAAGAGAGCAGGATGCAGTTCGTCGCCGTGTTCGACGAACTGATCATTCAACTAGAAATGCCGAACAACTTGCCAATACTTTGCGTCGATCGAGTCGCAGGCAATGTCCACAATTCAGGTCGAACGAAAGCGGATGAGATGCTGTTAGAAGGGCGATTCAGCGACAAAATCAGGAGACGCGAATTTTAGAAAGGGCAATAGATAGAAGTCAAAGGTCTCAGGTTAGAAACAATCCTATTCGTAGGATTGTTGAGCAGGCACGCAATACTAGTGCACGCCGCAGTGCTCGAATTCGAGCTCAACGTGAGGCCTTTGAAGCCCATAGGAATATGTCGCAAAGAGTGAGTCTATATAGGAGTATTTGCACCAATAGGATAGCAGAGAATAGGAGAAACGCGTCCCGCAATAGAGTGGACCGTGCGAATACCCTTCCAGATGATAGGATATCGCAGGTTAAAACTAGTTTAGATAATAAATAATAGCCAATTTTAATAAGACAGTCAAGCAGGGACCCGATCAGGTTTGCATATGTTGCAAAGGTTTGTGGTTTCCACATCAAGTGGACAAAATTTCGCGTGAGGTCATAGAGGAAAAGTGTAGTGAGGCAGATAGTGTTGATATTTTGTATCTTTCCTCTATGTTTCCATCCCATAATAATAGGTTTAGCTTTTGCAAAACCTGCAGCCGCAGTATTAAGTCAGGGAAAAACCAAGGCTTAAAAAATTTGCAATGTAACTTTATTTCGGTGCAAAAGGCAACTGCAAAACGATTGAAGGTGATTTTTAGTAAGAACGAAGCGAAGGTAATAGACACTGACGAAGACACTTTACTAGTTGCTAAACGCAAAAATGAATTGTTCTTATTTGAAAATAAATCAGAAAGAGTGTTCGCAATTAATGGAGAACAGAATGAAATGATTAAGTGGCATAATCGGTTTGGACATTTGAACTTGAATAGTATGCAGAAAATGATTAACAAAGACATGGTGTATGGTTTGAAAATAAATTCGTGTGATTTGTACGGTTTCGTATGCGAAACGTGTGCCAAGTGCAAAATTTGTGTAAAACAGTTTCTAAACGCGTCGGAAAGCCGCGAGAGTGAAGTGTTAGGACTTATACACACGGACGTATGTGGTCCAAAGAACACAAAATCAAACGGAGGTGCACGATTCCTTGCAACTTTCCGAAGGTTTGAAGAATACCTGGTGAGTCAAGGCATACAAAGACAGCTAACAGTCCCCTATACTCCTCAACAAAACGGAGTTGCAGAACGTGCTAACAGAACCATTATGGAAATGGCTCGCAGTATGTTAACTCATGCTGGAGTGGGTGAGAGTTTTTGGGGAGAGGCTATAATGACATTTGAAGCCTGGTTTGGAAAGAAGCCAAGTGTATCCCATATACGTGTGTTTGGGTGCAAAGCGACCGTATTGAACAAAACACATAGCAAGAAGTTTCGTCCAAAGGGAGAAGAGCACATGTTAGTAAGCTATTCTCAAACTTATAATGCTTATCGTTTATAAAACCCAGAAAAACAAAGCATTGTGATAGCTGTTGTGTTTATAGAGGATGATAGAGCATCAGTCCCAGGAGAAGTAATCATTGATCTTATTGACAAAAATGAACAATCGTTGGATGTTCAAGGCAGTGATGACGACGAAGAGTCTGGGACAGAACAAAAAACATCGCAGAAGAGGGGCCCAGGTCGCCCAAAGATAGTCCGAACAGGATTAGTGGGCCGTCCACGAAAAGAGTACAATATGCTAAATGTTATAGCTGGAAATAATATGGTGGTACCAACAAACGTGCGTGAAGCATTGACTGGAGAACATTCTGATGAATGGAGAATCTCGATGCAGAAGGAGTTTGATCACTTGCGAGCTACAAACACTTGGAGTTTGGTTGACCTTCCTGAGGAGCAAAAAGCAATCGGATGCAAGTGGGTGTTTGCTATTAAACGCGACAAAAATGGTAAAGTTGAGCGACTCAAATCGAGGTTGGTAGCCAATGGTTGCGGACAGCAGTATGGGGTGAATTACCTTGAAACATTTTCCCCGGTGGCATGTTACTCTTCAATAAGGTTAGTGATTGCGTTGGCTGTCGAGCATGGCATGATTATGCACCAAATGGACGTGTCAGCAGCGTACCTAAGCAGTGAACTAAAAGATGAGATCTACATGAGACAACCTGAAGGTTTTTTAGACGCAAAACACCCAAAGCGAGTCCTGCGATTGCATAAGTCTTTATACGGTCTAAAGCAAAATGGACGCGAGTGGAACTGGAGGCTAGATGAAGTTCTTAACAAAATTGGATTCATTTCGTGTCCTAGCGAGCCTAGAATACCCAAAGAAAATTGCGGAAAACCTAAACATTATTGTAGTATATGTTGACGATTGTTCCAGAAAAGATGACATCCTTAGCATCAAGAAGCAAATATCAGATGAGTTTGATGTTGTAGATGGCGGAGACCTGAAACATTTCCTAGTCATGGAGATAGAGAGCAGTGTTACTATAGGCCATAAACAATTTATTTCTGGTCTACTAAAAGACTATGGTATGGCAGACTGCAAACCCAACGCGATTCCTCTGGGGGCGGGCTTTCAAGTTAAATGCGAGGATGCAAGCTGCACAAAAGTGGATCACTCATTGGCACAAAGAAATGCTGATCCTTACAAGGAGCACGACGTGGCTGCAAAGCGTGTCTTGAGGTACCTTAAGGGCACAGCTGACATGAAGCTATGTTACGAACGTACAGGTGTGCATGTCCATTGTTTCGTTGATGCAGACTGGGCTGGCGATAGCACAGATCGCAAATTCTTTACTGGTTTGACATTCATCATGGCTGGTGCGGCGATTTCATGGGAGTCCAAAAAGCAGACCATTGTGGCACTTAGTTCAACTGAAGCTAAGTATGTGGCGCTTTCAACAGCAGCAAAAGAGGCAGTTTACCTTAAAAAGCTGGTGAAGGAGATAGGAATAGGACTGGTTCCAAAGATGGTTATCTACAGTGATAATCAAAGCGCACAATGTCTGGCAAAAGACTTCAGTTCCATGCACGAAGCAAACATATTGATATTAAGTATCATTTTGTACGACAATTATATAAGAAAAATGTTATTGATATTAAGTATTTTTCAACAGAAAATATGATTTCTGATATTTTAACAAAAAACTTAAATAAGATCAAGCACACAGGTATTGTTAAACAGTTAGGTTTGAATTGAATTGAAAATTATGTTTAAAAGAAAAATTGACAAGTTAACTTGTAAAGTCATGTCTCTTTGAGAAGGAGTGTTGAAATCTCAATTACGTGTGGAAAGCGAATGTCTTATATTGAATGTAACTGGATCGAATTGGTCTTTCTCCTTTGTCTTATTCTCTTAAGCGCGTCACGAGTTGCGCATCATTTTGTGTATTAGTCAGTTGCAAATAAACTCTTATTTCAACAGTTAGTATATCCTTTTTTGTCCATTTTCAATGGTCCAAGAGTATAAATAGGTTTTAAAACTGATGACTCGACTTCGTGATCGTGGATGCGTAAAAACTTCAACGAGTTTAAAAACTTTTTGTCCCACGATCAACTTAACCTTAGTTGTAAGATCAAGTATAAAGAAACCAAAAGTTTTTTTGAAGCGATCTTTTTCAGCGATTATAACAAGTACCTCCTTTTGTTGCAGCGAGCAAAAATCGATATTCAGTTTATTTTAGACCACTATGCTTGCGGCAGATACGTCGCTAATTATATTATCAAGAGCCAGAGAGGTATCTCAATGTTGATGCGTGAGGCAATCAATGAGATTAAGGTGAACAACAATGTTCCTATAAAGAACAAGAGCAACAGTCGAGTTGCACACGACAGTAGGATACCCTTGGACGTATGTTGCCATAAAAAGTATTTAATTGTATAATACTAATTGCAAGCTATAAATTAATAATAATACTGGAGTGCGCTGCCACCTTGCTTCAATTTCGATATTTTGCCAATAATTTATCGCCGCAATTCCCTAAAGCGGTGTGAGCAGTAGATATCGGTATTTCTTTATAAATTTTAAATTGGTTAATATCGATAACAAGGTCCATGGGTATAAAAATAAAATAATAATAATAATTATCAAACCAATTTTCCATTCAATGGTTATACTTAACTATTAGATAATTAAATTTAAATTATTAAAATATGCCTACATACATATTTACATATATCCTGTCATTTAGATTTCTTAATTTCTAACCTATTCCAAACATTACAAACTCATGCCTGAATACTAACAGATATCCCATTGTGATGGCTATGCAAAACCTCAAAAGTCCTAGCACTAATCTTTTCATTATCTAGTATATTTGAAAACGCCCAATCAATATGTGTATCCATATTGGTAGTGGACGTTTTCAAATCTAACAAACTCCTTAATCCTTTGCTAATCAAAAAATTATAAATACTCTTACACCTGTTAAAGGTTTTGAGGCACAAATTAAAATCTCCTAAAACTAGCAAGCTATCCCCTAAATCACCTAAACGAGAAAATTGATGAATTATCTCCTCAAATTCTATTTTAAATGTGGACAGAGGAAAGTCTGGACTTTTATATAATATAAGAAAACTTATGGCATCAAACCTAAATATGCCGAACTCAAAAACTACTGAGCCAAAAGTTTTTCTACTGCTAAAGGTATGGGAAACTCTATCTACTAGCTCGTTCTTTACATAAATTATGATGCCTGTTAAAGGCCTAATTGATTCAAGTTGAACCACAATAGTGAACCCAGGTATTTCTACAGTTTCATTGCTTATGGAAGTTTCCACGAAACATAATATTGATGACTGAAGCATCAGCTTGTCCGATCGAATATCTTCAAGATGGGAATTCAAGCTCTGAGTATTATGGAAGAAAATGTTAAGGGCAGAACTGTTAATTAAATAATCGTAATGAGTACACAGTAGTTTTTCAGTCCGCAATTTCTTCAATTGGGCTTTCACTTTATCATTATTTTGGGGAGACTTAGGAGGAACAAAATTCCCAATAATGAATAATCCTAAAGCAGTAGTTGCTCTACTGCAAGCTACGTATAATGCAGCACGCTGCATTCTGGAATTAGCATGGACTACCACTTTGCCATACGTAGCTCCCTGACTCTTATGAATTGTGATGCCTTCAGCAGGCACAATTGGAAACTGCCTACGGTCAATGTTAATTTGTGCGTTATTTGAATATTGAAAACTGCGAACAATTTTCTGAATAGGAGTCCATGAAGGATCTGTACGATGTGTACACTTCGAACGCGCAGATTCTCCTACAGTTTCCTCTGTAAATTTCATCCATAAAATGTTGGGAGTGTTGGATGTATTGAAATCTATTTGCATCAACACACCTGATGCCCCGTTTACTAATCCATCCCCTGTGTCTACATTGACCGTCATCATGTACTTGGCAGTATTTTTTAGGAGAAGAGACGTACAGAGTCCCTGTGTAGCGGAAGTTTTAAAACCCTTCACTTCTTCTAATATTCTTTGTTTCCTAGCTGGTTCCAAATGGCCCGCCTTAATAAAATCTTCAGCAGTAGAGAAAAATTGCTCAGTAGCAATTGAGTTAAGTTTCGTTACATTAAATAAATCAACCTCATTATTATTACTAAACAGATGAATTGCATCATCGGGCACTGCCGATGGTTCGCATATTCTAGATTGGAAAAGGACAATATCATCGGCTGTCATACAACCCGATGCCATATTATTTAAGGCAGAAGCGAAAAGCTGATCGTCACGTTGACGCATTATCTCTGTGAGCTCAAAATACAAAAAAAGGTCCCAGAGATACGTACCAAATATTTCATGGTAAGGGTCAGTGGTATTTGGATCGAAAATCCAACTACCTCCTACGGGCTGTAACTGTCTAAGATCACCGAATACGATGATAGAAACACCACCAAAAGGAGAAGTATTTTTGAAAATTTGCTTCAAACGAGAATCTAAATAAGAAAACATTAGAGAGCTAACCATTGATATTTCATCAATAATAATTAATTTAAGATCGATTAACCTTGAATGAAGGCTATTAACTAAATCATGGCTTAAGGCCCTTAGAGGTGCTGAGCGAGATTGATTAACAGGAAGTGAAAACATGGAATGCAGTGTCGAACCACTAATTCCGAATGCTGCTTTTCCTGTTGGTGCACATAAGAGGATTTTAACAGATGTCGGATCAGCTCCTGGTATACTGTTATACATTACGGATAATGACTGAAAAATTGCTGATATAAGTCGACTCTTTCCGACTCCGGCGCCGCCTCCAACAAATTCATAAAAGACTGTATTGATTTTGGCATTATGCAAAGCATGTGTAAAATATAGCTTCTGCTTTAAATTAAGAGATCTAACTATATTAGCTAAGCTTTCCTGAGAAACTAAGGCTGGAAGCTTGATAAAACGGACATTACTATCTTCATCATTCATATCAATATTTCCATCCACATTTAAAACATTTAGATGTGGATCTATTTCAGGCAATCCTAAAACTGTGAAGCCATCATCTACCACTTCCTGTTCTCCTACTTGATTATTCTCATTTTCTGCTTCCTCTGTTAAGTGGCTCAGAGCATCTTCTAGTTCCCTATCATCTAGTAAATTATATTTTCTGCGATTGTTCTCTACTAACTCCGAATTTTCCCTACAGAACAATTCACAGTCATGTGTGACTAAATCCAAATGCTCATCTCGCCATGGGGCGTAAAGCATTTTTAGCTCTCTGAAATAGTCACTTGTTTCTGTATTGACATTAAATCTCCTATACCTAATTATGCACGCAGTGGTCCTCTTTCTGATGAAGCCACTATTATCGCGAAGAGCGTAAACTATTGATTCAGAAGCCCTAGGCACATCATCGTCAAAGTCATCTGCATTTTCTTGGCGAGCTCCTCGTTCTGATTTGCAGTAGCTATAAAAAGCGGATATCTCAGTGCCAAATATAAATTTGTTACCTAAATGTTGTAACTTTTGCTTAATAGTTACATTGTTATTGTCTTTAATCTCATTGATTGCCTCACGCATCAACATTGAGATACCTCTCTGAGACTTGTTAATATAATTAACGACGTAGCTGCAGCAAGCATAGGGGTCTAAAATAAACTGAATATCCATATTTGCTCGCTGCAACAAAAGGAGGTGCTTGTTATAAGCGTTAAGCTTGATTGCTGCAAAAGATCGCTTCAAAAAAACTTTTGGTTTCTTTATACTTGATCTTACAGCATTAATGTAGCCCTCATAACTAAGGTTAAGTTGATCGTGGGACAAAAAGTTGTTAAAATCGTTAAAATTTTCTACGCTTTCACGATCAAATGGGAAGTCGAGCAGACTTTGAATTTTTTCGAAATTCCTACGATGCTCGGCCAAATTTGGAGCATTTTCTTCTAAAGGGAGAAGAATTTCTGTTTGAGGCATGGGAGGGTATGGGATACCAAATCTACAAATTTGTTTTGACCTAATTTCTCGCCTGCAAGAGTGCCCGTGACTATGGAGTTGATACTCCAAATATGGAGCAACGTCCGGGCAACTAGAATCAGCAGTAATAAACTGATCAATAAAGGACTTCACAGGCATAAATGTGGACTCATTCTTTAGGTCGAGCTTTGGGGCGTCTTTCAGCCAGAACATGCCATGTATATGTGGAGAGCCTCTTTGCTGAAACTCCACTCGCCAATAAAACTTGATGACCTGGTGACAACCAAAGACACCGCCTTCCTTTTTCATCAGTTTTAAAACCTGTCTATATCGAAAATCGAAATATCTGGCACAGGTCACTGGGTCTGCTCTAATGAGACGAGCTTTCTCATTAAACCCCAAATTTAACGCTTCTTCTTCGGATACTTCTAGCTTGTCTACATTTTTACATAGCAAGACTAAAAGCTCCGGCCACCTAGTTTCCGCTGCGGAAAATGTTATAAAAAAAGTTGGAAGCCCTACCTGCCTAATCATAGCCATCACTTTCTTTTTCTCGTCCTCCCAATGAGCAGGAGACGTGCGAATACCTTTTAAAAGCCTATAGCCATCATCATGAAGTATTAACCTATTTAAAGTTTCATCATTACGCACATCAGCAGCCGAAATGCCTTGAGTGGCAGAGTGCTTACGTAAGCAAATTGATGTGCTATTCCTAATGCTAATCATTTCTAACTTTTTGAAGTTATGAAATAATTTATCAGTTCTACAACCTCTTCTATCAAAATTCCTAAGCTCTGATCTAACTATAGTTGTAAAACTTTCCTGACATTTCCTTTTAATGCCTGCAAATATTGTGGGAAAAGCCAGCTCCTCTGAATCACAATCGGTTATCATGTCAAGAGGTCGCTGACCCTCTCCTGGTGCTATAGCAATTCGAGGAATATCTATGTTTTCAACAGGGACATTTTCCATGAAGGTTTCTTGACCTCCTGGATTCAACTCTACCTCTTCTTCTACTACTCTATGCTCATTAGGTTGTGCTGCCTTTTCTAACATTTGACACACAATGTCCCTGTCGCTCGCTGACGCAACAAATGGTACAGTCTCAGCTGAGTAAGAAGACAACCACTGCTCATTGATAGTAACCTGGTGCTTCTTATAAAGTTCTGTGTTCACTAAATACCGAATTGCATCAACTATCTTTGAGGGCCTTATGGTTTCAGCCATGAAATCATGGTTATACTCCATCCTACGCTTAAGATGAATCTGAACTACTTCGGCTTCATTAAATGCCCTGGGAAGGGAAGTTACAACATTTGCAACTGGAATTGGCACATTGATCACTGCTCCTTTAATGGCACTTTGACGTCCATATCCAAGAGACTTTATGATCATAAAAGGAAGACGGGGAGAAATCAGCCTTTCTTCTAGAGGCGTCAAGCCTTTCAGGCATTCCGGAAGCTCCGGAAAATTTAGGCCATTTGTAATAGAAGCCTTTGGTTTTTTCCCTGACTTAATACTGCGGCTGCAGGTTTTGGCAAAAGCTAAACCTATTATTATGGGATGGAAACATAGAGGAAAGATACAAAATATCAACACTATCTGCCTCACTACACTTTTCCTCTATGACCTCACGCGAAATTTTGTCCACTTGATGTGGAAACCACAAACCTTTGCAACATATGCAAACCTGATCGGGTCCCTGCTTGACTGTCTTATTAAAATTGGCTATTAGGCAATCTAAACTAGTTTTAACCTGCGATATCCTATCATCTGGAAGGGTATTCGCACGGTCCACTCTTATTGCGGGACGCGTTTCTCCTATTCTCTGCTATCCTATTGGTGCAAATACTCCTATATAGACTCACTCCTTTGCGACATATTCCTATGGGCTTCAAAGGCCTCACGTTGAGCTCGAATTCGAGCACTGCGGCGTGCACTAGTATTGCGTGCCTGCTCAACAATCCTACGAATAGGATTGTTTCTAACCTGAGACCTTTGACTTCTATCTATTGCCCTTTCTAAAATTCGCGTCTCCTGATTTTGTCGCTGAATCGCCCTTCTAACAGCATCTCGTCCGCTTTCGTTGGACCTGAATTGTGGACATTGCCTGCGCCTCGATCGACGCAAAGTATTGGCAAGTTGTTCGGCATTTCTAGTTGAATGATCAGTTCGTCGAACACGGCGACGAACTGCATCCTGCTCTCTTTCCTGAGATCGAAACTCAGCATCTTGCCTGCGACTCGAACGACGCGAAGTGTTGGCAAGTTGTTCGTCTGTTTTAATTGCAGAATCACTGCGACGTACACGGCGACGAACTGCATCCTGCTCTCTTTCCTGAGATCGAAACTCAGCATCTTGCCTGCTCTCTTTCCTGAGATCGAAGGTCAGCATCTCGCCTGCGCCTCGAACGACGCGAAGTGTCAGCAAGTTTTTCTTGTAATCTGATTGGCGAAGAAGCCCGAAGAGTAGTGTGACGAATTGTGTCCGGTAATTGCTCAACGGCCCTAAATGTTCTATTACTTCTGCGGACTCGATGCTGTTGACTATCTCTAACCCTTTCAGCTTCCCTAAATTCGAAATTTTGCCTACGTTCTCTATGTGCCTCTAGATTAATTTACGCGTTCCTGCTCAGAAAAGTCTATATCTGACCTATTCAAACGATTTCTTTTTCCCTGTGTTTTGCCCCCTTTTAAAACCAACCTTTTTTAAAAAAAACAACTTAAAAAAAAAAAAATTTTAAAAAAAAAAAAATTTTGTTAAAAATAAAATTCTTATAAATTAATTTAATTTGAATATATATTTATCAAAAATTAATATATAGTTATATATATAAAATAAAGTTAGTATATTTATTTATATATATAAATATATTCATATATTTAAATAGATATATATATATTATAATTATATTCATATATTTAAATAAATATATGTATATTATTTAAAATAATTATATTATAAATGAAAATAAATATCTAATGAAAGAACAAATAATAATAAAATTTAATAAGGAAAATAAAAATAAACAAAATGTGGAAAAAAGAATAAATATAAATCAAAGAAATAATTAAACCTAAAACCTGCAAAGACCAATTCAAGCGAAAATTCCATATTTTAAATCGCGGAACCAATAACCGATATCACTAACTCAGAAGAGTATATACACATATATGTATGCATGCACAAAAATACGCGTTACGCTGTGTACCGCACTTTTCCTAAAATTGCGCGCCACGTTCCGGGCAGGGCGCAATCATTCACACGCATAAACAAGAGCAACAGTCGAACGGCACGCGACAGTGGGATACCCTTCGACCTATGTAGCCGTAAAAAGTAAATAGCTTTATAATTCTCTCTACCCTTTAATATATGCATATTGAAATTTTGTATATACAACATAATGTAACCTGCTTATATAATCTATTGTCGCCGCTCGAATTCGCTACTCCTTTTTTATACATATATATAAAAAAATTTTTTTTTTAAAATTTTTATTAATTTATTATTAAAAAAAAACAAAAAAAAAAAAGCGGTAACAAAAAAAAAAATAAAAAAAAAAAAAAAAAAAAAAAAAATTAAAAAAAAAAGAGATGGGATTTTACATAAAAAAAAATATACAAAAATCAACTCCAAAATTCCCAAAAAAAAAATTAACAAGAGCAACAGTCGAGTTGCCATAAAAAGTATTTAATTGTATAATACTAATTGCAAGCTATAAATTAATAATAATACTGGAGTGCGCTGCCACCTTGCTTCAATTTCGATATTTTGCCAATAATTTATCGCCGCAATTCCCTAAAGCGGTGTGAGCAGTAGATATCGGTATTTCTTTATAAATTTTAAATTGGTTAATATCGATAACAAGGTCCAAGGGTATAAAAATAAAAAAATAATAATAATTATCAAACCAATTTTCCATTCAATGGTTATACTTAACTATTAGATAATTAAATTTAAATTATTAAAATATGCCTACATACATATTTACATATATCCTGTCATTTAGATTTCTTAATTTCTAACCTATTCCAAACATTACAAACTCATGCCTGAATACTAACAGATATCCCATTGTGATGGCTATGCAAAACCTCAAAAGTCCTAGCACTAATCTTTTCATTATCTAGTATATTTGAAAACGCCCAATCAATATGTGTATCCATATTGGTAGTGGACGTTTTCAAATCTAACAAACTCCTTAATCCTTTGCTAATCAAAAAATTATAAATACTCTTACACCTGTTAAAGGTTTTGAGGCACAAATTAAAATCTCCTAAAACTAGCAAGCTATCCCCTAAATCACCTAAACGAGAAAATTGATGAATTATCTCCTCAAATTCTATTTTAAATGTGGACAGAGGAAAGTCTGGACTTTTATATAATATAAGAAAACTTATGGCATCAAACCTAAATATGCCGAACTCAAAAACTACTGAGCCAAAAGTTTTACATAAATTATGATGCCTGTTAAAGGCCTAATTGATTCAAGTTGAATCACAATAGTGAACCCAGGTATTTCTACAGTTTCATTGCTTATGGAAGTTTCCACGAAACATAATATTGATGACTGAAGCATCAGCTTGTCCGATCGAATATCTTCAAGATGGGAATTCAAGCTCTGAGTATTATGGAAGAAAATGTTAAGGGCAGAACTGTTAATTAAATAATCGTAATGAGTACACAGTAGTTTTTCAGTCCGCAATTTCTTCAATTGGGCTTTCACTTTATCATTATTTTGGGAAGACTTAGGAGGAACAAAATTCCCAATAATGAATAATCCTAAAGCAGTAGTTGCTCTACTGCAAGCTACGTATAATGCAGCACGCTGCATTCTGGAATTAGCATGGACTACCACTTTGCCATACGTAGCTCCCTGACTCTTATGAATTGTGATGCCTTCAGCAGGCACAATTGGAAACTGCCTACGGTCAATGTTAATTTGTGCGTTATTTGAATATTGAAAACTGCGAACAATTTTCTGAATAGGAGTCCATGAAGGATCTGTACGATGTGTACACTTCGAACGCGCAGATTCTCCTACAGTTTCCTCTGTAAATTTCATCCATAAAATGTTGGGAGTGTTGGATGTATTGAAATCTATTTGCATCAACACACCTGATGCCCCGTTTACTAATCCATCCCCTGTGTCTACATTGACCGTCATCATGTACTTGGCAGTATTTTTTAGGAGAAGAGACGTACAGAGTCCCTGTGTAGCGGAAGTTTTAAAACCCTTCACGTCTTCTAATATTCTTTGTTTCCTAGCTGGTTTCAAATGGCCCGCCTTAATAAAATCTTCAGCAGTAGAGAAAAATTGCTCAGTAGCAATTGAGTTAAGTTTCGTTACATTAAATAAATCAACCTCATTATTATTACTAAACAGATGAATTGCATCATCGGGCACTGCCGATGGTTCGCATATTCTAGATTGGAAAAGGACAATATCATCGGCTGTCATACAACCCGATGCCATATTATTTAAGGCAGAAGCGAAAAGCTGATCGTCACGTTGACGCATTATCTCTGCGAGCTCAAAATACAAAAAAAGGTCCCAGAGATACGTACCAAATATTTCATGGTAAGGGTCAGTGGTATTTGGATCGAAAATCCAACTACCTCCTACGGGCTGTAACTGTCTAAGATCACCGAATACGATGATAGAAACACCACCAAAAGGAGAAGTATTTTTGAAAATTTGCTTCAAACGAGAATCTAAATAAGAAAACATTAGAGAGCTAACCATTGATATTTCATCAATAATAATTAATTTAAGATCGATTAACCTTGAATGAAGGCTATTAACTAAATCATGGCTTAAGGCCCTTAGAGGTGCTGAGCGAGATTGATTAACAGGAAGTGAAAACATGGAATGCAGTGTCGAACCACTAATTCCGAATGCTGCTTTTCCTGTTGGTGCACATAAGAGGATTTTAACAGATGTCGGATCAGCTCCTGGTATACTGTTATACATTACGGATAATGACTGAAAAATTGCTGATATAAGTCGACTCTTTCCGACTCCGGCGCCGCCTCCAACAAATTCATAAAAGACTGCATTGATTTTGGCATTATGCAAAGCATGTGTAAAATATAGCTTCTGCTTTAAATTAAGAGATCTAACTATATTAGCTAAGCTTTCCTGAGAAACTAAGGCTGGAAGCTTGATAAAACGGACATTACTATCTTCATCATTCATATCAATATTTCCATCCACATTTAAAACATTTAGATGTGGATCTATTTCAGGCAATCCTAAAACTGTGAAGCCATCATCTACCACTTCCTGTTCTCCTACTTGATTATTCTCATTTTCTGCTTCCTCTGTTAAGTGGCTCAGAGCATCTTCTAGTTCCCTATCATCTAGTAAATTATATTTTCATGCGATTGTTCTCTACTAACTCCGAATTTTCCCTACAGAACAATTCACAGTCATGTGTGACTAAATCCAAATGCTCATCTCGCCATGGGGCGTAAAGCATTTTTAGCTCTCTGAAATAGTCACTTGTTTCTGTATTGACATTAAATCTCCTATACCTAATTATGCACGCAGTGGTCCTCTTTCTGATGAAGCCACTATTATCGCGAAGAGCGTAAACTATTGATTCAGAAGCCCTAGGCACATCATCGTCAAAGTCATCTGCAGTTTCTTGGCGAGCTCCTCGTTCTGATTTGCAGTAGCTATAAAAAGCGGATATCTCAGTGCCAAATATAAATTTGTTACCTAAATGTTGTAACTTTTGCTTAATAGTTACATTGTTATTGTCTTTAATCTCATTGATTGACTCACGCATCAACATTGAGATTCCTCTCTGAGACTTGTTAATATAATTAACGACGTAGCTGCAGCAAGCATAGGGGTCTAAAATAAACTGAATATCCATATTTGCTCGCTGCAACAAAAGGGGGTGCTTGTTATAAGCGTTAAGCTTGATTGCTGCAAAAGATCGCTTCAAAAAAACTTTTGGTTTCTTTATACTTGATCTTACAGCATTAATGTAGCCCTCATAACTAAGGTTAAGTTGATCGTGGGACAAAAAGTTGTTCAAATCGTTAAAATTTTCTACGCTTTCACGATCAAATGGGAAGTCGAGCAGACTTTGAATTTTTTCGAAATTCCTACGATGCTCGGCCAAATTTGGAGCATTTTCTTCTAAAGGGAGAAGAATTTCTGTTTGAGGCATGGGAGGGTATGGGATACCAAATCTACAAATTTGTTTTGACCTAATTTCTAGCCTGCAAGAGTGCCCGTGACTATGGAGTTGTTACTCCAAATATGGAGCAACGTCCGGGCAACTAGAATCAGCAGTAATAAACTGATCAATAAAGGACTTCACAGGCATAAATGTGGACTCATTCTTTAGGTCGAGCTTTGGGGCGTCTTTCAGCCAGAACATGCCATGTATATGTGGAGAGCCTCTTTGCTGAAACTCCACTCGCCAATAAAACTTGATGACCTGGTGACAACCAAAGACACCGCCTTCTTTTTTCATCAGTTTTAAAACCTGTCTATATCGAAAATCGAAATATCTGGCACAGGTCACTGGGTCTGCTCTAATGAGACGAGCTTTCTCATTAAACCCCAAATTTAACGCTTCTTCTTCGGATACTTCTAGCTTGTCTACATTTTTACATAGCAAGACTAAAAGCTCCGGCCACCTAGTTTCCGCTGCGGAAAATGTTATAAAAAGTTGGAAGCCCTACCTGCCTAATCATAGCCATTACTTTCTTTTTCTCGTCCTCCCAATGAGCAGGAGACGTGCGAATACCTTTTAAAAGCCTATAGCCATCATCATGAAGTATTAACCTATTTAAAGTTTCATCATTACGCACATCAGCAGCCGAAATGCCTTGAGTGGCAGAGTGCTTACGTAAGCAAATTGATGTGCTATTCCTAATGCTAATCATTTCTAACTTTTGAAGTTATGAAATAATTTATCAGTTCTACAACCTCTTCTATCAAAATTCCTAAGCTCTGATCTAACTATAGTTGTAAAACTTTCCTGACATTTCCTTTTAATGCCTGCAAATATTGTGGGAAAAGCCAGCTCCTCTGAATCACAATCGGTTATCATGTCAAGAGGTCGCTGACCCTCTCCTGGTGCTATAGCAATTCGAGGAATATCTATGTTTTCAACAGGGACATTTTCCATGAAGGTTTCTTGACCTCCTGGATTCAACTCTACCTCTTCTTCTACTACTCTATGCTCATTAGGTTGTGCTGCCTTTTCTAACATTTGACACACAATGTCCCTGTCGTCTGCTGACGCAACAAATGGTAAACAGTCTCAGCTGAGTAAGAAGACAACCACTGCTCATTGATAGTAACCTGGTGCTTCTTATAAAGTTCTGTGTTCACTACCGAATTGCATCAACTATCTTTGAGGGCCTTATGGTTTCAGCCATGAAATCATGGTTATACTCCATCCTACGCTTAAGATGAATCGAATACTTCGGCTTCATTAAATGCCCTGGGAAGGGAAGTTACAACATTTACAACTGGAATTGCTTTGATCACTGCTCCTTTAATGGCACTTTGACGTCCATATCAAGAACTTTA